>JBBCBC010000025.1:23054785-23445088 GCA_037126765.1 Stenogyne calaminthoides
AGTGCAAAAAAAATATTTAGACCCTTCATATTTATGCTAAAAAAAAAAGAATTACAAAGTAATAAAAAGTAAAAGAAATGTATAAAACAAAAATTTAAAAAAAAAAAAAAGATGCACTTACGCTTGATCTCAGAACTTAAGATTTATAAGCAAAAAAGAAATGCATAAAACAATATTTTAAGAAGAAGACGCACTTACGATTGATCTCCAGAACTTATAAGGCTGTATTTGTTTTGGATTAAAATGTCTTTGAGAATAAGTTCAAGGTTTTAGAATAGATTTAATTTTTTATGAATAACAAAATGTATATGTTTATTTTGAAATTTGAGTAGAGGAATTTAATTTTATGACAAATCAATATTTAATAATGATTGATATTGTATTATTATACTTCCTTATATTCAAAATATAAAATGTTTTTATTTCAGCATTATTTTTTTTTTATTCGATGCTCTTTTTTTTATCGGACTTTTTATTTGACGTTCGACTTCTATTTTCCTATATTAATCATCCTTATTTAATACTCTTTTACTTTTTTGTTTTACTCCATATCATGTCATTAAAGATAATTTATCATTAAATAAGGCTAATTTTAGTATAATTTTTCTTTATTAATAAACGTGCAAAGAACCAAAACATCTTATATTTTGAATATGTAGGAATATTATATTGAGTAAAGAGTAATTAAGTGTATTATGTGATATATGACAAGTCTAGTATTTAAAAATTTTCATACATGAAATTTTTTAATTTATAACCAAATTCGTAATTGGTGAAGGGTAAAATAAAAATTAAGTAGTTCATGGCGGTTCTTTCATTGAATAGGTCATAATTTAGGTTAATTATTCAGTGTTTAGGGTGTAGATGATTGATTTAAGACAATTTTATAAATTTTTCATACATGAAAATTTTCTAAACATCTAGACATCGTGATATATTGGGAAGAGTAATAATAGATTTTATAAAGATTTTGTAGATGTGAATGGAATGTGGAATTTGAAAAATCGGAACTCTAAATCTCAAACTCATGATAAGAGGAAAGCGCCAAAGTTCTAAGTTCATCCACGCTAGCTTCCAAAACAAAAAATAATCTAAAATTTATAAAGTACAAAAAACAATATTTTAAGAAGAAGATGCACTTACGAGGGATTAATCTCAGAACTTAAGATTTATAAAAAGACACATATCTGAATTGCTAAAATGCTCTTTCAATAAAATTTAGCGCAATTTTTTATATTTATAATTTAATATATATATAAAATAAAAAATATATATAATTGTGGGCTTTGGGCTGGAGTGGGAGCCTTGTGCGACGGCACGACCCCGCATGCCCCGAGTTTATTTCTGAATACGGTGTTGTGGAGTGAAATGCAGGTTGGATCACACACACACATCAGCCAAATGCAGTTCAACGGTTTGAGTTCCTCACACAAATATTGCACCGGTTATACTAGAGGATCCACTTTTACATAAGAATGTTACTAAAAAATAAAAGTTCACCCTATTTTTTTATGGGACATATGAAAAATAGAAATTAGGGCTATTTTTATGGGACAAATGTAGTATAACTTATTTATTCAATAATTACATCATGTAAACGTTCATTCATTTGAATCGCATGGCTCGAATAAATCCAGTTCTTTTGTTCAAAAAAAAATTTCCTGATAAGATCTACCGTCCTATCTATAAAATTTGTCATCTTCAAAGTTAGCAATATATATCTCTTAAAAATTTTGTGAAACATTATTATACGAATAACTGCATATAATGTAGAATTCTTTCAAGTTCATAAGATGAAAACTTTGACTTGACAACAATCAACACATCTTGCTAGAATAAATAGCATGCAAGTTATGAGAGATATCATTCATCAATCATCATGCCAATTTCAAAAGAAAAGATAAGTTCAAAATCCTCATGTTTCCATGGCTAGCCCATGGACATATACCCCTTTCTTCAACTATCAAAAACTCTCATCCAAGAAACTTCACTATCTACTTATGTTCAACTTCTGCCAATCTTGATTCAATCAAAACCGAGCATCGAAAACAAGCTTTCTGATGATGATCCATGGATAGAACTAATAGAACTTCAAATCCCACCATCATGCCAACTTCTCCGCACCTCCATAACAACCAAGAATCTGCCATCCAATCTGATTCCGGCCCTGTTAACAAGCCTTTCAGAAATCGAGTTCTAGTTTCTCGAAAAATCATGGACTCTGTAAATCCTGGGATCTCCTGATATATGACATGTTGTTCCACCGTAGGCTCCGAAGATGGCTTCGAGGAAAGGTGTACCATCCGTCTACTTTTACGACTTCAGGGCGACGTGCTTTGCGTATTACCATCACGTGCACACCATGGGGAGCGGCGCCACCTTCCTTACAAAGCCGATAAGTTTGCGAACGAGGTGATGGACAGGGTGTGGAGCGCGATAATGCCGAACTTGAAAGATGCTGATGATGATTTTGCGTTCGGGAATTTCTCGAGGTCTTGTGAGATTGTGTTGATGAAGAGCTCAAAAGATTTAGAAGAGAAGTATGTTGATTATCTCTCTGTTTTGTGTGCAAGAAACAGATTGTATGCACTGGCCCGCTTATTGCGGATTGTAATAATGATGAGGGTTTGGAGATTATGAAGTGGTTAAACGTGAGGGATTTTTCGTTCCACAGTGTATGTTTCGTTTGGGGAGTGAGTGTTTTTAAGCAAAGATCAGATAGGGAAATAGTGAAAGGGCTTGAAATTTGTGGTGTTAGCTTTTTGTGGGTGATCAGGTTTCGGATGGGAGAAGATTGGTTGTTTGGACGACGTGTTGCCAGAAGGGTTAAGAGAGAGGGTGAAGGGGAGGGGTTAGTTGTGACGAAATGGGCGCCCAGACTAAGATTTTGGGGCATCCGAGTGTTTAGGTGGTTTCGTGAGTCATTGTGGGTGGAGTTCTGTAATGGAGAGTGTGTTTTTGGGTTTCGATTATAGAATGCCGATGAAATCCGAGCAGCCTATTAACGCCAGCAGTTAGTGGTGGAGAGTGGTGTCGGAGTAGGGTTGAGAGGCGGGGACGAATGAAGTTTACGCGAGAAGAGGTGGCGAAAAGCGATTAGTGAGGTAATGGTGCAGAAAGACATTTTACAAAAAGTTGGAAAAGTGGGTGAGATGATGAGGGACAAGGGAAGAAGAAGAGATGAATAAACAGCAGAGCATTTGTTGAGAATCTGTATCAACAACAAGAAACAATTTGATACTTGTTATAAGCCGTTGAATGATTAGGTTTTTTTGCCTTCTCTGTTTTGTTAGAAGATGGCATTTTCTGTAACATCGCATGATCGCAATAAATGTAACAACTTCACATCAAATAAGACTTGTACATAATGAAACCCATGATATGTCTACATATTGGCGGGTGAAATTTCCTGTAATATAACCGTAGGGGACAAACTCTTTTTGTCATTTTTCATTTCGACAACTTTTTGTCAAAGCTTTTTCCCACACAAAAATATGACATTTTTTTACCATTCTACCCATCCTTAATCTCATCCATATCCATCCTTATCACATTCCATCATTTAATTATATTACATTCAAACCAATGATTTCAAAATCGGTTCGGATCGGTTCGTAGGGGATTGAGCAAAGGCAACTCGAACCGTCCGAACACCCTAAGAATCGGTTTCTGGAGTTAAACCGGTCAAAAATCGTCGAACGGTCAAAATCGGTAAAATCCGTTCGCCTGTTCAACCCGCTTTTTGTTTTTTTTTTAATTTTTTAAAATTTTAAACTATTAATTATTTAGGAAAAAAAAATTATTATTTTTAATACCAATCAAATTTTCACTAATGTAAGGATCTAAACCCCACCCCTTTTATATTCTTTCTATCTCAATATATTTTTAAGATTTTTGATTTGTGGGATAGGAGGTTTAGATAGAATTTAGATCCATCCACTCCCTTTTTATATTACTCTATCTCACATCTTTCTTAATCTTTTATTCAATGTGGGATGGAGATCCACAAAGTTACTCTTTCCCTTTTATATTACTCCGTCTCCGTATTTTTTAACACTTATTCGATGCAGGATAGGAGATCCATAAAATCTGCTTCCTATACCTTTTATATAACTTCATTTTATATTTTTCTAATCTTTATTCGATGTGGGACAAATCTTTTCCCTTTTTTATATTATTTTTTTTCACATTTCATCTAATACTTATTTAATGTGGGACCAAAATCTTTTTCTCAGGAAAACCAACACGTTTATATTATTTTTATGGTTAAAGTTTGATTAATTAAATTTATATATTAATATTATAAGTCCATTGATGAATTAGTCATTTACATGCAAAAACGATAATACCGAAAAAAACATATCTTGAGGGGAGCTTGGTAGCAAGCGCCTCGGCCTTCAAGGGAATCTTTCTCAAAGAATACTCTTTCGTAAAAGTAATCCAAATACACCAATGTATATGGTATCTAGTAGTGGAATAATTCTAATTGCGTGGTGTGTCACTAAGTGTGTTAATTGTATACCGATGGGTGTATTTATACCCAAATTGAGCTAGTAATACACCTTTACTTGGACTCCCACCGACCACGTTTTGCTCAACAACTTCCTTGAACCTAGGAATTTTTCTCCCCATTTGATTAGTCCTCTCTCTTATCCGATCTCATCCACTATTCTATCTTATTATCCTGCCTATCTCGAACAACTTGACACGTAAAAGCTCCCCAGCATCCTTGTAGAATCCCTTCCTAGTCGAATTATAATCCCCTGACGACCAACCTTCTCCCTACCAATCCTGTGTCTTCAAGAACACATCCTTTGGATGGGGCCCGAGTCCACTCCAGATCCTTCGTCCCCCGGATGGGTCCGTCTCACCTGTGTCTTTCTCTTAATCGCCCATTAGCCCATCTTTTACCTCGACCCTTCCTCGCTCACTCTCTCCACGCCATTGGTCCGCTTTTATCTTATTGGGGCTTTTTATCTAATTGGGGCCCAAGTCTATCCCGAACCCTATTCTTAATCTAGCCAATTCGCCCACCCTTCTTACTTGAGCCACTCATTGGCCCATTCTATTCGCCTCGGGGGCTAGCCATGACACGGGACCCAAACCTCATTCAAAACCCTTTTCAAATCTATTTGATATCCCTCTATATTCAAACGCCCACATGTACATTCACGGTCGTCATACCATTGAATCCACATAAATATCCCGCATCATTAAGAATGTAACACAAGATTTTGTACCATTATGCAGCTTGAAACGTAATCCATTTACTTGCTACCAACTCAGAATTCATGTTAAAAAAAAATCAATTTTTAATTGCTACCAAGTCAAAAAATTCATGTAAAATCAACTAGAAAACACGTGTTCTGTTTCCATCTACGCCACACACAAATTACAAGCCCAACACCTCATCCACCACCACTTTCTTGAATATTTTGAAGTAACTGTTCAATTGCGTATGTTATGGTTTATCGCAAAAGAGTTAAATAAATACATTAGAACCCCAACAAAATACTTATTACTTAAATGAAAATATGAGTAATTGGTGAAGGGACTAAAAGGAGCTTGGATCCTAGTATACGGCAGGAAAAACATTACTAAGGATCATACATATTGGCAGAACGTAATACCATTAGAGATTTTATTATGAAATCCTCATCTTACACTCCATGCAAAGCCTCCGGAGCTGCTCTGCTGCCTCTGTTATCCCATACTCTTCTTCTTCTTCTTCCCTTATCATCTTTTTACTCAACTCTGCAGCTTTTGAGCCTCATATCTTCCCCCTGTTTTCTCAACAAAAGTTTGTTTATCGTGTTTGCAACGTCTTCACAGCTTATACATCCATTCTCATCCCTTATCACCTCAAGAGCAACGCCAGCCTCCACCAATAGCCTAGCGTTCAACGGCTGGTCAAGTTTCAAAGGTATGGCCTATCATCGGAACCCCAAAATAAATGCTTTCAACGACGGAGTTCATTCCACAATGGCTCATGAAACCACCAATGCTCCGATGTGCCAAGATTTCAGTCTGTGGAGCCCATCCCTCTACTATCAAACCTCTTTTTCTCATCCTATCAACAAATTCCATTCCCAGTGCGCTCTTGTAAGCTGACTTTATTGTTAGGAGGAAATCTCCATGGCCCAGATGAAATCAACGTTCGATTTTCTCCAACCCTTTGGCTACGGCTTCCATTTCATCTTTAGATAGGTAGTTTTCACTTCCGAATGAAATGAAAAGAGTTGAAAATTGGGCCTTTTTACTCAACCATTGCATGATGTGTGAATGCTTCTCGTTGAATGGCTTCATCGTAGGTGGTGTGACCAGAGGACCAACAGCAACAACTTTCTTGTTGCAGTAAGCAGACAGGAAATCTATGTACTTTCCTTCAATACCCTAGAGGGGTGTTCATCAGAATAACCGGACGAGTCGTTGAAGTGGCTAAATTCATCATCCGGATGGTTTCTACCTCCTGCACCTGTTAAGGAAAATAATATAAAAGAAATTTTTATAAATTTAAACTTTTTAGATGAGATGAAATTATTTCCTTAATATCGGAGCTTTTTGGGCGCTTAACACCCGTGATCCACGGGTTCAGTTTTCAAAAGCAACTTCATTCATATTAACGTCTAGGGAAATTGGTGTTTTTACCCAAATTTTATAAAAAAAAATGGGATTTCTTCCCACTTCATAAAAAAAATGAGTTTTCTACCCAATTTTGACATAAAAAGACTCAATTACCTTTAAATTTGAATACAAATAGATATATTTAACTTAAGAAAGAATTGAATCTTTTTATGTCAAAATGAAAAAAACTTTTTTTAAAGAAATTGGTAAAAATCCTATTTTCTTAAGAAAAAATGTATAAATCACTCTTTCAATTGTCTACTCGTGCGGTCTCTTATCCAAATGGTATAATTGAGAATCCGACCCACGAGTGAGAAAAATGTTCTAAAACAATATTAAACAAAACTCTATAAGTTAATACTTTTTAGATGAGATGAATTTTTTTCAATACCTGCACGAACAGGGGTTTGCAAAGCCTTGAGTTAGTGGCCTCGAAGATATATATTTCATCATAAGGGAAAGACAAGTTTTTGTTTCTCAAGTGATGGTAGTAAAAAATGAATATGCAAGGTCCGAAGGTAGAAATGAACTGCCGGAATGCCTAAGGGCGAAAGGCGAGCGTGGGGCCCACGACTGGAAAATATCATTATATCAGAATATCGGGCTTCAAGGAGGTAATAATGGCGAAGAAACTGGAAGATGACTTAAAAAGCATGAAAGAGTTGAGGCATGAGACAAGGGTGGTATATTCTTCGTTGTGGAACTCTGGTGGAAGCTCCGGCAGTGATGGCACGTCGAGTTCGAGCAGATGGATTGGAAACGACGGACGGGCTCGTCTCCAGAGCTTCTCTGATTAAAGTAAGGTTGACTGATGTGGAACACAGGGATATGGTGAAATTTTTGGTGAGAGACGTTTGGCGAGTTGTAGATATGGGTATATATGTCCATGTGATAACCATGGAAGCATGGGATGCTCAAAACAAGCTTGCTTTGTGTCCATTGATTGTAAGAAGGAAGTCCCCAAAGGCCCAACTGGAATTGGAGTAATTCTTGCTGCAGTTTGTATTTTATATATTTCAATGAGCGCATTGGTGGAATCGCAAGATTTTCATGTTTTTTTTGTCTTTATATGTGAGTATTTGTTTTTCTTCATTTGGAATGTTCGACGCTTTCAAGAGCCTCGAATACGAATGAAATGACAAAGATTCTGAGGTTATATGGAAGGCCGTTTTCTGTTGAGAAGGACGTTTGCATTGAAAATGCCTTTGTGAAGAAGATTGTTGAAGGTATAAGGTAGCAGAGCAAAATTAAGTTCAAAATTTATGTCTCCATAAATTAGCTCATGGACATATGCATCCCTTTCTTGAACTATCCAGAACACTCTCAACAAGAAACTTCACTATGTACTTAGTGCACATTCTAATGATGTGGAGAGTTAGGAGATCATGAAGTGGCTAAGTGTGAGAGATGTTAAAGAATACTGTACTAATGGGCTGCTACTTATTAATCTCAAATTCTTTAAATTAATGAGAAAATTCATTTTGGTATTAAATTAAGTTTATTTTTTTTAGATTTGGCCACCCACTTTCACTCACTTTCAAAATTAGTCACCCAAGTTTCATTTTTTCCTCTCTCATTAAGTGCTTAGCCACAGTTGACTAAATGTTTGACCCGACGGAGCCAACGAGAAAAACGTGAATCCATTTATGGTTATAGCTAGAGATGTTAAACGGGTCCTACCCTAACCCATTAGGGCTGCCCCATAGGCTACACCCGCCTAAACGTTAGAGGCCTTAAATAGCTTCACTTTTAAACGGGTAATTAAGCCTGAATCTAACCCTAACCCTAGCGGACCTTCGGCTAAACAGGCGGGCCACACCATTTTTTAAAAAATATCCTACTATAAAAAAGTAGTAACACAAGAAAATTTGGAATTGCATATTAAATCCATAATATCAATTGCATCCCCAAAATGAAAGTCAAAGATATTACGTAACACAAACAAGTAATTACAAGCTATATATAATACATTACGAAATTGTCCGAGTAGATGAAAAGGAATCAACACGCCTAACATTCCAATCAAAGACTCCTATGTCACTAAACTTGATTAATTGACTAACGACTTTCTATAATTATTTGAATGCATTATCTTTCACAAAAAGTCTTAAAGAAAACCAAAGAATAATAACAAAAAGACCAAATAAATATATTTTATTCTATCAAAGATTGATTGAATTTGTTTTTTTTTTGAAATTGTAATTAAATCCAAAAGATTAAATCCGTAATCGAAACCCTAACCCCAAAAGAAAATAACTTTGTCCAAAAAAAATAAAAATTACAAAGGATCCAAAACCCCCAAAATCGAAAATTTAACAAACCTATGTCAATATCAATTTTGCTTCGGCGTGGCGAGGCACGGTGGAGGTTGAGCGGCGCGTGGCACGGCGGAATTTGAGGCACGCGGTGTGTGGACTTTTAAAAAGGCGGTCACGATAGGTTGCGCTGGTGGTTGAAGCCAAAGGCGAATGGGCTAATACTAAAATTGCGTGAATGGATTAAGGAGGAGGGCAATGGGCAATAGAGGGAGTTCAAAAAGGTTGGGGGTGTTCTAATCTACTTAGGGCTTAGCTAAGGGGTGTGTTTCTAATAACTCGAAATTTATTTTTTTTTTCTCGACCAATTTTGAAGAAAGTGACTGCCCATGTATCTTTCTTTTTTATATTTTTTTTCTATTTAGCCCAGAAGCCCAAGTAAATTAATAACAATAATAAAAGATCCTGCCACTCGAAGCCTGGCTGGCCCGGCCCGATAAGCCAGCGACGGATTAGATCGATTGCGAACCAAAGACCCGTGTTAAACGGGCTATATATCTAAGCCCTAACCACCGAAAAAATCCTGTTAGCCGGTCCCTGCCCACAGCCCGCCGACCGTTTAACATCTCTAGTTATAGCTTACAAGGATTGACCCCAAATTTGCTAAATCCATTTCCACTATTTCTCCAAAACTCTAATTTTTTCAATATATATATTTTTTTATTTCTCTGCAATCAAGCTTGTATCTTCCGTCAAAGGTATTTTTTATTCATCAAACACAACTTCCATAACTACTTAGCTACTTCATCCAACAAATGTTATGTTTCCATCTTCGCCGCTCACACTAACTTACAAGCCCAACGCCTCATCCAACACCACTTTCTTGAATATTTTCAAGTAATAGTTCAATTATGCAATGATTTCAAAATCGGTTCGGACAGCTTGTTCGACCGGGTTGAAACCGAACCGGACTCAAATCGTCCCAACACCCCCTAAGAATCGATTTATAGGTTAAACCGTCGAATCCCAGAAAAAACCAGTGGGTGGTTCAACCATTTTTTTAACTATTTTTTTAAATTTTTAAACTATTAATTATTTAGGTAAAAAAATTATTATTTTTAATACCAATCAATTTTTTCACTAATGTAAGGATCTAAACCTCCACTTTTTTTTATATTACTCTATCTCACATCTTTCTTAATACTTATTCAATGGGATGAGAGATCCATAAAATCCGTCCATCTACTCCCCTTTTATATTCTTTCTCCTCACATCTTTTTTAATATTGTTTGATGTGTGATAGAGATCCATAAAAATCTACCTCCTATCCCTTTTTATATAATTTCATTTTACGTTTTCTTCTAATACTTATTCATGTGGGACAAATCTGTTTCCCCTTTTTATATTATTTTTTCACATTTAATCTAATACTTATTTAATGTGGTACAAAATCTCTTTTCAAGAAAACCAACACGTTTATATTATTTTTTATGGTTCAAGTTTGATTAATTAAATTTAAATATTAATATTATAAGTCCATTGATGAATTAGTCATTTTTAAAAAAATAGTAAAATATAAAAAATATTTTAAAAAAGACATAAATCATTTAAATTCATTGAATCACGTGACCAGTGATCTGGCCAATTCGATCAATGGGATTCGATTATGAAAATACTGCAATTATGTATGTTATGGTTTATCGCAACAAAGAGTTTGGTAAATACATTACAACCCCATCCAAAATACTTATTACTTAATGAAAATTTGAATAATTGATGAGGAATAAAGAAGCTTGGACCCTAGTATACGATAGGAAAAACATTACTAAGGATCATACATATAGGTAGAACTCCTTAATAATGTGATTACTGGTGTCAGAACATGTAATACCTGTAGATTTTTTATTGTGAAATCCTCATCTTACACTCCATGCAAAGCCTCCGGAGCTGATCTGCTGCCTTGGTTATGCCATATTCTTCTTCTTCTTCACGTGTCGTCTTCTTACTCAACTCTGCAACTTTAAGCCTCATATCTTCCCCAGTTTTCTCGACAAAAGTTTGTTTATCGTTTTGCAACGTCTTCACAGCTTATACATCCATTCTCATCCCTTATCACCTCCACAGCAACGCCAGCCTCCATCACTAGCCTAGCGTTCAACGGCTGGTCAAGTTTCAAAGGTAAGCTGACTCGGAACACCAAAATAAATGCTTTGAACGACGGAGTTCATTCCACAGTGGCTAGCGAAACCACCAACGCTCGGATGTGCCAAGATTTCAGTCTGTGGGGCCCATGCCTCTACTATCAAACCTCTCTCCCTCATCCTATCAACAAATTCCTTTCCCAGTGCCTCTTGTAAGCTGCTGACTTTATTGTTCGGGGAAATCTCACAGCCCAGATGAAATCAATGTGCGATTTCTCCAACCCTCTATTATGGCTTCCATTTCATCTTTTAGATAAGTAGTTTTTCGCTTCTGAATGAAATGAAAAGAGTTGAAAATTGGGCCTTTTTACTCAGTCATTGCATGATGTATGAGTGTGAATACTTCTCGTTAAACGGCGTCGTCGTAGGTGGTGCGACCAGAGGACCAACAGCAACAATTTTCTTGTTGCAATAAGCAGACAGGTAATCTATGTACTTTCCTCAATACCCCTCGAGGTGTTCATCGGAATAACTTCGGATTTCAGTCGCTGAATTGGCTAAATTCGCCATCCGGATGGTCTCTAGCTCCCCGCACCTGTTAGGGAAATAATATAAATGAAATAAATTCTCTACAAGTTCGAATTTTAGATGAGATGAAACAGAAAAGGTTGCAAGATTACACAACCGCTTCCTTTTCCTGTCTTTTGTTGCTCGAAAAAAGTTTCATGTTTAAGCTGTGAGAGACCAAAGTAACCAACCTGTTACATTTGTTTCAAGTCAGAATACCACCAAACAAGGCATATGGAATCAATATAGAAACTAATTACTAAGCCAAGATGGCCTAAATTTTGAGATAGAAGAAGCATTAATGGGGCTTACACTATAAGAAAAGGATCTTGTATACGACACCACAAGCAATGCCAACGATCTTTGGCTGGTCACCGTGTGGCAGCAATATACAGTCACAAGTGTACTTCAATTGCATCTATAGTTCTTTTTAGGGGCATCTACCCCAATTGCACGCCCAACTTAGCATTGAATAGCGTACTGTCTCTACAGGTCTTTCAGCTTTTCCACTAATTTGTAGAATGAAGGACGGCATTGTGGTTCGCTGTTCATCACAACACATCAAAACTTGAGTTTCTATTATTAGCAACTTCTACTTTAGTTCTGGTATTTATCAAAGGAAAAAGTATATTTGAATCCTAAACTTTTCACTTACACACATGTATAACAATAACATGTATGATTTTTTTTTTAACTGAACTTATATTTTTATTTGTAAGCCTGAAATGTCACTTTTGTTCAAATTGGAGGCCTATGATTTTCATTTGTCGAACTCAAGTCTTTGAACTTCTAATTTTGATTTCATAGAGTCCTTGTACTCATAATTTTATCTGACTTTGTCCATGTATTTAGCAGCATATAGGACCATAGATGCAAATGGAAATATAAGGATTCAGTATTTTACAAACTTATGTACAAGTGCGGCTAAATATGGCTATATTATATAAATCAAATGGGGCTATTTTATATAAATCAAATGTGGCTATTTTTTAAAACGATTGAATACAAGGATCCAATTTCTTCAAATGGAAGTACAGGGAGGTCATCTAACTAAAGAGAGGAATTTGAAAGTACCGGACGCAAATGTACAATTTTCATTAATCAACATAAATCTATATAGTCACACTTCACTAGCTCAATTTGTAATATAATACTCAACATAACAATGAAATTAATTAAATATCAGGCAGAGTCAACTTATTAAGTGATATAAGGCTCAAGTCTTCGCCCTTTAGACAGAGAAAAGTAACACAAAATTGACAGCAAAACGTACCTATGCCAGCAGTTCTCAATGACAGGAACCCATAAAGGATCGACATCGATCCTTTGGTATCTCTAGGCGTTGGTTCATGAAGCCCACAGCTCCAATGACCTGCAATCTTAAGATACTTATTTTATTTCTTATTAGTAAAACAACACATTACAATCATTTTGCTCAACTCAGATAGTTCCAAACAATAAATAACACACACATCATCAATGAGAAGTTTCAACACTTGCATTGAATTAGGTTTTCCAAAGGATCTTTAGGGTCACAAGTCCCGTGAGGATGACCACTACAAAAAACGCTTTTTACGGGGCGGAAATTAGCGACGATTACAAAAACCTCACGCGTAAATAGCGATGGTTTTACGACGGTTACATGGTCAAATGGTCAAAGTCAACAATTTTAAAGACGGTGGTTTAGAGAATGGCCGCAGAAATAGCTACGATTTTAGCGACGTTTTGGACTAATCCCTTTAGCGACGGTTTTTTTAGCGACGGTTTTAATTACGGCTAAGTGACCTTTTTTTTTTTTTTTTAAATTTTTTTTTTTTAAATTTTTTTAAAAATATTAATTATGTTTTTTTTTTATGTTTCAGGATTATACAAGAATTTTTAATTGTTGTTAATGCACTCATCAGATATATTTAATTTATAGTCACTTGGAAAAGAGTTCCACCTAACCGTAGTCAAATCTATTTCGAGAGAGTTTACAAAGATAAAATTTAATTCATAGTATATTTAAATATATATATTAACTAAAAATAAGACTTGTTTAAATAAAAAAATAGTACTTATTTAAATGAGAGTATTACTTGTTAAATGAAAAAAATATTACTTAAGTTTAAATAGAAAAGTAGTACTTGTTTAAATAGAAATGTAGTACTTGGTTAAATGAAAAATAGTACTTGTTTAAATTAAAAGTATTGTTTAAATAATAGAAAGTATTACTTGTTTAAATGAAAGATATTACTTGTTTAAATGAAAATATTACTTGTTAAAATGAAAAATATTACTTGTTTAAATAGAAAAGGTAGTAATTTGTTTAAATCAAAAGTAGTACTTTGTTTAAATAAAAAGTAGTACTTGTTTAAATGAAAAGTATTATTTGTTTAAAATGAAAGGTAATACTTGTTTAAATGAAAAGTAGTACTTGTTAAAATGAAAAAGTAGTACTTATTTAAATGAAAAGTAACACTTGTTTAAATGCAAAGTATTACTTATTTAAATAGAAAAGTAATACTTGTTTAAATAGAAAAGTAATACTTGTTTAAATAGAAAAGTATTACTTATTTAAATTAAAAAAGTATTACTTTGTTTAAATGAAAAGTAATACTTGTTTAAATGCAAAGTATTACTTATTTAAATAATAGAAAGTATTACTTGTTTAAATGAAAGATATTACTTGTTTAAATGAAAATATTACTTGTTAAATGAAAAGTAGTACTTGTTTAAATGAAAAGTAGTACTTGTTTAAGTAGAAAAGTATTACTTGTTTAAATGAAAAGTAGTACATGTTTAAATAGAAAAATATTACTTGTTTAAATGAAAAGTAGTACTTGTTTAAATAGAAAAGTAATCTTTTGTTTAAATAGAAAAGTAATTTGGTTAAATGAAAAACATTATTTGTTTTAAATTAAAAGTATTACTTGTTTAAATAGAAAAGTATTGCTTGTTTAAATGAAAGTAGTAATTTATTTAAATAGAAAATATTACTTGTTTAAATAGAAAGTAATACTTTTTTAAATAGATAGTAGTATTTGTTTAAAAAAATGAATTTTTAGGACATATACAATTTTAAAAGAATATGATCATTTATTTATAATTTATAATATAAAAAATATATATAATTAGTATTTTAAAGATTATTAGATAGTTAAATTAAATAAATGAAATAAAAAAATTAAAAAAAGTGCCAAAAAAAAAGAATTAAAATAAATAAAATTAATTTATTTTAATATAATACAATTTAATTTAAATTTACAAATAAATAAAAAATAAAAATTATTATATTAAAATGTGGTTAAATCATTAAATTAGATAATTGAAATTAATGATTTTAATTTTTTTTTGAAAAACAATTTTTAGGACATATAAAATTAATTTCATTAAGTAATAAAAAAACAAGCGCCTCGAGCGGTTTGATCTCGCCAGCGCCTACAAGTCGTATGGTTCGATCCCTTGAGAAAAAAAATTTGTATCATTTAATTGTGAGGACACGACTTATATACGATATCTTGGTACGTTCGGTATTTTCGCTCACCAGACGGCGCCCCGGCTCGGGTTCGATCCATCGCGAGCCATTTTTTTTTTTTTTCATAAATCTACATTTTAACGATGGATTTAATAAAAAAAATTAATTATTAAAAAAAATAAAAAAAAAAAACCGAGCTAAAAACAGTCGCTAAATCCTTCGCTACGGTTAGCGACCCACCTCGATTCAACGTCAATTTTTTTTTTCCGTCGCTAATGTCGTTAGCGACGCTTTTTACGCCGCTTAAACCGCGGTTAAAACGCCTTTTTTTGTAGTGGACTCAAAGCTATATATATCGGCCTTGATCACCTTCAAACAAGAAGCAGAATGTTAGGATAGATGTGCCCATTTTTCTCTGCCAATATTTGAAGACTTAAACTAGAATTAAGGGACTATTGACTTAGCCATACTCCTCGTTTGCAGGCTCATTATGAAGAAATTCAGGAGCCATCCACTGAGGCTGCATACAGAATAAGCAGGTAAAAAATTGGAAAACAATGTATCCAAATAAGAAGAAAAAAAGAAAAGGTTCAACTTTACACACCGTTCCTTTTCCCGTCTTTGTTGTCAAATAAGTCTCGTGTTTCAGCTGCGAGAGACCAAAGTCACCAACCTGTTACATTTGCTTTCAAGTCAGTCCAAACATCACAAAACAAGACATATGGAATCAATACAGGAAACTAGCTACTAACATTGACAGTCCAATTCCTGTCAACGAGGAGATTAGAAAACTTCAGATCACAATGGACAATAGGAGGACTACACTGGTGAAGGTAATTCATACCTAGTGCCTGTAAACATATAGACAATTTACAAAAATGACAAATAATTTTACATTTCCCCATCCAGAAAACATAAAATATTGAGAAGACACTAGCAGAAAATAGTAGAGAAGGCAATAAAAGATTCGTGGAAATTTGAAGGAACTTACAATATCTACCAGATTGTCCCTGTTATCAGAATCTAATTTTGTCTTACTTAAGATTATGATCATTTATCTTGTGAGGTGCGATGGTTCCATTCAGATATACTATTCATCTTGTATAGAGAAATCAATTAAGTCATTTAAACCATGTTGTTGTTTAACATCGATGTAAATCATTGAAGAAATAAATACTTCAGCAAGAGAAACATAAATTGAAGAAACAACAATAGATATTGCAACCCCAGATCAAGAAGAGTTCTCCTAGGCATTGCATCGAACACTTAATGAGCACAATGCATTTCCCCACAAATTTATATCCGCATAGAACAACAAAAATTCACACATACAGATTATGAACTGAAAGTAAACGTACGCACTGTTATACCATTGTATCTCTATATCTACAACAATCAAAACTATAAACCATCAAAATTAAATTACTCTACCCTCATTCAGCACTGCCCTAGAAAATTGAAAATTGAAAATTGCTAATTGAATGAAGTGGTGAGAATGAAAACTTACAACCCCGCGAGATCAGTGCGAGCAAGAGCGGATGTCCAGAGATGAAAGAAGAGAAAACAGAAGTAGAGAAAGACGAGAAAGGAAATACAAGGGAGAAATGGTAACTGGTAACTCCTTATATAGTTTAAGATTTATTTCTATATTTCTTAATAGCAAACATAATACTCCGTATTATATCAATTTGAATTAAAATCAATTAAGAAATCTCAACTTTGATGATTCAAAGCATATCGAGGCCTTCTGGTTTATTGCGCATGAGCTCGCTCTCACTCAAATGCAAATAATCAATTTAATACTTAATTGATTTTTTATAAACTCAGAAACCTTCCGAGATTCGAAAGACATGTGGAAACTTGTTCTGCATGGAGAGTTTGGTAACTTAATGTATGAATAATTGAATACTTATTCTGCAGGGAGGTGATTTGAAAACTTACAGCGTGAAGAAATTTATTCTGGAGTCTCCAAATTCACATGTAATGATGCAGAGAGTGTCAAATTTCAATATTTGTTCTGCTGTCTGCAAATTCACAAGCATCACAATTTCAATATTTGTTCAGGGGTCTGCAAATTCACGGGTAGTGATGCAGAGAAAAGGACAAATTTCAATATTTATTCTATGCAAATTCACGGGCATCACAAAGAGAGGGACAAATTTCAATATTTGTTCTACGGTCTGCAAATTCACGGGTTCTGATGTAGAAATGGTCAAATTTCAATGTCTCGTTCGATTTAATATTGTTCCTATATTATTTCCTTATCTTTAAAAAAAAAGGATACATTGGATTTTTTATATTATTTTCTAACAGGGAAACAACTTGTATCAATTAAATAACCAAATCGACTTCCACCGTTCCCAGAGGTTCAAGGGAACAGCCTCAGCAAAATAATTATCGCAAAATCAAAACAATAGGAAGTAATTGGATTATTGATCATTAAACTGTTATTATAATTAAATAAGAATTATTAATAGGTAATTTGTTGGTTTAATTTAACTTTATTTTCCTTCATAGATACTGAATGGAAAAAAAAAATCCTCCATATACATTGCAACGTTAAAACATCAGTTTACTTT
Organism: Stenogyne calaminthoides; assembly: GCA_037126765.1. Lineage (NCBI taxonomy): Eukaryota > Viridiplantae > Streptophyta > Magnoliopsida > Lamiales > Lamiaceae > Stenogyne > Stenogyne calaminthoides. Next base: position 23,072,409 of record JBBCBC010000025.1, read on the forward strand.
TCTTTGTAAAATTGAAATTGAAATTTATTATATAAATAATTTTGATAGCTTCGAATAGAAATCTTTTTCAAACTTCTTGTTAGAATAGAAGGATTACTAATTATGAATGTAAATAAATACTCTAATATACTACCATAGCATAAATTATTATTTTATAAAATGATAATAATAGTAATAAAAAAAATATATAAGATATTATAATTAAAAGATATACAAAAATAAATTTACATGAAGATATATACACTAGTAGATATATACAAGTATTTATTTGTGTATATTTTTGAAAGAGTTAGTCTTCTATAACAATAATAGAAAAAAAAAGTTATAAAAAAAATTGAGCATTTTTTAATACAAAACACGTGCTCAATTTTATTGGTGAAACTAAACGAAGAAAGAAATCGAGAAGAGAGGAAACAAACAATGAAAAAATAATGGCGCACGTTATTAGCACCCCCCTTTTTAGGAAATGCACCACCTTTTACAATTAATCACATACACTCGGCTGAAAGTTTCGAAAATATTACATAATTTCGAAACAAGTTTACGAAATATATATGTATTCTCGAAAATTATTCTGAAATATGTCAGGAACCTACGGTAAAGAAATATCAGCAAACTTTTTCGAAAATATTAAAAAATTTCATAAATATTTTGTCGAAATTTATGTATAATTTCAAAAATTATCACCGATTTTTTTAAGTAACCTACTATAATCAAATTTCGGCTTAAAGTTTCGAAGATAATATAAAATTTGGTATATATTTTCGAAATATATATGTTTTTTCGAAGATTATTTCAAAATATTTTCAAGACCCTACTGTAAGAGAAATATAGGCAAACTTTCTCGAAAATATTAAAAAGTTTCATTAATATTTTGTCGAAATTTATGTATAATTACGAAAATTATCACCAATTTTTTTAGAATAAGGAAAATGAGTGATGAACTAATCTGGGTGGTGTATTAATCTCAAGAGTGGTGAACTAATTTGGGCGGTGCATTTCCTAAAATGCGTGGTTTAGCCCACCTGGTCACTGGGCTCCTCAATTGAGTGGGAGACCCAGGTTCGATTCCCTTTGGGAATAAATTGGAGTATGGGAGTTATAAGGTGGCTTGGTGAATTTGTGGAGTGTTTGGGTGCTTGGTGTACTAACTTTAACAGCTAACAACTAACTTTGTCCGATAAAAAAAAAGAAAAAAAATCTGGGCGGTGCATTTCCTAAAAAGGGGGTGCTAATAACCTGTGCCAAAAATAATTTCAGCATCTTTAAGGCCCACTTTCAGTTATTAGTTGAAGCCCAAAGCAACCATAATTTATTCGGTAAAATAAGCCCAGGAGAAGAAAAAGGAATTGGTCTCTTGTTATTTTTAATATTCAACCATTTAATATAATTTAATAGCCCATTTCCTTTTCTAACGTCAAGTGGGAACTGAAACAGGAAGCTAGCCGGCAGGCGGCAGCTGATGGTGTTTGCAAACTTTAGTATAAATGAATAATCACTTATTTTTAAAAAAAAAACTTTCTCACAACTTCTAAAAATAAGTAATTTTAAAATTTATTTTTAAAATTTGCAAACACTCTCTGAATCCTCAACAACCATGCGGACCTCACCTCCTTTTATCAAATTAACTGTCGCGAATTTGCATGAAGGCCCGTTATATTTTTTGCACCTCAATTTGAGCGATTAATTAGCTAAAAAGCGCACCTCTTGAACCGAGAGCAGCAGGTGGCCAGAGGATTCGAAAAGATTTGATATTAAGAAAAAGATGCACCCACTTGCATGGATCGATTTCGCAGTGAGACGGGTATAATTTGAGCATTGACTATTTAATACTTTGGAAGATATTGATTTAATTTGTGCTAAGTTATATCTCATTATATGAATTTTTGTCAAAATGGTACTTAGATTTTGTATATGTTTAAGAGTGTGAATTTTATAGGATTTGATAGAGTAGGATATTAAAAAAGTAATGATAGAAAGAATATTATATTGTAAAAAATAATGTAAAAATAATTTAATGATTCTAACAATTGATGTGTGTATATCTTAATACTATATATTGGTAAATCTGATTCAGTTTATGTAGCGAAACCAAGTTAATCTGCGTAAAGCCCAATTTAACCAATTATTTCGTTTTAAAATCGTGCTCTCTCATTAAAAGTTGTTTAAAGTAAAATTTATACCAGAAATCAAAGATGATATTTTTTTAGTGAAATTTAATATTTTATTTTGGTAATATTTTACATAATAATTGTCTGAAAACATTAGAATTTATTTTATAACATCAAAACTATTTCAATCCCGCGTAATACGCTGGTATATATATATATATATATATGATCATAATAAAGTGAAAATTGAAGAGAAGGAATATTGAGTTGGATAGATAATAATAACTAGAAAGTGTGTGATAGATGATTGATAGTGTATTAAAAATTGTGTTTAAAAAAAGTTAGATACATGAAGTATAGATATTATAGAGTAAAATTTTAAAGGATTTAAAATCTTATACTAGAATCCTAATAAACAAATGAGGATTTGAGATTTGAAATTCAAAAAGTCACTTTCCACGAAAAAAACAAATAAGGTCTTGAGGTTTTTAGGGCAGGGAATCGACTCCCCACATTTGTGCAGCCCCTAAATTTTTCTACAACAACAAAATTTAAATAGAGTTCTTCATATTTTGACACTTGGAAGCTCAAGAAAGGGGACTAGCTTGGGAATTTTCAACTCCACCATCTACATTAATCTAGTTTCTCTTTTCTTTTTATTTTATTGTTCTATCTTTATTATTATAATTGAGATTGGGTAGAATTTTCTAGAACCATTTTTTGGTTCTAAGATATTGCATATTTAGATTTTAAGTTTATGGACTAATTTATTGGTGTTTGTATGGATTACTCTTGTTTAAATGCATAGTCTTATTTGAAAGCATGTTATTATTGACCATGATAATGTGTTTAATCTATTGTTAATTGGGGATTGAAAGATTTATCTCACTAAATTTATTATGAGCTTTATTGAGAGAGAATTTACTGATCTTTTGTGCTATCTAGGGGAGTATGACATTCTCTTGGTAGGAGTGCATGTTTAAGTTATTTTTGGATGATTTCCCACAATGCCAATCCTTTACGGCTAACAAATCATCATCTAAACCAATTACCACATCATTTTTGCCCCCTAGCTGCAACCCTTGGTGCAGGGAAATTACTAGCTCCATCATCCATCATATCTCCAGTCAGGACTGATTCTAAGAATTTTAAAGTCTGGGTCAATATTACATTTAAACCCCTCTTAAACACTTTTTATATACACTCAAAAGCAGTATAAAGTTTTAAATAACATACAATGTTTAAAAAACACTGTATGCTTTATTACTATGACAAATATTTTTAAAATGTTACATAAATACAACTTGTTTTACAGTTTTGATGGCAAAATACATCAATATAGTCAAGTTTGTTAGAATTTAGAGGCACGTAAAACACGTAATCACATGTGCAGCGGAAAATAAAGTTCACCAATAATCTAACAATTAATTGCAGACACAGATTAATAATCATAACGAGAAATCTTACAAGAATCTTCGATTGACAGATTTCTCTACTACGGTATTCACGTAATCCCCAATTATGGATTTGTACGGATTTGCCAACGTTGAATCCCGAGACAGATTTTGCTAGGAAAAACCAAGCTCTAGATTTTATGGAGAATATTAAGTCACGTATTATGAATTCCCAAGAGCTCATATATATAGGAGTGGTCTAGCTTAAATCTCAAGATGTTGTGGGCATGTAAGCGAGGTCCCGACCTAGAAAGAAGTAGAGGAAGTACTGGGACCAAGTTTTGCACCTAGTATGGCACCTTGCCGAAGAGATGGAAATAAAGGCACGCCAAGCACGAAAATGCGACCTGGATGTACCTCGCAGGTCGCGCAATGACACAAGTATGAACATTAATTGAGATGGGACCCGTGGCAGACGAGCAGCGGTAGGAACCTTACCTAAGAATGGCCTTAATCAGAGATGTGTCAAGAAATGACTAAGAATGATGAGTAGCTAGGAGTAGTTAGGCGGCTAAATCCCCTCAAGAACCGAATTTGCCTCGGCGACGCCCCAAATGAGGGCGAGCTCTTGATCCTCGAGCGACCTCCGACACGGGTCACATCAATCATGTAACATTTATTATTTTGCGAGCTATTTCCACCTACTTATCTTGTAAATCGGAGAGTGAGCTCCACTCTCCCAAACCTTATAAATATGGGTCATTAATGACCAAGAAAGGGAGAAATTAATACCATACCAAACCTCTTGCAAATTGATTGCTCAAACTCTTATTCTCTCAAACAATCATATAACATAAATACAATCCACTTTACACATTTATTGTTTTGTCACTAAGATAAGCCACATCTTAATCCATAATCCTCATATTTTAGTACACAACACAAGCTAACCCGATTGGGAATAAAATTCATAATCTTTATTTAAATAAATCTCTCAGATTTATTCCCACATATAAAATCTCTACTTGATTTAAATTCCATATATGACAAATCTCTACGATTTATTTCCATATATATTAAATCCTACAATAATATTCCAAATATTATTATTGGGAATTTTATTTAATTAAATTCAATTTAATTAAACATTAATAATAATTAATTTCAAATTAATCTATTATTAATTAATTCTCCATAAATTAAACATTAAATCCAATTTAACATTTAATCAACCAACCATAATCCGTAGAAAAGGAATAACTTGTTGTGTGACCCATGTACCCTCATATATTGAGCAATTAACAAACTAACGATCTTAATTGAACCCTAGTCAATAAATCGGACATTCTCAATATATGAGGTAACGCTATGAGGAACATGCAACTACCAGAATCGAAACATGGTCTATTACAATTTCTCCTTTCATTCGCGAATACTCGATTAAGCCTTGAACATGATGAAATTGTCTATTCAAATACCTTAATCAATTTATCTCTAATCACTAATTGATCATTCATGTCACACTTGGCCACAAAGTCCAAGTTGACGGGCATTCGCAAAATGACTTTGATCCAATTATGATGAGAAGACGATAGTATTCTCTAAATCCACTTTGAGGAATGAATCATTTTTTCGCCCAACTACCACGCAAGACGACTTCGTGATGAACCCAATCCAAGCCAGATCTACCCATGGAAGGGTGCAAGCATTGGTCATGGTCAAGTTCATCACTCCACATATGTCGGGCGCAAGTTAAAGGAGTATCGACGCTTCCCACTAACCGAGACACCAGAGACACATATAGTGGAACTACATCAAACGGTTTCTCAGATTGGTATACCAATACCCTCTAAGGTATTTGTGCATCCATCATGAGATACCTAGTATCACGTAGTAAGTGAGATCTCACTACACTCTCTAAGGATATGATGCAGACCGCACACCAATCTCCATTGCATCATCAATATCCCATTCTCGATGATCCTCGATTGGGACTATTTGAGAATCATGCTTAGGCCATCTGAGTTCTCACTCACTCAATTACAACAATGACTCAAGGGAACACAGGTAAGAACAAATGCAAACAATCAAACATAATATTCTAATAAGTGTAACACTATATATTTAATATTAAATAAACAATAATATTAAATCAATACTAAATATTATCTGAGTATTATGTCCTTACAATGGATTATCTATAGGACACTAACACTAACAATATCTCACTTGAACTAGAGTCAATCACCTACATGTCTAACCCCTAGACCATCAAAATGTCTAGTGTTTACATGAACACTCAAATTCTTGGTGAAAGGATCAACAAGGTTATCCTCCGTGGGGACACGTTTTAACTCTATCTCTTCTCTAGCAATTATCTCTCTTATCAAGTGATGCGCGGCTAAGACATGCTTATTTGTTATCGATCTTGGTTCCTTAGCTACAAGAACCGCACAAAGATTGTCACAATACAACTTTATTGGATTACTGGCACTCGGAACTACCCCTAGTTCACTTAAGAACTGTTTTATCTTGACAGCCTCCTTGGCAACCTCTGCCGCAGCAATGTACTCAACTTCGGTTGTTGAATCTGCGGTAGTATCTTATTTGGAACTATTCCAACTAACCACCCCACCATTGAGAATGAAAACATAGCCCGACTATGACTTGTAATCGTCAGCGGATTGAAATCAGATCAAGATAACCAAATGTTAACTAGCTCGATCGTCCTCCATAGACTAAGAAGCAATCTTTGGTACGTCTAAGGTACTTAAGAATGTTCTTGACAGCAATCCAGTGAGGTTTACCTGGATTCTGTTGGTATCTACCAGTGGTGCTAACAACGAAGGCCACATCTGGTCTCTTGCAAGTCATGGCGTACATGATGGAGCCAATTACAGATGATATGGTATATCCTCACGCTACCGGATATCGCCTTCCGTGAGAAGGACAATCCTTCTTAGACAACTTTATCTCATGACACGCCAAGCAGAGAATCTATCTTGAGTTCTCCATAGCAAATCTCTTTAAGACCTTATCTATTATGATGCCGACCGACAACCCCAACACCTCTTCGATCTATCCCTATGGATCTTGATCCCTAAGATGTAGTAGGAGCTTCACCAAGATCCTTCATCATGAAGGTCCTTAACAACCATTCTTTCATCGGGAACGCATTGAGTGGGATATTGTTTCCTATAATGAGTATGTCATCGACATACACCACTATGAAGATAACATTCTTCCCTTTGCATTTCGGATAGATGCATGAATCTTTCGAAGTTTCGATGAAGTCAAAAGATTTTGACCTCATCAAATCGGATATTCCAACTCCTAGAAGCTTGCTTCAATCCATAAATGGATCGTTTAAGTTAAGACACAAGATTAGATTTTTGGCTTTGATATAAAACCTCAAAGTTGAGTCATAAACACTTCCTTATCAATGTTCCCATTGAGGAAAACCGCTTTTGACGCCCATCGCCAAATCTCATAATCTAGGTGTCTTTGCTACCAAGAAGTAAAATTTGAATAGACTTGATCTAGAGAATACCTCATTCGCAAGTCCTCAACCAAAGATATCCTCGCTATCTTGTTAAGAGTTTTAAAGTTCGGATGACTCATTTTTTTTGCAAGAGCCAACCGCTACTTTTGGAACTCTTAACAATCGACATGCATTTCTTGGACAATTGTTCCAATCTGTCAGATAAATCGTACCTTTCCTTGAACCAGTTAACAAGATCTGTTGAGTAGCTCGATTCTTGATAGTACACTGATCAGTCGAGAACTCAACACTGAATCCATTGTCGCAGAATTGTGAAACTGATAACAGGTTATGCTTTAAACCTTCGACATACGAGACTCCAAAGAATGTCGACATCATCATTCTCTAAGGTTCCAATCCTCCGTAAACCCAAAGTTAGCATCACCAAAGAGTACACGTGGGCCTTCTTTTTTTCAGATAAGATTTAAGGGAGATGTTTGCTTCAAATATATGCCTTTGAGCATCCACTATCTATGTACCGAGATAGTTGCTTGTACACCTCCTTGTTGGCCAAACCCCGTGAAACACCAATCAACTCAGGTTTTAGGTACCCCTTTAGGAGTGGGTCCTGAGGGGTTAGAGTTGATTTTAGGGATCCATACAAACATGGCACTTCTTTTGTAATCAGATAGATCAGAATGCCTGATTTGTCTCCCATAAATATCTACATAATCATACATCTCTTCATATGCATTAAGTCGATCAAGATGATTATTTGTGCGAGCCTTGGGTGAATCAGAAGACTTGGGATTTTTCCTTGCAGTTTGTCTTCTTTTAACCCAGTGGGGCTCAGGTGCAGTAGCCCTAGGTTTCTGATTATAAGGGTAGGTACGACTGCTACCATTAAAAGATTCATATCTTATTGGCATATCTAGTTTTCGGCCGGTTTACCCTTGACTTGCTCGTTAGGTAGCTTGACCGATTAGGTTTCGGATCGATTTCTTTAGAGGTCAGTTTTTCTCGATACCTAATCACGATGTCGAGTTGAGGTTTCTTCAGAAGAACTGGGTTCTTCTGTTGATTCCTCAGCTGATGCTTAATCAGTTATGGTCCATTTCTGTTCCATTTCTGATTGGGCACTTGTCTTACTTGTTCAGCATGTCTCTTTCCCTTATTAGATATAGATTTTGCTTTATGTGTATCTATATCAGAAACTCGTTTGATTACACCTTTTTGAAGTAAATCAGACAGGGATTTTGAGGATGTAGAAGGGTTTTCATACCCAATTCCTTCTTATTAGTTGTCGTTCGAAAATAGTTGTTCATATCCCGCGGTTTTCAAAGATTTCGTGAAAACTCAGATTTTCTTACATAAACTATCCTCGATTAATTTCGGACTCTCATGTAATCGGGAAGAGATCATCAAACTTGGCTTGTAGGATTTTAAAATCATCAGCTTGTTGTTTATTGATAGCTAGATGTTCCATAATCTGCTTCTCCTGATCAGAAGAGTTAACTTTCAGAACTTTCAGTTCATCGATTATCTTCCTCGAAGCAGGCTTCAATGATTTTAGTTCACCGTTTCATCGACAAAGCATTTTCATTTTAAAAAGTCGAAAAGTATTTTCAATCCTTAGCTTATCGTTTTTTGGCTTCCACTATCGTATAAGTGTCTCTGCGTTAGAGAGATCATCAAGCAATTGCTCGAATAGAGTCATAAGTCAATCTCTCCAGCAGGTGTGCTAATCATAGCTGATGTGGAAACTAAAAGAGCAGAAGGTTTAGAGGTTACCTCAAATTGGTCTTCCTCCTTAGCCATCAGACAGATTTCATCATCAGAAGAGAATATCAGATCATCGTAGTGGTAGAAATCATCAGCGTTGCTTATCAAACAGAAATCTTCTACAGATGAGTAGCCTGAATCCTCATAAGGCAGATAAGAATCATCAATTTCTGATGTATCAGCAACCATGACTTTCCTGTCTCTAAAGCGTTGCTCTCTTCTGTTCCACTTCTCTTCTCTTTCTTTTTGGTGTCGTCACGGGCAATGTCTTGAATGACCGGTTTTCTCCGATTGAAACATACTCCACGATCCACGGAACTTCTTCGCGGTGTGAGTCATTCGTCAGAGAATCTGTCGGGTGACTTACCCGTGCGATTTATGTCGAATTTCTTCTCTCAAATCTGTTGTCTTTTCTTTCATCAGACCGATCATCTCTTTTCTATCTTCTCTGCGATCCTTTCTGTGATCATCTCTTCGGTCATCATATTTGGTCCTTTCTGGAGATCATCTGTCAGCTGGCCTCCTATCTCTTCCTCTGCTGTTTTGATAATCCCTGTAAAATTTACGATACTTGCCAAGGTGAATAGATTTTTCAAGTTTTTCGATTAACAAAAGCAACTGCTCGGATTTAGCTTATAATATTTCCAACCGGTTCATGAGATTTTGAGTTGTTGTTGGTCGCTTTGAATGCAATCGATTTTGATGATGGCGGTGTGGCTTCAAAAGTTTAATTCGTCTTCTTCTTCTTGCCCTCTTTTCGATCGATCGAACTCATGGGCTTTAAGACTCGAGAACATGTTGCTTGGCTTCATCTTGGCAATATCTTGACAATCCTTTATTCTGTTGACTTTCATATCCCACTTCTTAGTCGAGATATCAAGATCTTGTAATTTATGTCTTTATCGACATCTCTTGTCCAAGTTCCCGGCTTGTTAATCGACATGGTGATTCTTCCATCGAAGCTCATTGATGGTTTCATTTGGTAACATCTTAAGTTTCTCAAATTTCACACGGTTCACCTTGCGTAACGCTATCTTTAATCGATCATTTCCTACACACATTTCGCCAAATAGCGTATCCCACATTTTGGCTGTCTTGAGATACTTTATCTTTTCTCCGGGTTATCTTGTCCATGGTCTTCATGATTATGTGCCCGGCTATCGATCCAGAGTGTACAACTTTTCTCTTCAAAGATCCATCGTATGGACTCTTTTCGACAAGACTTCCAACCGCAAAAATCTGGATCACCTCCAACAAATTGGGTTGTCATGATAGATGATGATGGGTCCTCATTCAAGAACTTCCATCATCCCCGCCGCTTATTGATCCCGAGATGGTTGCTCATGTGTATCGTCCGGTCTGCATACTCATCAATGGAAAATTTAGGCAAATCATGATACATACCAAGTATTATCCATGTTGATCGTGGTGTTTGAAAAACAGATGAGATTTGAAAAGGTTTTTCAAGATCGGTTCAAGTGACCACAAAGGTTCTTCCTCAAGAACCGATGATATTCAAAGCCGGTCCGAGAACCACCGCTCCGATACCACTTGTAGGTCCCGAATGGATTTCGTGCGAGGGCGTAAGTCTAGGGAGGGGTGAATAGAAAAAACTTTTTTCGCAGATCGGGTGTGATTTTAGTTTATTCGATCAGAGCAAGTTAATCGTTTTGGATCGATATCCAACTTACGATCGCTCGAGGGCGATCGGTTCGGTGTCTATCGGTTTAATTGACAAAGGAAGCTTAGTTTATACCGATGTGAAAAACCGGTTTATAACAAATTAGATCCCGGTTTTTTTTCAATCGGATGACTATGGAGTCAATCGGATCGAGATCAAGAATTTTGGTGTTAGTTGATCCTAACTTCGTAATATGTATGCAGATTTAATCAAGTTGTGTGCAATAGTGTAAAGCAGTTAATCAATCAGGTAAATGCACACAAGATTTATAGTGGTTCGGACAACAAGTCCTACGTCCACTCTTCCCTATCACAAGGGGCACAAACTTAACCAACTTAACTTAGATTATTGTGTTAGTCCAACACATTACACCAACATATATTTATAGAGCTCTCACTCAACCGATCCCAGAAATCAGAACTAGAAACCCTAGTCTGAAATCTTGCTAAACAAACTTAACCTAACTTTGGGTTTTGGGTAAGATTTGTTGTTTGTTCCAACATTGAAATCTTTCCTAAGTATTTAAGAAAGCCCAACAAAATACCAGAGGATAAGATTTCTGTGCTAAGAACTATGGGATGAACACTTAGAAAATAATCTTCAAGGTTGTGTTCTTCTTGTGGAAATTTTGCTGTAGTATGAGCTTCTTGATAATTTCCGTGTCTTCACTCTGAAGAGTAATCCCATATTTATAGACATCGAAATCAAAGAGCTGTTGGAGAGCAATTTGAATTTCCGGCTATATTTGGTAGGTTTATGACGGACTTGATGTGATGTGCTTCCTGTGCACGGCATGGCCGAAAAGCGTGTATGTCATTTTTTCTTTTTTGACTATGCAAACGAAACCAAGCAGATGTTAGCTCAAGTCATACGTGTCTTGTTCATATTGGTTAACAAGTACATCATATCATAGTTTGTTCACCAACTAAAGTTGACATTCTTCTTGTTCAGATCAGCAACGTATGGCATGGTGAAACATTAGTTGACACTGGTGTGGTGACACGATCGGCCATAACCGATCAGTCTACTCCGATAGAATCTTCCGTGCCGGATTGTCTTAGCTCAACTAGCAGACTCGACTGATGTAGGTCTCTTGGTATGATCTTTTGGTAGTCATCTGATCTTCAGGTCTTCTGAATTTGTGTTTCATGACTTCACCTGATTATCTGATTTTATAAGATCGTCTGATCTTCTGTCATTCCCTTGCCTTCTGGCCTGTCGGACTTCAACTGATCTTTTGTTCTTCTGATCTGACCTATACATATTGAAGTTCCCCCTCAATATGTGACCTATCTTATATATCAGTTGTTCTATACAATAATTATCAACTGATCATCTTATAACTGGTATTAAAAATATCAGTCAGCTAATAGGTCTGACTGGTCCTATTATATGTGTTTTAGAACTTTCATCAAAACTCTAAATTTCCCAACAATTAGTATTTCTTACAATTCTTAATTACTCTACAATTCTCTCTTATATATTACTCCATGTAGGATACGCGCCCAAAACGACGTTGTATTGGACAATTTTGATAATTAACATTTAACAAAAATGATGTGATTTCAGTAGAAATTAAGCCTATTAGTTATTCAGCATTTATTTTTTAATAATTTCAATTAATTCGGTGTTTTCAAATTTGGATTCTGATTGATAAGGTAATCGAGCACAATGAAGCTCACACGTTTTTTTTTTTTTTTTTTAACTCAAGTTCAAGCTGATCAGCTCCCTACTTTACAAAATATAAACGTGGGTGGGTTTAATGTAGATTTAGATGCACCGTTTACATATAGTGCGTTTTAAAATCGTATAATTTATTATATTATAAAATATAATTTGTTTATACTGAACCGTGCAACTATTTTTTTATACTAATAATTGATATGATTCAGAGTAAATAAGCTGCACTTTTCAGTATAACAAATTGTATAATTTTAAAATACACTATGAATGCACGATGCATTTGGATGCATACAAGACTCAGTCTTGTGCAAAATAGAATTCAATTTATAAAAGTGAGTATCGTAATTTGATTTTCAGCCTAATAACATGAACATAATTTATACCAAGATTTAATAATTTCTAAAAATGAAAAAGAGAGAACTCATAAGAAAGAGTCGGCAGAAATAAGACGGTGGTTGTATGATAAATTTGGGATCCCAAAAATTTTTGGATTTTGTAGCAATATGTTGTCACGTTGTAATAGTCTGAATCGTATGAGCAGAACAACTGCGCCAGCCTCTCTGCGTTCACAATTGCTTAATAATTACAAAATACTCCAACTTTAATTAATGAAATAATTGTAAATAGTTATATTTAATATAAATACGCCACAAAATTTCCAACATCGACTGTGAGTGTGACCGCGCCTGCTTTAGGGGATAAACCAGTGTTCCCATGCAACAGCCAATTTTGGAACCTATTTTTGGGAGAAATTAAATATATTTCAAATGTGAACAAATTCTTGGATCAGACCAAGGCATGTGATAAGAATAAGTGAATAACATTTCTGACTTGTAACTCAATTTTTCCCCTTAATATGCCGTCATTCACTCTTGTTATAATTCCATACTTTATTTTATTACTACTTTGTATAATAATATCATAATATATATATTAATAAAATAAATAAGAAATAGATGATGTGCGTCGTTTTCTCAACACAATTTCATATTAATAATGTGACATTATTATGTTAAAAAACGTATAATAAACAAAACTAAATACTCAAGGGTGACCTTTTGAGATTTATCCTTGACCTTTTGAGATTTATGAGTGTGGTCCTCTCTAGGTCTCAAATTCGAACTCTCTTAAATGGGATCAATCTCTATTTTAAAATTCAGGTCGGACCGGAGAACCGCTGTTGGGCGGCTCAATAGGGGTGCCTATAACCGCTATTGAACCGCCCAGGCAAAAATCGGAAAAACCAGGTGAAAATCGGCGGTTCACCGATTTTCACCAAAAAAAAGGGGGGGGGGGCTTTTTTTAAAATTCCACCGCCGCTCGCTCTCACCCCCTGCTCTTGCCGAAGACCGCGACACCGTGTTCACCACGCTCTCGCCAAATTCCAACTATTTTTTGTTTAATTTTTTGAGTTCCACCCACACACCACGGTCACACCAAGAATAAAAACGAGAAGAGAGACAAAAAATTCGAAACCCTAATTTTAACCCACCAGACTCAAGGACAGGACATCAGACGCCGTCAAGGCTCATTGTCTTGTAGTGATACATGATGCCGCCAAGACTCAATAAGCGCCATCTGCGATCTTGACACTATCCAGTTAATTTCATTTCAATGGTGGAAAATTGAAAATAGCAAGAAGAGAAGAAGAAGAAATTAGAGCGCATGGAAAACAATAATTAATCTGAGGATGAATGAGTTGGGCGTGTTTTTGGAGCAATAATTTCGATTCAGCAGTTTTGATTTTTGAAAGGGAATTTGGAGCGTTTGATTGAACTAGTTGTTGAAAGGGAATATGAGGGTTTGAATGAGTAAATCCCCTAAATTGTGGTAATTAGTTGTTGAAAGGGAATAGGAGAGTTTGAATGAATAAATCCCCTAAATTGTGGTAGCGTACTCGGTATGCACTCCACACTATTAAGTATTTAATATTAATTATTTTATTAAAATTTTAATATTATTTAAAAAAAAAACACCCAATCTCTAGGCGGCGACTAGACGGCCTAGGCGTTAGGCGGTCAATATAATATTTATTATAATGTCACATCGGCTTAATCCGGCTCAATCCGATCCGACCCCTGTTCAACCTTTTTTGGGGGTCGTCCGGCTCAACTTCCTGTTCCGGTTTTTAAAACATAGGTTGTAGCTATGAGTTATTGGGTCATGGGCTTTGGAGTGGAGGATGAGCCTCTAACCCAAAATGCACTTCAAAATTGGCCCAGCGGTGCATAAATTATTTTATGAAAAATAAATTAATATGCACTTCTGAAAATTAATGTGTACTTTTAGGCCTGACTCAAAATATAATTAAAAAAAATGCACTCCAAAATCGGTCCAGCAGTACAACAATTAAAAGAATTTATTTTTTGAAAATTAATTAATATGCACTTTTGGTCTTGATCCAAAATGCACTTCAAAATTGGCCCAATGGTGCAGAAATTATTTTTTGAAAAATTAATTCATATGCACTTCTAAAAATTAATTAATATGCACTTTTAGGCCTGATTCAAAATACAATTTGCAAAAAAAATACACTCCAAAATCGGTTCAATAATGCATAAATTAAAAGAGTTTATTGTCTGAAAGTTAATTAATATAAACTTTTGGGCCAATCCAAAATACAATTTTAAAAAATTAAATGTATTCCAAAATTTAATTTAAAATGGGGAATTAATTCAAAATGGGAAAAAATAGGCTAATTTGAAATCTGCTTTGTTAATAGGAGTTTTATCAATTCAGGGCCTGAAAGATGGTAAAGCTACCAATTTAAGGCCTGAAAGATTTTTTCTATCGATTCAAGGCCTGGAAGATAGAAAACTATCAATCCAGGGCCTGAAAGATAGAAACTATCAATTCGAGACTTATAAATTTTAAGGTCATGTTTGACACTAAAACCCTAAACCCTGAACACTAAACCCTAAACCCTAAACCCTAAACGATGAACCCTAAACCTTGAACCATGAACCTTAAACTCCCCTGAACAGTAAACCTTGAATCGTAAACCCTAAAAATAAAAAAAAAAACATGAATAAGGATATGAAATATAAGTGTCAAACATGACCTTAAAATGTGTGAATCTTAAATTGATAGTTTTTATCTTTTAGGTCCTGAATCGATAATTTTCTATCTTCTAAACCTTGAATCAATAGAAAAAAAATTTAAGATCTTAAATTAATAATTTTATCATTTTTCAGACCCAGAATTAATATTTTTTGTTGTTAATATGAAACCTGCAATATTTAATTTGGACCAATAAAGGGTGAAGGGGAGTGGGGACCACAGAACATTAAACAAGATTGGGAAAGAGGTGTGGTGGGGTAGGCGGGGCCGCAGGGAAATGGGAAAATGCAGCGTGTATGGTAAAATGGGGAAATGAATTAAACAAATGGAGTAGTTGGGGTTACTATAGTCTTTCTAATCATTTTTTTGTACCACCCCTGCATTATGCATACAAGACTTGTTTTGGGGCTTTTTTAAAATAACATTTTGACTTTTTGTATTTGTTTGCTTTAATATTATTTGGGATTCCTTGTTATTTATTTGCATACATGATAAAAAAAGCTTTTTCCGAATTCGTTCAAGAAGTGGTCTCCATTTTTAAGATCAGTAAATTTTGATTAGTCTCATCATCTCATATTCATGTAATTATATAATTATATATATAGTCTAGCACATAATTATGAATTTATCATTATTGTTGATGAATCCAGTCCGTTTTTCTTCTGAAAAAATCTCAATTATGTCATATGATTAGTACCAGGATTGTAATTATATTATAATATTCCCTCCTGTACTTGTCTTCATATGTTTTGGAATCTGCATGAAGAGAATTCTCAATATCCTATACACAAGACATTAGCCACCGTTTATTTTGAGATTTAAGTGTGCGGAGCAAGTTAAGGTTTTAAAATTCAAGAATTTAGAATCCTTGATAAATAGTAAATGCGTGTGTTTGTTTTGGAATTTAAGTAGGGTGAGATTTAACTTTATGTCAAATCAATGTTTAATAATAATTGATATTGTATTATTATATTATATTGAGAAGGATAATAAAATATATAAAGTGTGATGTATTGGGAAGAATAATTATAGATTATATAAGTATTTGTAGGTGTGGATGAGATGTGGGATTTGAAAACCAGACTCTAAATCCCAAACTCGTATGAGAGGGGGAGCGAAAAGTGCTAAGTACATCCGTGTGAATCCCAAAACAAACGCAGCCTTAAGAATTTTGTTCAAGTGAAGGAGGGAAATCCCTTTCATTTGTTATGTTACTCCCCCGTCCCAAAAGACTTAGTACATTTTTTTTTATCTGTTCCATAAGACTTTGCACACCAAAAAATAAACACACTCTTCTCAACTTATAACCTTATAACACACACTTAATACCCCCATACTCACTTACTATCATCCATAAAATAAATTTTCTTAATCTCTGCACCAAAAAATTTAGCGCAGGGTCTTCTGGGATGGAGGGAGTATAAGAGAATTTGTGTGAACCCAAGTTCACGTTCACCGAGAACTTAATTTTTTTAATATCACTGTTATGTATAAAAATAATCATCGTTATGTATAAAAGTTATTATTATTTAAAAAATATTTTATATTTTTAATCAGTAAAAATTTTATACAAAAATAATAATTTTTACAAATAACAGTAATAAATTTAGAGGAGTGTTACTCGCATATACTACCTTCGTCCCAAAGTTATTTATCCCTTTACTTTTGATATGAGTTTTTGATTAGGATGAAGGGAATAATATTTAAAGTGATAAAGTGATTTTTGATTGAGTGTATTTTAGTTCTATACATGTAATTACTAAAATAGATTTTTTTTTAATAAAAAAATGATATGAGACGTAAATTTAAAATGTTGTGGCAAATTAATTTTTTTTTAAAAAAAGTAAATAACTTTGGGACAGATGATATTTGAATGAAGAATTTGAATCCGTTTGTCCTTTTCCTTGAAGCAAGAAATTAAAAAAAAGAAAAAAAATATACACGAGGAAAATGACAAAAAAAGTCCATATCGTGATGCCACCAATGAGCTGACTTAGAGCGCTCATATCAAGAAATAAAACTATATAATAGAACTGCCGACTCCAATTTCCATTTGAACAATTTCGTATTAATTACAAACCTCTTATTACAAGGGACCAATTTATCCTTGATACACCACTAATATCAATGGCGTCAGAAAAAACCAATTTGAGCATCCTCATGTTTCCATGGGTAGCACATGGACACATATACCCTTACCTAGAACTAGCCAACCATCTCACCACCAAAAACTTCACCATATCCCTCTGCTCCACACCCATCAATCTCACCTCAATCAAAAAAGCTCTCGCGACGATCTCACACGTCGTTTCGATCAATCTGATAGAACTCGACGTGCCATCGTCGCCGGAGCTTCCACCGGAGTACCACACGACCAAGAACATCCCACCTCACCTCATGCCTAAACTCCACCACGCCTTTCGGGCCTCAAGATCCAGTTTCTCCGACATCATCGCCTCCCTAAAGCCCGATCTTCTGATATACGACGCGTTTCAGGCGTGGGCCGCGGGGATGGCCGCCTCCTTGTCGATTCCGGCCGTCCATTTCGCCACCACGGGGGCGGCGGCGTACTCGTTCTACTACCATCACTTCATGAATAAAAATTCGGCCTACCCGTTTGATGCCCTTTATCTTCGACCACATGAGTGGAAGGCTATACAGGCCGTGGCTCGTTCAGGTATTAAGTTGTGCACTTGTGCCCCAATTTTTCCGTGCTATATTACTGGGGTGTACTATTGCACCGCATATTCAATGTGTTGTACAATACAACACGTTAAAATATGTGATACTATTTTAATTCTGATGCACAGTTCAACCGTGAGCATAGAATAAATTATTGTGTGTCATTTTTTTTCTATGTTATATATATTGTTGGACAATTTATAATATATTAAAAAAAATTTACAACACTTAAAATACTATTGGACAATTTAGTATAGAACTCCAGACCCTTCACATAGTATGCTACACAGCTGGACAATGATATTAAACGCTTAGAACCCGTTTGTTACGTAGTATAAAATATAAAAAGATATAAAATTATGTGATACATTTTACTTATATATATGATATATTTATTTTTTTTAAGTATTTATTATGATGTATTTAAATCATTATTTATTTTACTTCAACCGTTTGTTAAGATTGATAAAGACATGAGAATTCATTTGATAAATATTAATATTACTATTATATCCCTTATTACATATATATATTTTTACCAACGATAAATTAAAATATGGTCATTTATGTCAATTAACAACAATGGATAATATTTGGTATTAGAAATACCACCTAGGAGGTGGGATCTATAATTATATAAAAATGGGAAAAAGAAATACAGGCCTTCCGACCAAGGAGAAAAACCATCAAACATACCAAACACTTAAAAATGTGAGATATAATTTTTTTTCCCCTTTTTTTTATTTTTTTTCTCGCATAACAAACGACCTCTCAATGTGTTGTACAACAGTGTCGGGCAGTTTACAATACATAAAAGTGGTGGTACAATATATGACATAACACTGGGGGGCAGCACGTAGCATAGGACCCCCCACTCCACACTCGGTGCATTCCGACCTTTCCACCACACCATAAGATTTTGGATCTGAATTCATCATTTTTTTCTTATTTTTTGAACATCTCTATTTTAATATCTTTTCAGGTATAAATTTTTGTCATATTAAGTGTCGTATCAAAAGTAAATTATACCTATCAATTTATTCCTATACTCCCCAATCATCTCAGATACAAATGTTACTATTCAAGTATTCCACTTTTCACATCACTTTATTCATTCAATATTTATTTAATTCAATATTTTTTAACTTTAATTTATTTTTTAACATATTAATTTATATAAATAATTAAATAATAATATTTATTTAATTCAATAATTTTTAATATTATTTTATTGATTTTTTTGATGGCTCGGATGGATAAACATATTTTGGTGACGAATGTTGGAATTATGAGGAAGAACATTGAAATTTTGAGGGGAGATAATGAAATTTTGAGGACGGATATTGGAACCTTGAGAATATGAATTCTCTTCCGAATTGGGAGATCCAAATCAATTCGTGTAAGAATTATTTTTCATTTTTAGATTTCAAGTTGCAAGAATTTGGGGGATATAATGAGATAAAATTTAAGTGTGTTTAGATAAAATGTGTAAACATCTATTTATAGGTGTATTTTGAACGGTCATATTTTTTAAAAATACTAAATTTGATTTTCCCATAAAAAAAACAGAATGCAACGGTTATTACAAAATTAAAATCAAATTTATAAAAAAAAAAGAAAAAGAAAAAGAAACAATATTAGAAAAAAAAAGAAGAAAATGGTTACCTGCAAAAAGAAAGGAAAATAGTGCTTTTTGGGCCCACTTATTCAATTAAACCTGGTAGTAAACATTTAACACTCATTTTTCCCTCTCACGCATTCACACTCACATCTACCATTGTGTATCTCAAAAAATGGGTACAAAACTTTTGCCACTTCAGATTTATTGGTAGCGATGGGGATGCTCTTATTGTTTCTATTCGGTGAACTAACTATTTCACCAAAAATATTGTTAATTGCACATAATTTTTAGTGTGAATTACTGAAAGAAAAAAAATATTTTTTAAGGTAAATTTGGGGGAGCTACATGTTTCTATTTTGTAATGTTAATCTATTTTCCTATTTTATTTTAATAGGATATTAATAGCTTAGATATAAAATTCAATAAGATTTAAAATTTGTTGGTATAATGAAATGTATTTAAAATTAAGCTACACAGACATACTTTCAATTTTAGATTATTTTTCGTGACATTTTAATAATATAAAATATTAATATATTATTTAACAAATATAACATATATACACCTATATAATTACTATATATATGCACTCATTTTATAGTTGTGTCTAAATAAACCAAAAATTACTAGAAATTAACAAAACATTATACATGTAATGAATTAAATAATTTAGCGGGTGTCAATAATCATATCATTTTAACATAATAAATATTTTAATCATTACTCTTAAATTTTAGTCCCCGCTTAATTCTGATCTTGCTCTGCCCCTACCATCAAAATGGAGAAATAAATAAAAATAGATAAACACTTGTATTTGACAATCTCATACATAAGATAGGGTACAATCTAACACAAATTAACATCTATCTCTTTAAAATGTTAAAGTGTCAATACTCAAATTATACTCTATCTCATCGTGAGACTCGTGTCTCATAAAATAATGTTAAGTCTTGCATGCATCAGGCGCACCATGCACTCCATATATAGTGTATTAATTTAGAAGTATGCAACTTATTTTACTGAAATATTTAACATGTTTACACTGAACCGTACAACTATTAATATGGGAAACAAGTTGCATGTTTAAGTGTAAACAAGTTGCAAATTTATATATGCAACAAATTACACAGTTTGAAAATACACTATGAAGTGAACGGTGTATCTGTTGGCGCAGATGAGACCCATTCATAAAACAATCCTAACTCATGTTAAATAAAATCTATATTTTGGAGTCCTAAAACTTTTTGTTGATAAGAATGTATTGAAGAATTTATCGATAGTCGACTAGATGGATATTTTGTTTTACAGTCATAATTGCAAAGATGTAATAATGCAGTTGTGGTAGATGAACAAGATAAAAATGATGGATTCAGCCACTTCACGGACTCGACGGACATTATTCTGATGAAGACATCCAGGGGTATCGAAGGAAAATACATAGACAACTTATCCGTATCCTGCAACAAGAAAATCGTTGCTGTGGGCCCTCTAATCACACCCCACACGGCGTCATCAGACGACTCACACATCATCCAATGGCTGAGCACAAAGAAAAAATATTCAACCGCTTTCATCTCATTCGGGAGCGAAAACTACCTTTCCAGCGACCAAATCATGGCGATGGCTAAAGGGTTAGAGAAATCGAAAGTCAATTTCATTTGGGTTCTGAGATTTCCTTACAACAAGAAAGTCAGCTTACAAGAGGCTCTGCCAGAGGGGTTTCTTGATAGGATGAGAGAGAAAGACAGAGGATTGATCGTAGAGAGGTGGGCCCCACAGACTGAGATCCTGGCGCATTCGAGCGTGGGCGCTTTCGTGAGTCATTGTGGGATGAGCTCGATTGTGGAGAGCGTTTATTATGGGGTCCCGATTATTGGGGTGCCGTTGAAGCTGGACCAGCCGTTGAATGCTAGGTTGATGGTCGAGGCTGGGGTGGCCGTGGAGGTGGTGAAGGATGAGAATGGAGGTTTTGACGGCGAAGAGGTTGCGAATGTCATGAAGAAAGTGTTTGGTGAGAAAATCGGGGAGGAGATGAGGGTTAAAGCGGCGGAGTTGGGTGGGAGGATGAGGAGTGACGAAGCGTGTGCAGTGGAGGAAGCGGCGGAGCAGCTACGGAGGCTTTGTTTGGAGCATAAGCAACGGAATTGACATCCCCCGGTTCTTTAATAATCGGGAGATGAGGATCTGATGTTGGGATTTCATTGTGTGACAGTTCTAGGATTTCATTTTGTAATAATATAATGCATAAGAAAATTCAAGAGGGCAAATCTTTGTAAATTAAAAGACTAAAAAAAAAAAAAAATGGACAAAATACTTACTACATATAAGTCTATTTTTAAAAAACAAAACAAAACAAATTTACGTGCAAGTAATGCATGTATTGAGAAGGCCGTCCACAATATTTGTCAATTAAGATCAAGAAATGGAACTACGTGGTCATAGCTGGAAATATTGTCAATCATGCCATAATGCAAAGAAATGCCAAAAAGACCATTTATACTTTAATTATTAATAGTTTCTTTCTGCATCATTAATCTTACCCATAATCACTTGAAAAAACTTCAACAATCAGATCTTCAGTTTTCTAACATGGAAACAGAGAATATCATAACAAGAATTACACGATTCTAGCTAATGTTCCCATTCATCTTCACATATTCCAATATCTTGAGGATGGATTTGTTGGAAATTTGAATGGAAAATGGTGTAATTGTAACTTGGAAATTGTGTAGGAAAAGGGAAAGAGGGAAAAAGGTGAAATTCTCATCCCACATTGGAAAATGAAAATGAATGAAAGGGTATAAAGCCAACAACTCATGTGGGGGTTGTAAACACTTGTCTTGATTATGCTCCAACCTCCACGCGGGCGCACAAAGGGGGTGCAAATAATGGACGAAATTGTCTTCGGGGCGTGAACTTGTGTGAGCGCCGATTGCGTAACACCTAATGTTTACCCGATTTGGTTTATTTTAAATTTCTCAATGTAATCGCTTTCATTTGAAATTTATTTTGCATGGCAGTTTTACAAGGTGAATTCAGTTCTGCAAGAAGTTACAATACACGAATTTGAGAGCTTACATACACTATTCCAACATTTTGCTATTCACATGTCTCCTGCAATTTTCGGCCCTCCAAAGGGTATAAGTTCGACGATTTTTGGTTCGCCGTAGCGAATATCGCTACATATTCATTATACTTGTTGTATCCTCGAGAAGCGGACGTTCCAAGAATCACTAAAGACCGAGAGTGAGGGACGATTTCGTTTTAAGGAAATCGTGTTTCACGAGCCTCAAGTTGATTTTGTTTATTGTTTATATGTTAATATTTTCAGCCATCTACGGAGTAACAATTTACTTACAGTCTTAAAGCAAAATATCCTTCGAGATGGCTGAAACCAACAACACTCATTCCTTCTCAGATCCGCCCGCTTCTTCCATCAACCGAAAGATCCGCCATCCATCCCAAGTGCGGTTTACTTTTTCCATTCCAACAACAATATCTGCTTCCATTCCAATTATCGGGTTCTGCTTCCATTCCAAAGAAGCTTCTCTTCGATTCCAACATGGGGACTACGATACAGATCAACCATCATGATAAGCATGAGAAGTTCAACGACCTGAATTTCAAAAGGTGGCAACAGAAAATGTTATTTTACCTAACTACTTTGAACCTTGCTAGGTTCTTGAAGGAAGACCCTCCTCGTTTGCCTGAGAATCCAAACGAACAAGACTTTCAAGCTGTGAATGCACTTGATGCATGGAAACATTGTGACTTCTTGTGCAGGAACTATTTGATGAATAGTCTGCCGGACGAGTTGTACAATGTGTATATTGGGGTTCCTTCTGCAAAAGAGTTATGGGAGGCCCTTGACAAGAAGTATCGAACCGAAGATGCCGGTGCAAAGAAGTTTATCGTGGGTAGATTTCTTGATTATAAAATGGTGGATACTAAACCTGTTGTTCAACAAGTGTAGGATTTACAGGTTATAATCCATGATATTCATGCCGAGGGCATGGTGTTGAGTTTAAACTTTTCAAGTGGCATGAGATTTTGAAAAAATTACCACCCGGTTGGAAAGATTTCAAGAACTACTTGAAGCACGTTTAAAGGAGATGAATGTGGAAGAACTTGTTGTTCGCCTTCAGATTGAAGAGGACAACAAGAATTCAAAAACGAACGGTGGAAGTTTTGAGGCACAAGGCCAATGTAGTTGAACAAGGCCAAAACTCAAATATAAAGGCAAAGGAAAAAAAAAAAGATGGTCTTTGGTCACAATGCTAGATTAAAAAAAAAGCAAGAATTTAAAAAGAAATTCACCGAGGAAGTAATACAATTGTGATAAACCCGGTCATCGTCGGCGCCGATTGTAAAAAGTCAAGATTTTAACAAGTCAACATGGTGCATGGCGAAGACCTTGTTGCTGTTGCGTCCGAAGTGAACATGGTGGGCTCAAACCCGCGTGAATGGTGGATTGATATGGGTGCTACGCCACATTCGCTTTCATCTAAGGAGTTGTTCAACTCCCTTGATGAAATCGTGACATCAAGAGAAGCTCTTCATGGGGAATTCAACAAAATTCAAGTCAAAGGCAAAGGCAAAGTAGTCTTTGAAATTCACTAAAGGAGAAAGAATTGACCCTGAATAATGTATTGTATGTTCAGGACATTCGTAAAAATTTGGTGTCCGAATCTTTATTGAACAAACATGGATTTCGTATTGTAATAGGGTCGGATAAGGTTATATTGTCCAAGAATGGAGTGTTTGTGGGCAAAGGCTATGAGTGTGATGACATATTCAAACTCAATGTAATGACTATAAAAAAGAACATGAATAAGAACATGTCTACTTCTGTTTATTTGATTGAGTCATCAATTACTTGGCATGGACGTTTGGGACATGTTAATTTTAATTCGTTAAGAAAGTTGATGAATTTAAATTGTATACCCAAACTCAATATAGACACAACTCATAAGTGTGAGGTTTGTGTAGAAGCAAAAATGACTCGGACATCTTTTCAAACTATTGAAAGAAATAGTGAACCTCTTGATTTAATTCACACTGATGTGTGTGACTTAAAATTCGTGCAAACACGCAGGAAATAAATATTTTATCACATTTGTAGATGATAGCACAAAATATTGTTATGTGTATCTTTAAAAAAGTAAAGACAAAGCTTTTGATAAATTCGATTTCTTTACAAAAATGAAGTTGAAAATCAACTTAATCGAAAGATTAAGATGTTGAGAAGTGATAGAGGTGGCGAGTATGAATTTCCGTTTGCTGAATTTTGTGCACAACATGGAATTAAGCATGAAACTACTGCACCTTATTCACCTCAACAAAATGGTATTGCGGAACGTAAAAACTGGACTTTAAAAGAAATGACGAATGCAATGCTATTAGATTCCGGTTTGCCTCAAAATATGTGGGGAGAAGCAGTGTTGACTGCTAAGTACCTTTTAAATAAGGTGCCTCGAAAGAAAATAGATAAAAGTCCATATGAACTATGGTATGGTCGAGCGCCATCTTACAAATATTTGAAAGTGTGGGGGTGTCTTGCAAAAGTGATTATTCCACCACCTAAAAAGGTTAAGATAGGCCCTAAAACTGTTGATTGTGTATGTATCGGTTATGCATAAAACAGTAGTGCTTATAGATTTATTGTGCATGAATCTAAAATTGATGATATCCATAAAAATACGATTATGGAATCAATGAATGCTTCATTTTTTGAGCATATATTTCCTTGGAAAACATGCATTGAAGCTAGTAATGAAGCTAGTACTTCAAAAAGGCATGCAGATACAACAATAGAAAATATTGTTGAAGAAGTAGAGGTTGAACCTAGAAGAAGTAAAAGAGCTAGGGTAGAAAAATCTTTTGGTCCGGATTTTCTAACCTATATGCTTGAAAGTGAGCCTCAAAACTTCAAAGAAGCTGAAAATTCTTCATGGTGGGCTCTATGGAAAGAGGCAATTCAAAGTGAGATTGATTCCATCTTGCAAAATCACACTTGGGAGTTAGGTGACCTTCCTCCGAGAAGTAAACCACTAGGTTATAAGTTGATTTTCAAAAGGAAAATGAAAGCTGACGGGACCATTGATAAATACAAGGCGGGACTTGTAATTAAAGGTTATAAACAAAAAAAAGGTCTTGACTATTTTGACACATATTCTCCCGTGACGAGAATTACGTCAATAAGATTAGTAGTAGCAATAGCTGCTTTGAGAAATCTTGAGATACATCAAATGGATGTAAAAACCATCTTTCTAAATGGTGATTTAGTTGAGGAAATTTATATGGAACAAACTGAGGGTTTTTCAACTCCCGGGCAAGAGAACAAAGTGTGTAAATTGGTGAAGTCTTTATATGGTTTAAAACAAGCACCAAAACAGTGGCACGTTAAATTTGATAATGCCATGTTGGAACATGGATTTCGAATAAACGAATGTGATAAATGTGTCTACATAAAAGAGATAATAGATGGGTATGTAATCATGTGTCTGTATGTAAATGACATATTTATCGTTGGAAGTAACGATAAAATGATAAAATCCACTAAGAACATGTTGAATTCAAAATTTGACATGAAGGATATGGGAATTGCTGATGTAATACTTGGGATTAAAATCCATAAGATTTCAGAAGGAATTGTTTTGAGTCAAGCTCACTACATTGACAAGATTCTAGAGAAGTTTAGTAAAAGGCTTATTCAGTCTTACTAGAACTCCAATAGATCAGAGTCACCACCTAGTTAAAAAAAAGGTGAAAGTGTTAGTCAAGTGGAGTATTCAAGAGTGATAGGCAATCTAATGTACTTAACGAGTTGTACTGGACCAGATATAGCCTATGCAGTAAACAAACTAAGTAGATACACTAGTAATCCAAGTGAGAGTCATCGAAAGCTATCAGACGAAAGTACTTAGATACTTAAGACATACACGTAGATTATGGATCGCACTATATGAAATATCCAAATTGTAATAGAAGGTTACAAATGATGCAAATCGATATCCGATATGAAAGACACCAAGTCAACGAAAGTGGATATGTCTTCACTCTTAATGATGCAAAACTATATCATGGAAATCTTCTAAACAAACAAGAATTGCAAGATCCACTATGGAGTCCGAAGTTTATAGCTCAGACAAATGTGGTGAAGAAAGTTCGAGTGGCTTAGAATTTTTTTGGAAGATATTCCATTTTTGGATCTAAACCAAAGGCCACCAATATGAATTCACCGTGATAGTCGTCCAGAATTGGAAGAGCACAAAGTAATTTGTATAATGGTAAGTCAAGACATATTCATCGTCGACAAAGTACCATTAGACAACTACTCTCAACCGGAGTTATCTCAATAGACTACACGGAGGTCTAAGGATAATATTGCGGATCCACTAACCAAGGGCTTAAATCGAGAGTTAGTTGAGACATCTTCTACAAGAATGGGACTAAAAGCCTTAACATAAAAGAGTTGAGGTGAAGGATAACCTTCCACCGTATTAGAGATCCCAAGAACTAGTTCAAAATGACAACCTAATCATCTAAACTCGTGCATCATCAGAATGTGGGGGATAATTCCCAAGAGTCCATTGCCTATAGATGTGATAGTGATGTGTAGTGAGGATTAGAGAAGTATATTAATGATTTTTAAGAGCTTTGAGATACTCTTAAGATAAATCACCTATGTAAAGAGAGAGGGGGGTCGCTTCAAAGGAAATATTGTAAGGCATATTTCTAAATACTCTTACGTAACTGTGTGAATGTTCATGGCCAAAACGAACATAACCAAGAACTGGATGTCGTTAGAAAGACCTTGAGTGGGGTACATTAACGTTTACACAAAACAGTGTATAGTTCAAAAACATTGCGTCTACTATCTAACTAGTAAACTAAGTGTACATTCACAAGGGAAGGTTCAAAGGGTAACACCTACCTATCCTATGCAAGGTTCTACCGTTGACTTATATCACCAAACATTTTTCCTTTTGGTGTCTGTATGATTTCCCATTCATGTGGGGGACTGTTGGAAATTTGAATGGAAAATGGTGTAATTGTAACTTGGAAATTGTGTAGGAAAAGGGGAAGTGGGAAAAAGGTGAAATTCTCATCCCACATTGGAAAATGAAAAGGGAATGAAAGGGTATAAAACCAACAACCCATGTGGGGGTTGTAAACATTTGTCTTGATTATGCTCCAACCTCTACGCGGGAGCGCGGGGGGGGGGGTGTGCAAATCATGGACTAAATTGCCTTCGGGGTGTGAACTTGTGTTCGAGCGCGACCTGCGTACACGAATGTCGCACCGATTTGGTGGCGGATTCCTGCATGTGCATGTAACTGCTCATATTCAAATGAGCAGTTTTGAAATTTATTTTGCATGGCAGTTTTACAAGGTGAATTCAGTGCTGCAAGAAATTACAATAGAATTCAAAATCCGAATTTGAATTTTGTCGCAGTTTTGGTCAGCCATGTTGATGGCTCATCAAAGCTCATGATCCTTCAGTTTCGATTTTGAGGCCCTATATATAGAGCATCTCAGAATGAATGGAAATACACGAATTTGAGAGCTTACATATACTATTCCAGCATTTTGCTATACACATATCTCCTGCAATTTTCGTTGGCCCCCCGGTGGTATAAGTTCAGACGATTTTCCAGTTCGCCAGAGCAGAATATCAGTGTTACATATTCTGTTATACTTGTTGTATCCTGGAAAGCGGACGTTCCAAGAGTCACTAGCACCGAGAGTGAGGGACGCATTTCGTTTTAAGGAAATCGTGTTTCACGAGCCTCAAGTTGATTTTGTTTATCGTTTATCTGTTAATATTTTCAGTCATCTACGGTGTAACAATTTTCTTACAGGATTTACGTGATTTTTTTTGTTAGTAGCAGATAAACAGATGTGATCTCTTGTTACGTAATTCTGGAACATCTTATATTACATTCTTTAAATGAACTACGCATAATATAAGAAAGAAAGAAAACAACCAAAAGATGATAATTAAGGTGATTATATAAGATGTTACACCACAAGGAAATTTCACCGGGCAATAAGTAGACAAAATTATGGGTTTCATTATGTTGTAGTGTCATGTACAACTATGATATGGTAGTCAAGTTAAGTGGTTACGCTTATTAAGATTAATATGAAAAAATTATTGCACGGTTCAGTATAAATAAATTGCATCTTTCGGTATAACAAATTGCATGATTTTAAAATGCGCTATGAGTGCACAGTGCACCTGAATGTAGACGAGGCCCACCTCAACAAATTGTCTAATGCTGATCAAAGTCTTAAAAACAAAGAAGGTATATCAAGAAACAAATTATTCAAAGGCTTCACTCATAACATGCAGTATCAAACTTGTTTCTTGTTCTTCATACAAATCTTCAACAGATGCTCCGCCACTCCATTCATATCTTCTTCTTCCTTCTCTCTAATCATCTCACTCACTTTCTCAACACCTTCATAAAATGTCTTCTCCACCATCACCTTATTCATCGCTTTCGCCACCTCGTCTCCCACATAAACTCCATTCCCATCTTTCTCAACCATTACTCCGACGCCACCCTCCACCACTAATTGCGCGTTTATAGGCTGTTCGGATTTCATCGGCATTCCTATAATCGGAACACCAAAATACACACTCTCCATTACAGAACTCCACCCACAATGACTCACGAAACCACCAACACTCGGATGCCCTAAAATCTTAGTCTGCGGCGCCCATTTCATCACAACTAACCCCCTCTCCTTCACCGTTTCAACGAACCCTTCAGGAAATACGTCCTCTACGCAACCAATCTTCTCTCCGTCAGGAAACCTTATCACCCACAAAAAGTAAACATCACAAATTTGAAGCCCTTTTGCTACTTCTCCTATCTGATCCTTGCTTAAAAAACACTCACTCCCAAACGAAATATACACCGTGGAACGAAAATCCCTCACACTTAGCCACTTCATAATCTCCAAACTCTCATCATTAAATTCACTAGAATCTACAATAAGTGGGCCAGTGCAAACAATCTGTTTCTTGCACAAAACAGAGAGATAATCAATGTACTTCTCTTCAACATCTCTAGAGCTCTTCATCAGCACAATATCACAAGATCTTGACAGAATCCCAAATGCAAAATCATCATCTCCATCTTTTACATTTGGCACAATACGATCCCGGATCCTGTCCATCTCATCTTGTGGCACACTTATAGCCTTGTGAGGGAAAGTCGAGCCGCTCCCCATGGTGTGCACGTGATGGTAATACGCAAAAGACGTTGCTCCCGAAGTTGAAAAGTAGACAGACGGTACGCCTTTCCACGAAGCCATCTTCGGAGCCCATGGCTGGAATATATCATATATCACAAGATCAGGATTTACAGAATCAAGAATGTTGGAAAAGCTACAACTCGATTTCTGAAAGGCTTGTAACAGGGCCGGGATGAGATTGGCGGCAGATTCTTGGTTGTGTGGAGGTGTGGAGGAAGTTCGGACGATGATGGGATTTGAAGCTCTACTAGTTCTATCCATGGTTCATCATAAGAAAGCTCGTTTTCGATGTTCGATTTGATTGAATCAAGATTGACAGCAGTAGAACATAAGTAGATAGTGAAGTTTATTGATGAGAGTTTTTTTGATAGTTGAAGAAAGGGATATATATGTCCATGGGCTAACCATGGAAACATAAGAATTTTGAATTTTTCTTCTTCTTTTGCCATTGACATGAATCTATGAGACCTCTCAACTTTGTTCAGATTTCTCAATATTGTAATTTTTATTTTTTTGAAAAAAAAAGAAATTTATATTATTGGCACACACATGCATGTCAAAAAGGGAAGACCAACTACAAAGAACACACATGCATGTCAAAAAGGGAAGACCAACTACAAAGAACGGTGATTCAATCCAATTATTGGGGCTCTCAAATCATGAGACCCCGAACAAAATTAAAAGAAACGCCCAAACAGGAACAAGAAAGAAGTTAAAAGAAAGATTCCTAAAAACGAAATTAAAAGATTCATATTGTAAGATAAATTTATCGTGTGTACCCCATGCACCAATAAAATTAGTGTAATTTAATTTTATGAGTTCTTTTTTTAATTTTTTTTCAGTTTTAGTTTTTTTTTTTCAATTTTAATTTTTTTTTAACTTTAATTTTAGGTTTTTTTTTCCCTTGATCCGGACCCAAACTCGGCCCGAGTGATTCATGGTTCACTCGGCCCAAATGATTCATGGTTCACCCGGCCCAAATAGTTCATGGTTCACCCGACCCAAATGGTTCATATATAATTTAGTATTCATTGTTTAGGAGTTAGAATTTAGAGTGCATAATTCATCCAAATTAAAATTGAATCCAATTACATAGTGCGGTGCATACGAAAGCAAATCATATTTTAATTATGAATTAGAGTATTTGCCATCCAGCTCATATCTGGCATTTAGTAAGACAAGACTTTTATGCAGATAGCTGCATGATAAAGGGACAAGACAAATTTTTACAAGTGGAAAATTTTGTTAAAGAAGTTAATTAAAATAGTGGGTACAACTACATGTGCTCTTGAATATATTATTACTATAGACAAATTAGTTATGTCCCACCTTTGTCTGCCAATTAAGTTTGCTCATGAAAAATTCATCGGAAGTGGAGTATGTAATACGCTCCTCATAATTTAGAATTCATCATTTATGTCAAATTTCTGGATTTAGTTCCAACTTAATAATTAGAATCAACATGTCTCTTTACAACTTCGCCAAATCTATGGATTAAAAGCTCTGGGCGGGCAACAGTCTTACGCCGGGCTGTCTACAAATTAAAGGTAAGTTGACAATAACTTTTAAATATGATGGATATGATTTTAACATCTCTTTAGAAGAAATCTTCAACAAAATTTGGCAAAAAACATAAAGATAAGTATTTACAAGAACTTTGAGAAAAGTCACCAAGACTAGAGGAACGTTTCAAAGTGAGTATCGTTTTAGAGGTTGAATTTTATTTCATATTAAATCTCCTTTTAGCTATTTTTCATATTTTTTTCTAATTTATTATCCTCATATATATTCCTAAAAATATCTAACTTTTTTAAAATTAAAAATATTTTTAAAAAATTTAAACATATTATCTTATATTTATAAACTTACGAACGACTTCATTTCATTTAATGCATCATTTTGTCATTCAAAATCTTCAAGAGCTACTGAGATTAACTTTAATTCCAGTTCTTCTCTTTTAAGATGAGTGTTTCTGCCATGAGTCAAAGACTACATACTTAACATTTATTATTAGACTGAAGATTTACGAGTATGTTCATCTCTAGATCTCAATTCAAAACCCCAAGTTGCGATCAATATTTGAGAGGATTCAATTCATACAGAGCTTTGCTCTGATTTCAAATGAGCCTCTGCTAGTGGATAATGAGATTGGTCCTTCGAATTAGTCAGTCTTTCTTTGAGCCATGTATCTAGTCATAAAAAAAAGACTACATATTGAACCCAGTTAGCGCTTAGATTTATGAGAAGCCTGCACAATATTGCATAGATTTATGAGGAATCTTGGTTGAGATGCCAAGGTACAATTGCTAGTCTTTTCTCCTCTTGTAATTCGACTATCTGGAATTTAGATGATCCTGTCCTTTTAAACTAACTAAGATACTCTTTAAACTACCTACTTCTCAGATACTCCGACAGTAGAGTTTAAATAGGGTTTCAATTATGGACGGATCCAAAAATTTTATATTGCGGGGGCATAAATAAAATACAAATATAAACTAAGAAGTTCCTTCTGTATAATAACTCAAGTCTATTACAATTAAAATTTACGAATTTTCATAGATTAAAATATTTTCATGATTGATTCAATATCAATAATACTAAAAATTTCTCTTACAAAATTTTAGACTGAAATATTTACGACATTTTATGGACATAAATATTTTCATAGACTGTACGTTGTGCGGGATACAAGAATTGTGACTTGTGTAGGAATTTGAATTTGGCATTTGAGCCGTATGTTCAAATATAATTGGGCTCTGTTACATAACATTGCATGATGAGCTTTAAAAGACTAATAGTAAATATAATTAATTTATATAAAATATAAAATTAATAGTAAAAAGATTAGTAATTGTGGGAGCACGTGCCCCCGGAGTGGATAGGATACGTCCGTCTCTGGTTTCAACGGGTAAATTGCACTTTCGACGAATTTGGTTCGTAAGATTTTTCGTCTATCTCTAATGGAAATGAATCACACACCGATCTGGTCCCAAAATAAATTGCAGATTTGGTTCCAAAAAACTTATTTTTTCTTTATTACTGTAATTTTTAGATTTTACATAATTAGTTTATAAATTATTAATTACAACTTTATAATTAATTTATAATCTATTTAGTGTAATTTTGAGATTTTTCGTTATTTTAAAAAAAAAATTATTCCTATATATTATCTTTAGTTTAAGGTTTGGTTTTTATAAAAAATAATATTAACATAAATTTTGTTAATATTTTTTAAAAAACTTTAAATATTATTATTTAGTTTAAATAAATTTAGAGTGGGTCTCTTGTGAATCAGGTGAACCATGCTCTCCATAGTATATTTTTAAAATAGATATTTTGTGGCATTGAATCATACAATGTTTTACACTGAAACGTGCAACAACATGTATTCATGAAACAAGTTGAGCTTTTCATTGTAAACAAGTTGTATGATTAAGTGAAAAAAATACACTACAGAGTGCACGGTGCACCTGGTGCATACAAGACCTAGCTATAAATTTAATATTAATTTTTAGTATATTTAAACTATCTAAATAAATTTATATAATTAATTTATAATTAAGAAATTAGTTAGCATAATTTCATAATTTAGATTTATAAAAATGTAATTGATATTTTTGAATTCGATTTGATTTTACATGTTTTACATAAAATATTACTTGATTTGAAAATATTTGTTTTTTTTTTAAATTATGCTCCCTCCACCTTTGAAGACTCGCTACCAACTTTTAAGATGTAGATTAAGAAAAGTTGCTTTATGGGGGGTAGTAAGTGTGTATGGGGGGTAATAAGTGTGTGTGTTGTAAGGTTATAAGTTGAGAAGAGTGTGTCTATTTTTGGGTGTGCAAAGTCTTATGGGATAGTAAAAATCAAAAAAAAAAGCCAAGTTTACGGGATGGATGAGTATAAGACTATATATATATATATATATATATATATACTATTTATTTACTTCGATTTTTACATAAATTAAGATTTCATTTGAAAAAAAAAAATATTTTAATTTTTTAATTATATTCAAATTCTATGTATACTTTTTACTTTTTTAGATTTTCTATAAATCATTAATTGGTTTAAAAATGAAACCCTCGGTGATGTCCAATTCTCCCCCCCTACAAAATCGCCCAAAATATTTAATGAAATCGCATCGAAGAAGCAGTGAAGATCGTACTGGAGTGTATAAGCTATAATAGTTATGATTTTTATAAATTTTATATATATATATATATTGATATATGTGACAAAAAGATATTGAATTTGATTTTCAAGAATTATAGTTTATACACTCAAATTAAATATATATAATTTTCAAGAATTTTACATAAATTATTATTTAGTTTACAATTAAAAATATTTTTTATATTTTGTAGTCATTTTTAAATTATATATATTCCCCCAGTCCCGAAATTATTGGAACATTTTATAAAAAGGTATGTCCGGAATTCGTTGCAACATTTCTAAAAATAGAAATAAAGCAACTACATCAATATAATCTCTACATATCATGCCATTACTTTTCCAACACTAAAGTCAACTTTATCTCCTTTTATTTACACCACATGTCATTACTTTACCATTTAACCCTCATAAAAAAATATTCTCACATTAAACTATGCGTAAACGGTAAATGTTCCAACGATTCGGGGACGGAGGGAATATAGTTTTACAATTAATTTGTAATTTATGAATTAAAGTTGATTATGTATATAATTAGTTAAGCTTCAGTATCAATTCCCTCAATTTTACGAATTTGGTTCCATAATTTTTTGGTCACCTACGATTTCCATTCATTTGACTAACGATTATGACCAAAATTGCTAAAAAAAGAACCATTTTAAAATATAAGGACCAAAACTATTTTGGACCCAATCTCTAAGGACCAAATCAACAATATTTCAACTGATTAGAATTCCTTAAGTACGCGGCTTTAGCCTGATCGCTAAAAGTTAGAAATTAGCTCCATGCCTTTGGATATACAATATTAATGGATACAAACTAAGAGTACTCTTGTTGAATCCTAGGATATTTTAATGGATTTGAGGAGACAAACTAAGAGTTCTCTTGTTCATACAAACATATAATTCAACATTAGTATGTGTTTAATAAAAAAAGTTAGATATTTTATATTTAACTAATATTCATTAATATTTTTTCGTTAAATATCTCAGAAAATATAAGTATGTTCTTAATGAGCGGGTTTTTGGTGAAAATTATTTATAATATGAAATTTATATCATTACACTTATAAATTAATACTATAATACTTATTAACTAATATCGCTACACTTATAACCTGAATATAGCATTAAATGATATAAATATTAATTTACAAATGTAGTGGAACTTGAAATGTTAAATTTACAAATGTAGTGGAACTTGAAATGTTAAATTTAATGGTAATTAATTAAACCACTCAATCTAACTTATCTAGCATTGGGTCAACTTTTAATTAATTCAGTTACTTTCCAAGATATAATAGAGCCCAACTAAAATATATATGTACAATTACTATATGGTGTATAAGATGTATATATACTCTCACTTATATACCAAAGTTGAAAGAATGCACATATATAAAAGGAAAGAAATTTGGGGGGGGGGGGTGGGGGCATGGCCACCCCAGCCATAAGCATGGCTCCGCCCCCATTCATACTATACAATCGTCCAGCGGATTTGTTTAGAGTAAGTAGCATATCGTACTTGGATAAGTCCACTTTTGTAGAAGTACGATTGTGCAGTTGCACTATGTTATTCAACTTTCTGTCAAGTTCATAATTTTCTATCGACTTCTTATTGGTCCGCGCTGGTTAGGTAGGATTGTCAACAGATCTATTCAATTGACTCTGAATTCAACCTCAACTTATCCACTTTGTGAAATAACTTTATTGTTTCTAATCAACTTGTCTCTTGAGTCCATACAAAGATCTCTGCAGTAAATAAGTCCATCCATTCGATGATAGAATCATTCTCTGCATGGTATAAAGTCAAAAAAACTGAAAACCCTATTTCTTCTCTCCCTCTACATCGTAAGACTCGGCAACCCATAATCTCAGTCATCTTCTTCGGCCACTCCTCACAACCTCGTCGCGGACTCGACTCCTCCGCTTGCCGTCGCCTTGTCCCTCTGCCTGTGAACGCAATGATTCACCTTGTTCCGATCAATTTGACGTCTTCCAATTATCTGTTTTGGAAGCATCAACTCGATCGACATGTCGAGGGATTCGTTGACGGCACGACGCCTGAGCCGTTGATCGCTGCTGGAGCCGATGATCGCTCGCCTGCAAGACGTCTCGAGCGGCGTTCTTAGCCCTTGAGGCTGTGTTCGCTCACTCCTCTATATCTCGTGCAAACCAACTCCTATTCCTCCGCCGCGACTCTCTCACGATGGATGAATTTTCCCGGAAGTTTCGACTTGTTTGTGATCAGTTGGCCGCGATTGGCCGTCCGGCTGGCGATCAGGATAAAATCCATTGGTTCTTGCGCGGACTTGGGCCGCAATTTCTCCATTTTGCGGACACTTGATTGGCATTATCCCCTGTTCCTTCATTCCGGGATATTCTGCATCAGGGCAAACAGTATGATTTGATAGTTCGGGCCATGGAGGGCCCGGTGGTGGCTCCTGCTGCTTTCGTTGTCGAAGTTGGTCGCAACTCGTCCACTAGTAATTCTGGACGCAATAACTCCTCCAATGGTGGTCATGGAAATGGTGGCTGAAACTCTTCTCAAGGTGGACGTGGTCATTGCAACGACGGCCGAGGGGTGTCAAATTTGCAGAGGCCAACATTACGCCAACAAAAGTCCACAATTTCTTCAGGCTAGGGCTCCTCCTCCAGTTCCTCCATCGGCTAATCTTGCACGTCTTGCACAGGGACTTTACTCGTTCTTGTAAAGTCTCGGAAACCAGTTCTGATTGGTATGTGGATTCTGGTGCATCTGCTCACATGACACAACAGTCAACTTTGGACATTTCACAAGTTTGTATGCAATCAGTTCTCTAGCACGATTAAAATCTTCCAGAGTGATGGTGGTACTGAATTTGTAAACTCTTGTGTCAGTGACTTTATGCACTCCAATGTCATTCTTCATCGCATGTCCTGCCCCTATACTCCACAGCAGAACGGACGTGCTGAACATATAAGCATCGCCACATTTCTGAAACAGGGCTATCTATGTTGTTTCAATCTCATACTCCGGCTCTCTTCTAGTTTGATGCGTTTTCCACTGCAGTTCACATTATTAATCGACGGCCTTCATCTATCTTGGGTAACAAGTCGCCTTTCGAGCTTCTTTTTCATACTGCTCCATGTTACGCCAATTTTAAACCTTTTGGATGTCGTGTCTTTCCTTGCTTAAGTGATTATGCTGCTAACAAGTTAATGCCTCGCAGTCATCCTTGCATTTTCTTGGGTTATAGTACTTCTCACAAAGGTTTTCGGTGCTATGATCCTTCCATTGCTCGAATTTTCATCACTAATCATGCCCAGTTTGACGAGCTCCTATTCCCCTTCTCGGGAACCGCTGCAGAAAAAGATGCCTCTATTCTGGAAATTTCCACTTTCATGGATTCCTCTCCTTCGTTGCCTACAACGCCTCCCACACCACCGTCTCAATTGGCCCAGGATTCACCGTGCACTCTTTGTCCGGACACTGTTGATGACCCGGTGCCTTCGGTTGTTGAGCCCTCTACTCCTCTGCTTGATCCACCCGTACAGCAACTTGCCCCGCCTTCATCATCAACACATCCTATGACGACTCGTGCCCGGGTTGGTATTTTCAAGCCTCGTTATCCGGTTGATAATGCCACAACTTCTCTTCTTTCAGCTTCTTCCGAACCTCATGGGTTTAAGTCAGCTGCCAAGTCTCCTGAATGGCTTGCAACCATGCAAGAGAAAATCGATGCTTTCCGTTCTAATCAGACTTGGGATCTTGTTCCTCAGCCTTCGGATACTAATATTGTTGGCTCGAAATGAGTTTTCCGAACCAAGTTTCATTCTGATGGTTCCATTGAGCGCCACAAGGCCCGTCTTGTTGCTCAAGGCTTCACACAAATTTTGGGTGCTAATTTTGGTCATACATTTAGTCCCGTAGTCAAGGCTTCCACAGTTCGTGTTATCTTAGCCTTGTCTGTTCAACATAAATGGCCTCTGCATCAACTGGACGTCAAGAATGCCTTCCTGAATGGTGTTCTCCAGAAGTCGAATTTCATGGTGCAACCTCTGGGGTTTGTCAATCCTCAATTCCCCGATCATGTATGTCGTTTAAAGAAGGCACTTTATGGTCTCCGTCAAGCTCCTCTTTCTTGGTTTCAATGCTTATTTGCATAGTCTCGGTTTTCGTGTTAGTCGTTCGGATTCCTTTATATTTTATCTTCATCAGGATGCCTCTGTTATCTTTCTGCTTCTTTATGTTGATGACATCATCCTAACGGGTAATGATTCCAAGATGCTTCGTCACTTCATCGTCCGAACACATGCGGAATTTGCTATCAAAGACTTTGGCAAGCTCAATTACTTTTTTGGATTGGAGGTCTCTTACACACCCACCAGCCTGTTTGTTGGTCAATCTAAGTATGCTCGTGATATTTTGGATCGTGCCAAAATGCTTGATTCAAAGCCTATTGCAACTCCTCTAGCCACTGGTGAGGTGCTCGTCGGCTCCGGTTCTCCTTTCAGTGATCCGACCCTATACCGCTCCCTGGTTGGTGCCCTGCAGTATCTCACTATTACTCGCCCTGATTTATCTTATGTAGTCAATTTGGTCAGCCAATTCTTAAATGCTCCCACGGAGGATAATTTTTTAACAGTTAAGCGTATCCTTCGTTATGTTAAAGGCACAATACATTTTGGCCTCGATTTCACTCATCGTCCTGATTCCTCCATAGTTGGCTACTCAGATGCTGACTGGGCTCGGTGTGTTGAAAGTCGACGTTCTACTTATGGTTACTCAATTTTCCTTGGTGGGAATCTCGTCTCTTGGAGTGCCAAAAAGCAACCCACCGTGGCTCGTTCCAGTTGTGAGTCTGAGTATCGTGCTTTTGTAAATGCTGCTTCAGAACTTGTCTGGCTCACTAACTTGCTTCGTGAGCTCAAAGCCCTTCCCGACACTCGGCATGTTCTTCTTTGTGATATCAAGAGTGCTTTATTCCTTAGTCAGAATCTAGTTGCTCATAAACGAGCAAAGCATATTGACATGGATTGTCACTTCGTTCGAGAACTCGTTTCTTCTGGCAAGTTGTCCACTCAGTTCATTCCATCTCACTTACAGCTTGCTGACATCTTCACGAAAAGTCTTTCTCGTCCGATCTTTGAGTTTCTTCAGTCCAAGCTTTGTGTCTGCTTGCACCCCACGCAACGCTTGCGGGTGGGGGTATTAAGGACAGTCACACTAATTAAGCATTTGTACATAATTAGCATTTATTTAGTTGACCGGCATGTAATGTATGGATTGACCGATTTAATTACTTGATTATATTTCCTTATATATCTTGTAATTACTTGTTTAAATAAAGTCCATCCTAATCACTAGAAATTCATTCGGTGATAGAATCATTCTCTACAGTTATCAACAGTGACACCTTCAGGAACTTTCATGTAAATTTTCTCATTTAGCTTCCCATGTAGAAAAATTGTAGTAACATCTATGCCATGAAGCTCAAAATCAAATTGAGCTACCAAAGCTAATAAGATTTTGATGAAGTAGTGTTTAACTACTGGAGAGAAAATTTCATTGAAATATATACTCTCTCCGAGTAATACCCCTAGCTACAAGTCTGACCGACCTCCTATCTTACTCCACCTCAATTCATAGCTTCTACTTTCTTCTTGTATATCCACTTACAACTCACAAGCTTATGAGATTTATCCTTTCAACAATGATCTAAGTTTCATTCTTACTAAGAGACAACAACTCTTCTTCCATAGCAATGATCCACTTTTCACTCTTGTTTTCACTGATAGCCTCTCTGTAGGACCTTGACTCACAAGACTCCACCTCAAGAGTTGTACACAATGCAAAAGAAACCATATCTTCATTTCTATATCTTGCCAATGAATGAATAACTCTTCTTTTCCTGTCTCTAGCTATGTGATATGAGCTATAATCCTCATCTACCTTTGAATCATCTTTTTCTGTATCCTTATCCAACTGATCAGAAATCCGATTTATGATTTTCCGATGCTTCATCTAAACTTGACTACCACTAATCTGAGTGTTGGATGAACTAGATGTTTCAGGCTTAAAAGGCATATTACTTTCATCAAAAGTAACATCTCTGCTAATTATGCATTTCCGATTTCCTGTTTCCAAACACCACAACTAGTAACCCTTAACACCTTGTAGATAGTCAATGGAAACACACTTAAGAGTCTTGGTTCTAACTTATCTTGCTTCACATGAGCATAAGCAAGACACCTACCACTCTAAGTATCTTGTAATCTGCAGGATGACCACTCCACATTTCTTCTGGAGTTTTGAACTTCAGAGTTGTAGATGATATTATGTTTATGAGATAGGTTGCAGTAGTAACTATTTCACCCCAAAATGACTTAGGTAACCAAAAATTACTCAGAATGCATCTGACCCTTTCAAGTAGTGTTTGATTTATCCTCTCAGCAAGCCATTTTGTTGTGGACTTCTTGGCACTATTCTATGTCTAATGATTCCCTTCTTTTTTACATAAACTAAAGAACTCATCTGAAAATACTCTAATCCATTATCAGTTCTGAAATGTTTAAGTTTCTTGTCATTGACATTCTCAACTTCACCCAGCCACTCTTTAAACTTAACAAATGCATCAGACTTGGACATTAGCTCATAAATCCTCACCTTTCTAGAGTAATCATCAATAATTGACATGAAATACTTACCTCCACTTCTAGTAACATTAATTCTTAGCAGGACCCCACATATCTGAATGTGCATAATCCAGAAGGGATTTAGTAATATGTAGACTAGTACTGAATTACAACCATTTTGTCTTACCATATATGCAGTGTTCACATATATCTAGTTTAGTGACCCTATTTCCACGAAGTACTGCTTGGATAATTCTTGCAACCCTCTCTCACTCATGAGCTAGCCTTCTATGCAAAATAATGGTTTTATCCAGCTCACTTACAACATGAGTTTGACCTACTATAGTATTTCCATCAAGAAAATAGAGGCCACCCCTTTTCACACCCTTCATAACAAATGAAGAACCTCTTGACACCAACTATTTCCCATGTTCTAAATCAAACTTATACCCCATTGAGTCTAACATGCCAAGAGAAATTAAATTTCTTCTTAGATCAGGGACATACCTCACATTACTCAGAGTTTTGATCACACCATCAAACATCCTTAGTTTTATTGAACCAAATCCCTTCACCATGCAAGCCTGATCATTCCCCAATAGCATAGATCCTCCTCTTTGATACCTAAAACCATGAAACCATTCTTTAACTGAACTCATATGAAAAAAAAAACGCTCAGAATCTAAACCCACTCAGATCTAACCTCTGAATTTGTGATAGAAAGAGGCCATGCTGACTCATAACCTGAATTAACAACTTTCTCCGTAGTTTGATTTGCCGAGAAAAAAGTTTTTTTAGTCCTATAACTTGTCTATTGTACATTTTTTGTCCCGAAAAATTTTAATGTCTAATTTTGATCTCATAACTAAATTGATTGTCTAATTCTGGTTCAATTTTCACCAAAAAAATTGCGAAAAATATCATTTTCGGTCATACCAGAAGTCCTGTGCGGGAAAAAAATTAGTCATTTTTAAATATCTAGATTTTAAATTTGAGTTTTGATTTAATTTATTGAGTTATTTATACACGTGTAGTTTAATTGATTAAAAAACGTAAAAAAAAGTTAAAAAGAAAAGGAACGTCAACGTCTATGTCTGCGACGGTATAAAAAATCCTCAAATTTTACCGGGACGTAACTAGCACTTGATCTAAACGATGTTGTTCGCGATTTTTTGGTGAAAATTGGGACACAAAATGGACAATTAATTTATTTAATGGACCAAAATTGGACAATTATATTTTTTGGGACAAAAAATAGACAGTAGATAAGTTATGGGATAAAAAAAACCTTTTTTCTTTCTCTGGATTTGCCTGATTCTTCTGGTTTCCAACATCATTTTCCTTGTTCTTGTTCTTTTGAGCCTTCCATTTTTCACAACCCTTCTTGAAATGTCCTGGTTTATGACAGTGGAAGCATTTCATGTTATCATTTTCAGTTCATGTTGCTGCATGCCTTGCTTTTGTTCTTATTCCATGGATTTTCAGATTTCTTAGGATGTTGCTTCTTTTTATGATTGTTCTTGACTGTCAACCCTTCACCAGTAACTGATTTACATTGATATGTCGCCTTTTGCAATTCTTTGGATTTCAAGGCAAGTTGCACCTCCTCCAAATGGAATCTTGCCTTTCAAATAGAATTGTATTCTTGAAATTTTCAAAGGATTTAGGCAAAGCACTTAGTAGGATTAGAGCCTTATCCTCCTCTGCAAGTTTGATACCAATGTTTTCAAGATCATCCAAGATCTTATTGTAATAATCCAGCTTGCTACAAAATAGTCTTCTCATCAATCATCTTGAATGCATAGAACTTATGTTTCATATACAACTGATTAGCTAGAGTTTTCACCATGTACAGACTCTCAAGTTTCTTACATACACCTCTAGCAGAGGTTTCTTTTGAAACTTCCCTCAAAGTCTTATCACCAACACATAATGATGGTGTT
Organism: Stenogyne calaminthoides; assembly: GCA_037126765.1. Taxonomy (NCBI): domain Eukaryota; kingdom Viridiplantae; phylum Streptophyta; class Magnoliopsida; order Lamiales; family Lamiaceae; genus Stenogyne; species Stenogyne calaminthoides. The sequence goes on from JBBCBC010000025.1 coordinate 23,114,909, forward strand.
GTGAGCTATCTCCATCATTTCAACAAGTTTCACCTTCTCTTGAACCTTTGATCCAGTAGAAACCCCAGTTTCATCCTTCAAAGCATCAACTAAGCCTTCCTGAATAAGTAATGCCTTCATCTTAATCTTCAATAAACCAAAATCCGATTTTCCAGAAAACTCAATATCAAATCTTGTAGGTCCCGAACGGGTTTCGTGAGGGCAGAAGTCTAGAGGGGAGGGGTGAATAGACTTCTGAAAACTTTTTTTCTTGGCAGACGTGTGATTGCGGTTTGCCTAATCGAGTGCAAGTTGAATCGGTTTGGATCGATATTCAACTTCTCGATCGCTCGAGGGCAGATCGGGTTTTTAGTATCTATCGGTTTAACTGATTGCGGAAGCTAGTTTATACCCGTGTGAAAAACCAATTGTATAACAAATCGATTCAAGTTTGTTTTCAATCGGGATGACTATGGAGTCAATCAGATCAGATCAGTAGCTTGGTGCTATCTGATCCTAACTCAGAATATGTATGCAGATTTAATCAAGTTGTGTGCAATAGTGTAAAACAGTTAATCAATCAGGTAAATGCACACAAGATTTATAGTGGTTCGAACAACTAGTCCTACATCCACTCTTCCATATCACAAGGGGCGCCAACTTAACCAACGTAATCAACTAGACTTAGATTATTGTGTTAGTCCAACACATTACACCAACAGATATTTATAGAGCTCTCACTCAACCGATCCCGTAAAATCTAACTAGAAACCCCAATGCGAAATCTTGCTAAACAAACTTAACCTAACTTTGGGTTTTGAGTAAGATTTGTTGTTTGTTCCAACTTTGAAATCTATCCTAGTATTTAAGTAGCCTAACAGCTAGAGGATAAGATTTCTGTGCTAAGAACTATGAGATGAACACTTAGAAAAATAATCTTCAAGGTTGTGTTCTTTTTGCGGAAATTTGGCTATAGTTTGAGCTTCTTGATAATTTCCGTTTTTCACTCTGAAGAGTAATCCCATATTTATAGACCTCGAAATCAAAGAGTCGTTGGAGAGCAATTTGAATTTCCGGCTATATTTGGTAGATTTACATGATTGATTTGACATGCTCAAGGGCGGCATGGCCGAAAGCGTGAATAGTGTCTTTTGTAGCCGTTTTGACTTTTGCAAATACCAAACTCAGTGTCGACCTTTTTTTTTTTTGTGACGTGTCGCTCTCTCATTGGTTTCACAAGTACAACACTTCAGCGTTTGATCTACCAACTAAAGTTTGACATTCTTCTTGTAGAAGATTCGTATGATCTGGTGTAACATTTGGTTAACACCAGGTGTGAGCTGACCTGATCAGTTAACTGATCAGTCTACCTGATAGAGTCTTCTGATGCAGATTGTCTTAGCACAATTTGTAGACTCGGCTGATGTAGGTCTTCTGGTCTTCTTGAGTCATCTGATCTTCAGGTTTTTTGAACTTGAGCTTTATGTCTTCACCTGATCATCTGATTTCTTCTTGTCTTCTGATCATCTGACCTTATCTGGTCATCTGATAATTTGACCTGACCTATACATATTAAGTTCCCCCTCAATATGTGACCTATCTTTTACATCAGCTATCTATACATTTCAGCGGGTCATCTTAATCTGATTCTAAATCATCAGTCAGCTAACAGATCTGACTGGTCCTATTACAACCTGTTTTGGAACTTCCATCAAAACTTAATACAAATTTCCCAACAATTTCCCCCTTTTTGATGGAACCAAAACACTTAATCAGAAAAACAGATAACATAAATAGAAATGCAGATAATGTAAAACAGTGCACACTTCAGAAGACAATGAGATGTTGTCTTAGAATCAGAAAGATAGAATATTTTATTCAGATAGGTGTGAGCATTACAGATTACATAAAATGTACCTATCATCTGATTCCAAGTTATCTTCTTCAGGAGTATTTGAACTTTTGAAGTTCTTTGGGAATACCAAACATCTTGTACATCCTTTGCATCAGCTTGTCCAGATCTTCTCTTCTGTGAATCCCTCCTTTGTCGTCATATCCATAGTAAGCATCCTTGAATTTGAGAGTATCGAGCTTGTTATCCGGACGCATAGGTGGAAGAATTTGTTCGAAGGGAGGAGCTTCAGGTATCAATGTCATATTCTTCCCTTTCTTCATCACAATCTGGTAGAAGTCTGGGTACTTCGTTTCTAACCAGTTCCGGAATTCATCATCATTTTCAGCCTGGTCTTGATGAATCGCAATTATCTCCAAGATGTACACGTCACACAACCATTTTGCTCTGATCTGATCCCATTCTGGAAGCAGATCTAGCCGGGCACAGAGGATGCCTTTAACTCGTGTCGGAAAGGCTTTCTCTTCCCAAGCAATATCCTCTGCTGCAGCTTCCTTCTTTCTCTTCCTTCGAATGTATGCGATGTTTAGTCCTTTAGCTTCTGCCAACTTCTGCTTCTTAATGGCAGCTTCTCTTACTCTTAGTCTATTTTGCTCTTGAATTTGTTCAGGAGACATCTGGCTCTTTGTAGAGGATATTTGCCCTTGTCTCTGAATTTCAGCATTAGATTTCCTCATTTTGCCCTTACCATTCTTTCTCTTCAGAGTCTGCTCAGGTTCATCTTCTTCTGCAAGTTTCTTCACAAGTTCAAGGCTCTTGGCCGATCATCAGAATCCATCCTTTGCTGTATAGAAGAAGATAAGTCTTCAATCTTATCCACTCTGGCAGTAACATCAGAAAGAGCAATCTTCTGCTCAGTGATCTCCTTCCTTTGATCCTTGAGCTCTTTGCTATGTTGCTCCATAGTCTCTTTTAGTTCAGCAACATTAGGTGGAGTAACAAGATCAGTAGATGGAGTGGCTTCAGGCAAGTAAGATACAGTGGCTTCTGGTAAAGACGCAATGGTTACCATCTGTATCTATTTTTCTTCTTTCTCTTGTCCTTCCCCCTTTTTGGTTTCATAAAAAATTTTGGACAACCTATGATTCAGAGCACTAAACTGCCTTGTCATCTCCTCCCTAAGTTCCTCAACAGCAAGAGGAGTGATCTGAGCGGTTGTAGAAGGTGCGGGAGCCAGAAATATTCTAAGAGCAAATTCAATACCCTTCCTGGCACGTTCTGTAGAAGCCACAAAATGCTTCCAACCCATATCCATGTGAGTGTCAGTCTTCTCCAGGGATGCCCAGACACTTTCCAGTAGAATCTGTGTTTCACTAAGCATGTCCGTCTGAATTTTGAGTTTATCAGACTGGAGAGTGAGCTTCTCAGCAAGAGGGTTAACCAGTTGCATCACATTAGAAAGGATGGCATTATGCATCTGTGTGAGCTTCTCAACTCTGAGCGTCCGTTCTCTGTCAACTAGATTCGTTTGCTCTTCTTCAAAATGCTTCATCAGATCTGCTGTGAGAGCTGTGAATTTCTCTTCAATGGCAACCTTTACCCCATCCTAAATTTTCTCAGAACTAAGATCTAGGGTATCGAAGCTCAGCATAACAGTTTGGTCAGATGTTGATGCCTTGCCAAGCTGGGTCTCATCTGCAGTACCCACTCTTGGTTCATCGGCAACTCCCTCAAGATTTGTATGAGAAGGAGGTTCTACAGTCTCCTCCTTATTTTCAGCAATCCCAAACCTATCATGAGGTAACCATCTGATATCATCTTCAGAGGCCAACTCAACAGCACTATCAATCTCAGCACTCTCCAAACACTTCATCTCCAGATCTACAAAAAAGTCAGAGTCCAGAGATTTCATGAGAATCGGAAACTCCTCGATGCTCTTCAATCTGATATCTCTCCAGAACACAATCTCTTCTATCTGGTGCTGGATGCCAGGGTGTTGATCCAAATCAGGGCACAAGTCCAGCGGATACTCCTTTATGTGTTGCTTCATGATTTTTATAATAGGGCTTTCTGAATCAGGTGAAGCAAGCATGGTTCTGGTGTTGAAAGGATTGTGAGAGATGGACATACGTTTGTCAGATCTCTCAGGTTCTGGTATCTTTTATGGAGATTGGGGGTGAGGTGGGGATATATGTGGTTCATTGGCTGTAGGTTGTTGAGGTTTAGGTTCGTTTACCACTGGTTGAGGGGGTTCAGTTTTAATAACAGAAGGTTGAGGGGGTTCAGTTTCAACAATTGAAGTCTGAGGGGGTTCATTTTGTTCATGTTCAATGGTTGGGGATTGGGAGATTTGGGTGAAGGGGGTGGTCTGACTGGTGAGGGTGAGGGTGAGAATGTTTTGTGGGGAGAGGGTGGTGGTGATAATGATTTTTGAGGAGAGGGTGATGGTGATTTGGAAGTGGGTGTAGGAGATCTTTCTTTCTGGAAGATTTTGCTGAGAGGAAGATAATCAGATGGTGATTCTCCCTCAGAGTGCTCCACTTTAGTCCCTTCAACAGTTCTCTCTCATTCTCCTTCTCCTTCGAGCATCTGCTCGTCCCTAACTCCACTTGTAGTGTGCTCAGAACCGACTGCAATCTCCTCTTCTGATTCAACCTGAATTAGCTCCTCCGTTCTGTGAACTTGCTGAGCAAGACTAGGAACAGTCTTCAGAGGAGAAGTGACTCTCTTCTGACGTTTCTGTTGAGCAGCTGGTTTCTTGGCCAGGTCCTTCCTCTTCAACCTCTTCTCTGGGATGACCGTTCCATGTGCTTCGATCAGATCGAAAAGACTTGATTGCTTTTTTCGGTGCCTTCTTTTCTCCCTTTTGTTTGGGGCACAGGGGGAGTAGGATCCTCATCGACCGCCAGCAGAGACTCATTCATGCCCAAGATGGCCTTGTGTCAGCTAAATACACCTTTGTACCATTCTCATTCCATTCATAATTGTTCTAAAATTTGTTCGATAGAATGATTGATACTTTGTGCATGAAAGAGCACTTGGAGGATAAGTACACTTCATTCCTCTTGTTCAGATCGAACTTCCCCGAGTCTTTCCGCAGTCTTGACTTGAACATACCCAACCAATCCATATCAGATGCTTTCTTGATGATTGGGTCATGACATCGATCTTATAAGAGGTGACAACATCAAGATCGTAGGTTGAGCACGTAATCACCTTTTCGCGACAATCTCAAGAAGAAGGCGATATTTCTTCTTCGTGTAAGGAGCTTTGACATTCAAAGGTATGATCCTTATTTGTCGCCTCAACAACTGGGCTTCAAGAAAATCCTTCTCTCCTACATCGCCAGAAGGTTTCTAGGTTGATGCTTCCCGAGTGAGACCAAAGATTCTCTCAAGATCATCATTCGTGACTCTTACTTTCAATCCTCCGGAAGAAATCAAGTCAAAGATCAATATCCCGTCCCTTTCAGAGGTTATATAAAAACCCGTGGCTTCATGAGTGTGGACTATGTTTTGATGTTTGTAGCAAAGATTGTTCAAGACCACACGCTCGCAGGCACTCCAGAATTTCCAACGATTCAGGATCTGAGGTGACCGAAAATACCACATATTTCTCATCAATGATATCCTTCTTCATTGATGCGAAATTGCAGATCTTTTTTCCTTGGCCCTTTCGTGCAATAAGATGTGCCATTTTTCAGATGATATGCAAACTGATATTAGTTTGAGTAAACTATTTCAATAAACTCAGTCAAACCAACAATCTAAGCATGAATTAAGCAAATAAGCATATAGATCGGTAAGATATGATGATATAAATTACGGGGACACACATCAAGACGATTTGTAAACCTAATAACCACTATGAGTGAATTTATGCAAAGATTTAAAAGAAAATTACCAGATATTGATTCGTAAGTTTGAATAAACGTGAAAATAGAATCAATCGATTTTGGAAAATAATTTCTGAAGATTTTGAGAGTTTGATCTTTTAAGAAACTGATAAGAAGAAGGAGTGGAAAGAGGTTTTCGGAGAAAGATTTGGGTTTATATTATGCGAGGGAAACCTCTTTGCACAACTTCCCATAAGTACTCAAGTGTCCGTATTTTGAAATCAATGGCTGAGATTAGTTGGCCGTAAGGTGTTTTAATTGCACGGTTGAGAAAAGTAGTCTTCTCGTATTTTGGATGCAAAAACTCGCAATTAACCTCATTAAATACATATTCCCATGTCCGCTTTTAATGTTTTGCAGTGCATTCGTCACAAAGTTAAGAGAATAGTAGTAAAAGCTAATTTATTGAAATAAGACAAATAAAATGATCAGAAAGAGATAAATAAGAAGCGTATCTGACTGATTGATATTGTAATCAATCAGTTACCACTGTGATCTGATCTGGTTGGCTTGATTACTGTTGACCTTACTGATGGTAGCCTATCCTCAAAGATTTCCCAACAATATTCCACTCATCTGATCAGATTCCTGTTTGATCCAATCTGATACTTATCTGATCCTCTTATCCGATCAACTTATCTGATCCTCTTCAACATTCAGCAATTCAGTACTTCATAACTCAGGATTTCAGATTTCTTGTTCAGGCCATTCTGAAGTTCAGCTGAAATGAACTTCAGTCTTCTTCTATTCAGGCCACGTTTCCTAGGGATTTGTGTCATACTCCCGTCAAAGCTTTGACTCCGGGGAGTCAAAAATTCGCCTCAATTCCCTAAGTCGTCATGATGTGACACTCCGTAATGATGGTATGGATACGTTGTGATAACTCACACCGTCAACTCATCCAACCATCAGTCGCGTGTTTCTTATGCGCTGTCCTTGCGGTGCAAATTTCTCTTAAGGGTCTTGAGAAATTAAAATTTGCACCTATACCCCTATTTTTCCTCTATAAATAGATCTGGGGTTTTAGGTAAACAACACAACATAATCCATTCATCTTCTTTATTTAGCTTATACTTCATGTTTTCCGATGAACCCTTATTTCCGGTGAAGCTTCCGGCAAAAACCTTTAACCATTTTCAAATGATTTCAGTTTCTCAAATCAACCCTACGCGTCCCTTATTGCTGCTTTCATCGTCATCGAAGATTACACATACAATTATTGCCAAGCTTCTCTACCACCGAGGCGGCGGATCTGCTCTCACAAATGAGAAGACACTTCTCCTAACCGTATGCACCTTGTGTGCCTATCGAGATGATGGAATTAGCATCAACAGACTCAGTCTGATACAAAACATAAGTTTGGTATTCGATCTTGATCAGACAACAGCTGATCATAGTATATCAAACTCAATATTTGCATGTGACACTTGTGGCCATATGGTCTTTGGACCACATCTTTGGTACTTGTGTCCCATTTAACAGCTGGAGAGCCCATTGATTTTAGGACTAGGGGCTCCTGGCTTAGAAATCCTTTAATGCCGCTCTCGCTCCTCACTCCGAAGCTCTGAGGGTGGTTTTAGGATTATTTCAAAGCCTCTCACACCCCTTTTAGGGTTGGGGAAAAATGGGAGCATCAGGCTATAAAAACTTCAAAGCCTCTATCCCCCCCTTTCTAGGGTTAGGCTTAGGGTTTATGGTTTAGGGTTTATGTACTGACCTCCGGGTCCTTTCGTACTTGTAACTTGTAATGTAAATCTGACCTCCGGGTCTTTATCAATGAAAATTTATATTATTCTATTGTTGTGTTGTTTCTACTTTCTTATGCGATTTGTAGCCTTAATTTTATACAACTCGCTTATTGAACATAGCTTAATCGACTTACAAAGTATATCCTTCTAATCTGATCAGTTCCCCCTTAATCTGATAATTCTTTTCTGATTAGATCTGATCAGTTGAGGTACCTTCCTCAACTGACTCTTTCTATCTGGTCAGTCTCTTAACCAACTGGTCTTGAAGACTAGTCCACCAAACATTTCTGGTGCACTTTCTCCGAGATCCGAAGCCCTAGCTCATTGCATAATTCTCGAATCGATCTCAAATTTAGTGGCTTGGTTAAAATATCGACTTTTCATTTATCAAGATGGATCTTTTTCCATTTCGATATTCTTATTTTCAACATGATCTCTTATAAACGGTGTCCGACATCCACATGCTTGCATCTTGTATGTAGAACAGATTACGAGTGATTGCAATAACACTATTCTTGCCACACAGAATATAGGTACGCGTTTGTAGTTATAATGTTATAATCCTCATTTTACGACTAAGCGAGTAAGCGGGTTGGGAGAACAGCGACTTCCTGCAACCATATATTCTCGCCAATTAGTAGATGCGAATCGATGTCTTTTTGAAAACCAAGAGATCGGTTTACTACCTAAAATCGACATGTACACGAGGTTGACTTCATCGATTCGCAGAACCTCCATAATCAAAATCGAGAATACCTACTAAGCTCTAGATTATCATCGATGGGTAAAATAAACCAAGGTTTATTGTCCTTCAGATACTTAAGAATCCGCTTAGTCGCTTCCAGTGGCTTTTGCATTGGTTTGCTCGAAATCTAAAGACATACACCCACTTTGAAAGGTGATATCCGGTCCGGCGACGATCGGTATAGTAGAGATCCAATGAGAGCCCTATATTCTTTTTGATTAGTTTTTTGACCATTCTCATCTGGATCCATCTTGAATCCAGTCATCATAGGAATTTTGGCTTCCTTACAGTTTTGAAATCCGAACTTAGCCAATAAACTCCTAGTGTATTTACTTTGGCGATGAATATCCCTTCGTACTTTGCTTAACTTGTAAACCCGTGAAAAGTAACTCATCATCGACCCATCATGGACATCTCGAACTTCCCTTGCATCGCCTTTTTGTTGAATTTATCACATAAACTCTTGTTGGGAGATCCGAAGATGATGTCATCCACATAAATCTGAACCATCAAAATGTCTTCTCCATCTTCTATTCTGAATAAGGTTCTGTCCACTATTCCTTTAGTGAAACCACTGTCTATCAAGAACTGAGATAGTGTATCATACCAAGCTCGAGGAGCTTGTTTCAAGCCATAAAGAGTTTTTCTTAAATGGTACACCTGGTCGCCCTTTTGAAAGCCTGGAGGTTGTTCAACATAAACTTCCTCAGCTAGTACCCCATTTAAGAATGCACTCTTAACATCCATCTGATACAAAATAAATCCTCTTTGGGCAAAGATATGCGTAAAACAACCGAAGGGCTTTAGACGAGCGATCGGGTGCAAAAGGTCTCATCATAATCAATTCCTTCCGATTGTAAATACCCCTTAGCAAACAAGTCTTGCCTTATTTTCGTTATGACATTATTCTCATCTCTTGTTCTTGAATACCCACTTTGTGCCAATCACATCTTGATGAGTTGGTTCCGTCCACCCGATTTCAAACCCGATTCTCTCAAACTGTTCGATTCCTTCAGATGGCTAGAATCCGGCCAGATCTTGTAGAGCTTTCTTCTACTTCATTTGGTTCCTTCAAAGACAGATAACAACAATACACGGCACTTTCACTAACTGATGTCTAGTTTTAACTCTATCGGATGGGTCTCCGATGATCGATCGGTTGGACGATTGGTTACCAGTCCTTCTTTTTTCGATTTGCATCGATTTGGAGAACATCATCCTCTTCGATAGTAGTTCATTACTAGTGATTGGGAGTGGTGCGTAATTATGATCCACTTGACATGGACAAGACTTAGGCGATGTTGGACTCATCATGTGTCGATGTCCGTCGTAGGAACTTCAGTGTTCCCGAACCGGATGGTTGATTGATCTTTATCTCGATTGTACCGGCTTCTTCATCGATTGGCGGTTATGCGTACCTTAGGGTCCGATTGACTGGTGAATCGGCAAGATCAAGTTCGAATATACACTATTACGGCGTTCGATCATTTTTCCTTGATCGTAGTCTGATCCATTTTACGTGCATCGTCTGGGGTTGATCTGTAACGCTTGTCTCGAGGCAGATTTCTCTTGTTGAAGATGTCTCATCAAAGACCACATGAGGTATTTCTTCCACAACTAGGGTTAGCTTTGTTGTAAACCCCCGAACGTCTTCACGGATGAGGAATATCCTAAGAATATACCTCATCCGACTTGGCCTCAAAAGTCTTCAACCGACTCTTCCCATTGTTGTGTATGAAACACTTGCACCCAAAAACATGAAAGTAAGAAACACGAGATTTTCTGCCCTTCCACAGTTCATAGGGTGTTTTGTAGTGAGCCTTAGTCAGAGAACATCTGTTCTGAGTGTGGCATGCACTATTGATGGCTTCTGCCCAGAAACGGCTTGGTGTTGATGTTCAGCTAACATAGTGCGAGCAGCTTCTTTGAGTGTTCTGTTTCTCCGTTCTGCTACACCATTCTGTTGTGGCGTTCTTGCAGCTGATGTCTCATGTTGTATACCAAACTTAGTGCAAAATCAGTAATAAAAGAATTCAGAAATTCTGTACCTTTATCTGATCTGATTTTCACTATACTGACACCCTTCTTATTCTGTAATTTCTTGAGCAGCTCGGTTATCTTTGTTGTCGTCTCATTCTTCTTATACAAGAATACAACCCAAGTAAACTTGGAATAATCATCCACGATTACCAGAGTGTATTTGCGTCCGCTAAGACTGACTGGTGTAACTGGTCCAAATAAGTCCATATGGAGCAGTTGCAATACTCTGATGGATGCTGGTCCAGGGATTCCCTTGAATGAGGCTTTAACCTGTTTTCCCTTCTAACATGCGACACATGTTTGATCCTTAGAGAATACCTCATTCGGAAGACCCTCAACCAAAGACATCGTTGCTATCTTGTTAAGAGTTTTAAAGTTCAGATGACTCATTCTTTTGTGCCAGAGCCAACTACTACCTTTTGAACTCTTAACAATCATGCATGCATTTCTTGGACAACTGTTCCAATCTGCTATATAAATCGTACCTTTTCTTGAACCAGTTAACAAGATCTGTTGAGTAGCTCGATTCTTGATAGTACACTGATCAGTCGAGAACTCAACACTGAATCCGTTGTCGCAGAATTGTGAAACTGATAACAGATTATTCTTTAAACCTTCGACATACTAGACTCCAGTAACCTGTACATCATCATTCTCTAAGGTTCCGAATCCTCTGGTAAAACCAAAGTTATCATCACCAAAGAGTACATGCGGGCCTTCTTGTTCTGTGTAAGAGCTAAGGAGATGTTTGCTTCCAGTCATGTGCCTTGAGCATCCACTATCGATGTACCAGATAGTTGCTTGTACACCTCCTTTGTTGGCCAAACCCACGCAAACCTGTAATTAAATTAGGCTTTAGGTACCCCTTTAGGATTGGGTCCTGAGGGGTTAGAGTTGGTTTTAAGGATCCATACAAACAGGGCACTTCTATTGTAATCAGATAGATCAGAAGGCCTGATTTGTCTCCCATAAACATCTACATAATCATACATCTCTTCATATGCATTCTGATCAGTATGATTATTTGTGCGAGCCTTGAGTGAATCAGAAGACTTGTGATTTTTCTTTGCTGTTTGTCTTCTTTTAACCCAGTGGGGCTCAGGTGCAGCAACCCTAGATTTCTGATTGTAAGGGTGGGTACGACTGCTACCATCAAAAGACTCGTATCCTTTTGGCATAGATGGTCTTAGCAGTTTACCTTTAGCTTGCTTGTTAGGCAGCTGACCCTGATTAGATCATCGATCTCATATGTATCAGCAACCATGGCTTTTCTGTCTCTGTATCTTTGTTCTTGTCTGTTCCGCTTGTCTTCTCTTTCTTTTGGAGTCAGGTCCGGGCAATCTGCGCTGTAATGACCTGGTTTCTCACAGTTGAAACATGCTCCACGATCCACGGAACTCCTTCTGCCAGGTGAGTCATTTCGTCTGTAGAATCTGTCAGGTGACTTACCTGTCTGATTGTAATCTGAGTTTCTTCTCTCAGATTTGTTGTCTCTTCTTTCATCAGACCGATCATCTATTTTCTTATCTTCTCTGCGATCTTCTCTACGATCATCAGATCTGGTCCTTTCTGGAGATCTGTCAGCTGGTCTCCTTCCTCTTCCTCTGCTATTTTGATAATCCCTGTAAAATCTGAGATACTTACCAAGTTGGATGTTAGATTTTTCAAGTTTTCTGGTTAGCAAAGCAATCTGTTCAGTTTGGCTTATAATATTTCCAACAGGTTCAGTAGACTTTGAGTTGCTGCTGGCTGCTTTGAATGCAACAGATTTTGATGTGGCAGGTGTGGCTTCAGCAGGCGACTCGTCTTCTTCTTCTTCTTGCCCTCTTTCGATCAGATCGAACTCATGGGCTTTAAAACTCAGGAACAGGTTGCTTGGCTTCATCTTGGCAATATCTTGACAATCCTTTATTACAGTGACTTTCATATCCCACTTCTTAGTCAGAGATCTCAAGATCTTGTAATTGATGTCTTTATCTGAAATTTCTCATCCAAGTTCCCGTAACTTGTTGACTGACATGGTGATTCTTCCATCGAGCTCATTGATGGTTTCATTTGGTAGCATCTTAAATTTTTCAAATTTCACCAGTTCAGCTTGCAGTCTGCTATCTTTAATCAGATCATTTCCTACACACATTTCAGCAAGCGTATCCCACATCTGTTTGGCTGTCTTGAGATACTTTATCTTTTCTCTGGTTATCTTGTCCATGGTCTTCATGATTATGTACCTAGCTATCGTATCCAGAGTGTACAACTTTCTCTCTTCAACATCCATCAGGGCGGGACTCTTTCTGACAAGACTTCCAACTGCAAAATCTGGATCACCTCCAACAGCTGGGTTGTCATGGTAGATGATGATGGATCCTCGTTCAAGAACTTCCATCATCCTGCTGCTTATTGATCCCAGATGGTTGCTCATGTATATCGTCCAGTCTGCATACTCATCAATGGAAAATTTAGGTAAATCATGATACATACCCGAAGTATTATCCATGCTGATCGTGAGTTTGAAAACAAATGACATTAGAAAAAGGTTTTCTTTTCAAGATCAGTTCAAGTGACCACAAAGGTTCTTCCTCAAGAAACGATGATATTCAAAGCCAGTGGTTGTAGAACCACTGCTCTGATACCACTTGTAGGTCCCGAACGGGTTTCGTGAGGGCAGAAGTCTAGAGGGGAGGGGTGAATAGACTTTTGAAAACTTTTTTGTGCAGATCAGGTGTGATTGCAGTTTGCCTGATCAGTGTGCAAGTGAATCAGTTTGGACTGATATCCAACTTAATGATCGCCTGAGGGCAGATCAGTTTGGTATCTATCAGTTTAACTGATTGTGCGGAAGCTAGTTTATACCCGTGTGAAAAACCAGTTTATAACAAATCCGATTCCGAAGCTGTTTTCAATCAGATGACTATGGAGTCAATCTGATCAGATCAGTAGCTTGGTGCTATCTGATCCTAACTCAGAATATGTATGAAGATTTAATCAAGTTGTGTGCAATAGTGTAAAGCAGTTAATCATTCAGGTAAATGCACACAAGATTTATAGTGGTTCGGACAACCAGTCCTACGTCCACTCTTCCCTATCACAAGGGGCACAAACTTAACTAACTTAACCAACTGGACTTAGATTATTGTGTTAGTCCAACACATTACACCAACATATATTTATAGAGCTCTCACTTAACCAATCCCAGAAATCAGAACTTGAAACCCTAGTCTGAAATCTTGCTAAACAAACTTAACCTAACTTTGGGTTTTGGGTAAGATTTGTTGTTTGTTCCAACTTTGAAATCTATCCAAGTATTTAAGTGGCCTAACAGCTAGAGGATAAGATTTTTGTGCTAAGAACTATGGGATGAACACTTAGAAAAATAATCTTCAAGGTTGTGTTCTTTTTGCGGAAATTTGGCTATAGTTTGAGCTTCTTGATAATTTCCGTTTTTCACTCTGAAGAGTAATCCCATATTTATAGACCTCGAAATCAAAGAGCCGTTGGAGAGAAATTTGAATTTCCGGCTATAGTTGGTAGATTTGCAGGATTTGATTTGACGTGCTCAGGGGCGGCATGACCGAAAGCGTGAATAGTGTCTTTTGTAGCCGTTTTGACTTTGCAGCGCCGAATCCCGCAGTGTCAGCCTTTTTTGCGTACGTGTCGCTCTCTCATTAGTTTCACAAGTACAACACTTCAGCGTTTGATCTACCAACTAAAGTTTGACATTCTTCTTGTAGAAGATTCGTATGATCTGGTGTAACATTTGGTTAACACCAGGTGTGAGCTGACCTGATCAGTTAACTGGTCAGTCTACCTGATAGAGTCTTCTGATGCAGATTGTCTTAGCACAATTTGCAGACTCGGCTGATGTAGGTCTTCTGGTCTTCTTGAGTCATCTGATCTTCAGGTCTTCTGAACTTGAGCTTTATGTCTTCACCTAATCATCTGACTTCTTCTTGTCTTCTGACTTGTTTAGTCTTCTGATCATCTGGCCTTATCTGGTCATCTGATAATTTGACCTGACCTATACATATTAAGTTCCCCCTCAATATGTGACATATCTTTTACATCAGCTATCTATACATTTCAGCTGGTCATCTTAATCTGATTCTAAATCATCAGTCAGCTAACAGATCTGACTGGTCCTATTACAACCTGTTTTGGAACTTCCATCAAAACTTAATACAAATTTCCCAACAAATCTTGTAACCCCATCTTGATCGAATATTCTCCTTTCTCTTCCCACAGATGGCTCCAATTGTTGTGAATTTGAGTTACAAACCACAAATAATGAAGAATGATGAAAAAACTTGAAAATTACTAGTTATGAAGCTAAAAGGTATTAGTTGATGAAAATGAATGCAATACTGTAAGAACACCGTTATTATAGTGGTTCGATCATAAATGATCTACATCCACTTATTGTGAGAGCTACTATTAATATTGACCAAGATCCTAAGGCTTTATAAAAAATTTCACAAGAGAATGAGTCAATCTATACTCAATAAAAACTGTTTTTGTTTGTTTTCTCTAACTTTGACTTCGAGTTTCTCCTCACTTACTCAATGAATGAATCTATCTCTTAGTACATGTTGAAGCCTGATATATCTAGAGTAGATCTATGAAAAGAATTATACTAAAATACCCCCTCAAACCTGCCTAAAAAGTGGCTCCAACTGTGCACCTTGATAACAACTTTGCTCTCAAGTTTGTTGCAAACTGAATTCTGTTATAACTGAAACCAGCTCTCTTGCTTCCAAACTTGCACACCTCTGCTCTTATGCATGATCCAAGTGAACTCTGCTCAAACCAATCAAATTCAAGAAACTCTTATAACATGTTTAGTAAAATAAGATGTTTAACATCTTATAAGTCCAACTTTATCCTAATTTATTTACATGAGCTTATTATAAGCTCCAAAAAGATAAATTTGGATTTTCCAACTTATTTTATTAAAATTGCATAAGTTATATCCCATCCCATCACCCCAACCCCAACCCGGCCCAAAAAACAGTCGACCGAACCGAACACAGCCCGAAAATCTCAATATACAAAAAAAAATTATATTAAATTAGAATAAAAAAAACATCTTTCATAAGTTATTATAAATTTTATTAGTCAAATACTTTAACAACTTATAAACTACTTAAAAATTACATCTTATAAGCTCTTAAAAAAACTTATTAGATGTTAAAGTTTATAAAATATTTAAAATAAGCTTCGCCAAACGGGCTTTAATACTTATCTTCAATGTCTTCATTCTTCTCTCTCATCATCTATATATATTCGTTTATATCCTCAAAATTTACTTTTTTAACTTTACTAATGTTAATAAATTCCTTTAAATAAAATCGACAAAATTAGTGCAGGAAATGTCGGGAATCGTGTTGGGTGTTCTTGGACTAGCTATTAAACTTGGAAAATGGGTTGCTCGACCGATCAAACGTCAGTTCAATTATCTTTGTTGTTTCAATAACAACGTGCAGATCCTAACGGAAGCGGCCCAAAAATTGGGGGACGAAAGAGCGGGACTCGAGGTGGATGTCACCACAGCGGAAAATGATTTACGAATGATTGATCCTAAAGTTGAGATGAGACGTGGTTCAAAGAATTGAACGAGATCCAACAAGAGATGAGTGGATTAGTGACGGAAATTAGCAACGTACGAGGTGGTGGCTGTTTGTTTGTGAAATCTCGTTATACAGTAAGCAAGAGAGCTAATAAGACAGCTGAAGCTATGAAGCAGAAGCGGGAAGATCGACGCAACATTAGTGTCATATCCCATGATCGCCCACCTCTTGCATCAATGGTGGTAGGCATTCTAGAGAGGCCTACACGTGAGTTTAAATCTAGAGAAGTAATTGAAGAAGATATCATGACGACTTTGAGAGATGAAAAAGTCAAGAAAATCGGGATATGTGGGATGGGAGGTGTTGGAAAGTGATGAATAGAGTGAAGGAAGAGCAACTGTTTGATGAATCAGTGATGGCAGTGATTAGTCAAAATGCAGATAAGGAGAAAATCCAGGGTCAGATAGCTGGAAATTTGGGTTTGAAATTGGAGGGGACGTGTTTATCATCTAGAGCAAAAGAACTATGCACCAGATTTATGGGCAGGAAAAGGATCCTTATAGTTCTGGACGATGTTTGGGAAAATCTCAATTTAGAGGAATTAGGGATACCTTGCATGGATGGATGCTCAATTCTTTTGACATCTCTAGACAGGGGTATTCTTGCAAGAATGGATGCTAAACCGATTCTTAAAATGAAAACCTTAACCGAAGAAGAAGCGTTATCTTTCTTCAAAGAAAAGCTCGGGTTTTGTGCGAATGATCAAAACTGGCTTTCTAGCTTAGCACAAGAAATTGCAAATGAGGGTAAAGGTTTGCCACTTGCCTTGGCAAATGTTGCTGGGGCATTGAAAGATCAGAATGACATATCTACTTGGAAAGACGCATTAGTACAACTGAAAAGTTCCAACCCTGAAGATTTGTCACAAGTTCTTCAAGACGTTTATACTCCCTTGAAACTAAGTTATGATTACTTGAGGAGTCGGAATGCCAGATCCATATTCTTGTTGTGCTGGCTCTTTCCTGAAGATTACGAAATTCCTCTAGAAGATTTGACTGCTTAAGCTATGGGGTTACGCATGTTTGAAGGAATTAGGGAGTTGGAGCAAGTAAGGAATAGAACATGCTCACTCGTTATGCAGCTGAAAAGTCGTTTTTTGCTGTTAGAAGGTTGGGATGAAAGATACGTCAGAATGCACGATTTTGTCCGAGATGTAGCCATTTTCATTGCTTCAAAGGATAAGCAGCTTATTAAATGCGGCGATAGTTCTGCTTGGGTTTCGCCCTCTCTCCGAGAAAGAATTGAGCTTTCTGAGGGGTCAGCCTTTCCAAATCTTCGTCTCTTAATGGTTGATGAGTCAAAAGAATTTCAAAGCAGTGGCATTTCTTTTAAGGGAATGAATGAGCTCCATCGTGTATAAGTATTCACTAATGAGATCATTACCACATACGACGCCATTCTTAAAAAATCTCCGGACACTAATCTTAGAATGTGGTTCCTTGAAGACCATGTGTGTTGTTGGTGAGCTAGTAAATCTTGAAATTCTCATCTGTCGTCATTGCGCTAACGTTGAGGAGTTGCCTCCGGAGACAGCATAACTAAAATGTCTGAAGCTCTTAGAAATTTCAGATTGTCGAGCTGTCAAAAAAATAGAGCCAAGAGTGATATCAAGCCTGGATAAATTAGAGGAGCTGAAGATAGTAAGGAGCTTTGACAAATGGGAAGCAGATGATGAGGCAAAAGAAAACGAGAACGTGGGTCTGAGTGAGCTCAAGTCCCTGTCCGATCTCACCAGCTTGGAGATTCAAGTAAATGATTCTAATTTAGCTTCCCAGAAAGTTAGTCTTCCGCGGAAGATAGAGAAATATCACATTGCAGTTGGTCAGGTTGGTTTGGAATATGAATGCCCGGGTGAGTTTCGGAAAATAATGACTCTCCACCTAAGACAAAATATAATCTTGGGAAGATGGATTCATGAGTATGTGGCAAATGCTGAATATTTGTTTTTGTTAGGGCGCGGTTCGAATTGTCTTAATTTGGGAGAAGCTCAAAACATAAGGGGGTTGAGGTTTGAACACTGTGCAACAGCAACATCAGTGGTTCGTAGATGTCGTGATACTATTGTTTTCCCTCACTTGGAGACGATGCGGATTTGGTGCCTTTCCAACTTAGAAGAGATATGTGATATTGATGGCCCAATTTTAGAGGTCTCATCATAGTCGTTGTTGTAACTGGTTATTATCTACCCAGTTAAACAATAATTATTATGAAATGTGTATGCTAAAGGCAATCGAATCAGGGAAAGAGACAAAGAAGTTGGTGACCCGGTTCGTCTTTGGAATCAGACTACGTCCGGGGGAGTCCAAGCCAGGGAGAGGATATATGTATATGCCTAGAAGTCTAAGGTGTTCAACCTTTTACAGAGGTGGCCGTGGTGGCCTATTTATACTATGATTCCCACCCTTTGGGTGGGAATTTACATAAGGAATAATGCCTGTGAAAGGGCTACAATACCGGAAAACACTAATCTCGCCTTGACATACTAGAAATTGTCCATCTTCAGCGTGCACCAATCGTGGAGCGGATGTGGAGGACGAATTAGTGGCATGTCGGGAGCTGTCATTGACCACGTGTATTGCATAGTTATGGCTGGTGCAGGTCGCTCCCGGATTGAGGATATAAAGCGGAGATCGCATCACGACTTCCCGAACTACCGACTACCCGAGTTGCAGACCCTCGCGACTTGAAGGTTTGGTCTTGTGGGAACTACGTGGGCTGGTCCCTTGGTCCTCTTACAGAGGTCGCTTCATGCAGTCCTTGTCAGATTGTTTATGGTCCTTCGTGCCCCGGTGGGAGGTCGGGTTTATCCATGCTACAACAATTGCCCCTCAAGTTGAGGTCGCTTGTTCCGAGAAGGGACCTTGGCTTGACACATGGACGAAGTCGACTTGCGATCATCCGACCTGGGAAGTTTCCTTTGAGAGGCCTACTACCCTCGGGCAGGTGAAAAGTCACCTCGATAATACGAATCGTCGCATCAGACTTCCCTCGATCTCAGGGATTCGAAATGATACCGTGCCAGGCTGATGACGTAAAGCACCGCAATTTCGTCCAATGAGATGCCGTAGTGGATTTCACGCGAGCCCCTCGCGTCTTTTTGTTGCTAGGGGACCGAAGTTTTGGCTAATTTCCTTTTGGCCCCTCTTTCTCTTCGATAAATGGGCGGGGAATTAGGTTTTGAAAACTTTATTGCCTGCGATAGTCTTGTGAAAGAATTGCTTCAAGATAGTCTTCTGATTCTTTCTCCCTTCCACCGGAAACGCATTCTCGTGTTCCTGAAGCGGAATTAATCACAGGTAAGCACTTTGGTTCCCTTCTTTGATTTTATGGATTCTAGCGTTTCCAAATCCCTTTTTGCCTCTCAGCCCATGGTGGCTTCCTCCTCTTCTGAGGATGACATCCCTATTACCCTGCGTCGCCGCCGATTTTCTGGCTCCGCCACCGGGCATGTGGGTGAAAGTTCATTGGCTAAGGTTATGGGCGACCGCCGGGAAGACGATGCCAATGATGAACCGGTGGATGGCCAATTTCTGGAAGAATTGGCCAAAATTACTCATCTTCCCCCGTTGGATGTCAATCTCTTTCATCCTGCCCCACGGGAATGGTCGTCAACGGCGGGTCCTTCTGCCCTGGCCCCGGATTATGGGGCTTATGAACGAGTCTTCAATTATGATCTGTATCGTAACCGAGCTCCGTACAAGCAACCTAACCGGGCATACCGTAAGTCGGTCGACTCTCAGTTCGCGGCGTCCGATAAAAGATACCGATTTGTGCTCTTCGATCGGTATGTGCGGGGACTTCGTCGTATGTACAAGGTGCCCGGGGATGTGCATTTTTTTTTATGGTCCGACCCCGGACGAAAGCGCCGATCAGCCTCCTCCCGGAATGATCGCTGTGAATGAGTCTTCTATGTCGGACGACATTCGATTCCCATTGCACCCGACCATTTTCCATCTGTTGGCGGCCTGGAATGTGAGCCTTACGCAGATCACCCCCAATGGGTGGAGTTACATCATCTCCACCATGGTTATTTTGGGGCAGGCCGGACTGAAGAGACTGCCTAATCCCGGAGAGATATCTCACGTGATGACGCCCGTTGCTCAGTCCGGAGGCTATCACGCTGTGCGGCTTGGCAGAAGCAAAGAGCTCGTGAGTGGGATTCCGAATAAGGTCGACGGGTGGCACCAAAAATGGTGGTTTGTAGTAAGAGCATGGGAGTCGGTGGCCCCTTCCAGCACTTTATCCATTAGAGTTCCTACGAATTATGTGATCCGTGTTGAAAATGGTACTTCACCTTAATATTTTTGTGCTCGATTGTACTGATCTAATTCTTTTCTTGTCTTTCAGTGTTTGCGCCTCGACCTTCTGAGCTATATTGGGACTTTCTTGAGGCGTTCAAGGAGGTTCGAGACACACCCCCTAGCTGGCGAGACATTAATTTATTGAACTCCGAGCTCGACCACTTGCGCTAAAGGACTGTATACTTACCCTCGCCACTTGAGGATTCCCTGTAAGTCTCGGCCGCATCTTTTCAAATGTATTTCACGATTTTTCGCTAAAGGTTCTGTTTTATGTTAGATCCTGAGATCCCGATCTACCACCGTAAGCCTTCTGCCTCCGAGATGGCCTCTCGACCTCGATCAGTACTCGGCTCCATGAGGTGTCTGCCCGACACTGCCGCCCATGGGGACATTCCAGTTCAGACTCCTCCCCCTGCTGCCAACAAAGGCAAGAAGAAAGCTGCCGAACCCGCCACTATGGTTGGTGAGCGACCTCCCAAGAGGGCACGAGCTAAACCTGACACACACCAATCCACGTCAAGTCGGGGTGCTGGAAGGGTGGATCCCAGCCTGACACCTTTGTCCACTTCTACCCGGGAGGGAGGTCGCCATCCGGAGGACGATTCCTGGATTGGTTGGGATGAGGAGAGGATGCAGAGGTAGACCGTTTGCAACTCTTAATGAATTTACTTCAAAACCAGGACCAAACTTAATATATTTGTTCCTCCTTGTTGCAGTCAGGAGCTGACGGCCAGCAAGTTCTCACCGGAGGTGCTAAGCTTCCTGAGATCCCCGATTCCCACGCTAGAGGGCACACCCGGAGACTGGCCCGGCTACTTGGAGCGGACGATAAGGAACATGCCGCGCGCATGGACGAAGGATGGTCACTCCTCTGCCCGTCTCCAACAAGTCACGGGCAACATGTATTCGGCTGTTGTTCACTCCTTGAAAGGCCGCCCTCTACATGGAAAAGACCTGCGCCCAATCCGAGCTCGAGCTCCAAATCGAGAAGGCTCAGCGACGACCTCGAGCAAGCAAAATCCGAGATGTGCCCATGAGGTGCAGAAGAAACCGGAGGTTGCTAAGGTGACGGCTAAGAGGGCCTCGAGCTCGAGGGCGGTGAAAAGCCAGAGATCGCTTGGGAGGGAGGAGGCCGTGGACCGGAGGAAGCGGAGCTGATCCGCAAGGATGTAGAGGTCGGGGAGAAGTTTGGCCACCAAAGACTAACATTTTAAGCATGTCAAGAGCGTAATGCCAACCGTCTATGTCGTGGCGGGGCGCTATCCGAAAGCTTTTTCGATGGAAGAACCTGCTGTAACCTCACCGACATGTGGACGGAGCCGATCACAGACGTCAGCGACTCCCCGCCTCCCGACATTGTCTTTGGAGATTAAAGATCTAGAAGATCTGGGCATTGATTTGTCCTTCTTCCCTAACCAGAGTCGGATCATGCACCCCACTCCCGATCCAGATGAGACACAGCCGGGAGACTCTGAGGTGGTCCTCGAGACTCAGACGGATGAGGTCAAGCCACGAAAACGAGGTCAGCCGAGATGTCCCTGCGGCTCCCCGAAGAAGTGCCACAAACCGCCTCTAGGGGTGGTGTTTACCACCCCAAGATCTCGGAGGCGGGCTACCCACACCCTCACCAGTGTCACTCAGCAACAATTAGGTGGGCAGCCTTTGAACATAATCAGTGGTGTTGCTGATGGGATTCTTGATCGTTCTTAAGAATGATGACATCAAGAATCCCGATAAGAAAAAGGAGATTGAGAAGTTGTAGAACCCCATCTCCAACAATACTTTTGATCAGCATGCCTTAAATCCAGAAGTCGTCTGCCAGTCGTGGAAATTGGGTTATAGTAAAACATATGTCGTCAGTTATCATGATGTATCTTGGTTTTCCTCTTGATGTAATCTAGCCTTCGGGCTTTTGTAATGTACCGACCTTTGGGTCTGTTGTCATTAATGAAATCTGCCTTTTTCTTTCCTTTATTGTGCAGACTTGATTTCCTTATGTGACTATAATTTGTGCATATGTTCATTCATCTTATTGGCATTGCGATTTTAGATTGAACCTTTCTTAGTCGTCTTATAAGGATCACACCGCTAGGGGTGGCGATCTCGCCGCAAATATGTCGAAAGTCGTTCCCGGGGGAGGTCGATGTTTCATCTATGCGACCTCCCTGGGTTTAAACACAGGAATTGTGAGAAAGAAAATTTAACTCATTATTATTGACTCGCCTGAAAGTTTACACGTACACTGGCCTCGACCCTACTGATAGTACCTCTGTTGGGGAATGATTCGCACAGATCTATTCGGGGTGAATATTTAAATACAAATTTAATTCATTAATTATTACTAGCATGAATTAATCCTATATTAATTCAAATAATAATTGCAACAACATATTATGCATATAAAAAGCCACGTAAAACCCCACGCGAATCTACGGGTTTACGTGGAACGCACCTCTCGGGATGGCAGTGGCTTTGGTCGGACGGACTAACCAAAAGGACTTCCCAAGTATTCCCTTTTCCCTTGCTCGACAATCCGGTGGAAGGATACTCGCGAACAACTAACAAAAGAAAAAAATAAACTTTGTTGCACCACGTATGTGGATTTGCTAATATTTCCAGCACATGGAATTGTACTTGGGAATGAACTAATCATCCCCTATTTATAGGAGAGGGGTGAACGAATTTTTTGTGTTTTTTCAATGTGGGAAAAGACTTTTCTTGGTTACCAAGAAATCTTGAATATATCCCATATATTCTTTTTCCCATAATTAAAATATTCCACAAAAATCCACCTCCTCTATTTTATGGAGATTTTCGAAAATATTAAGTGCAAGATTCCAAGATTTGGATCTTCTTGAATTTATGAGATATTCTTGTATTTCAAGAAATACATATCTTCCATAATATCTTTTCAAGAAAATCAAGAAAATCTTTATTGCCCACTATATTTCCAAAATTTCGAAAATTTCACTATGTATAACCAAGTGGGAGATTTCTTGAATTTAATGAGATAATCTTGTATTCCAAGAATACATATCTTCATTCCATAACAAAATTCAAAGAAAAACTTTCTCCCTCTTTTATCCATAATTTTAAAAATCGAGAAAATATTTACAACAATATTTATTTTATTTTAATCACCTTTTCGGTTATTGGACTATATATTTTGGGCTACTTTCGGGGGGCCTTTAGGAGAATTAAGATTGGACCTTCTAACGGATCTTGAATATCTAATATTGAGCCACAATATAATTCAAGCCCATAAATATTAATTAATCCCACTACATAATTAATATCAAGACTATCCATCTTAACCCATATTACGGTCAATATGGCTCCGGTCATTATTTCCGTGTTTAAGATTATCTAGCCCATTAATTAATTCAAGCCATCAAATAGCTTTCCGTTAATTAATATCTTTTGTCCTTGGTCGAGGAAAACGGTTCAACATTATTATCCATAAGGAAACTAATTCCACTTGCAAGATTTGGTATGATAAAACTTATGAACCTCCCAAGGGGCAAATCAAGCAAGCGTTTTGCATTACGATTCTTCAGATTAAATTTTAGCAATCACACGTGACCAATAATATTGCCCAAGATAAAAAAGTATTGAATCTCTCTCGATTCGCTACCCATGATAAGTCAAAGCAATAGTTACCAATCCCACGTGATCCTATTTAAGGGACGAAGGTTAAGAAACAACGAACCACCGAGGTCTAATTACGCCTTTGTTCAGCTCAAGAATTTATCCTCCTCAGAGGTCCTATTCAAATAAGATCACCATGCACTAGTGTAATCTCTTGGTCAAGACAAACCAATCTGAGCCTTACACCTCAACCTTTCGCGATGGTTGTTCATTTCCATCTAGGTCGTGGAATGGCGATTTTTTTAGTTACAAGGACTGTTAATTTAATCTTCCGTGATCCGTATCACTAAATTAACTCATGTTGTAACACGCATTTAATTATTGAACAGCTTATGCAAAGAAATATGTATAACATTCAATCATATTTAAAGCATCGATGATAAACAATTTATTTCAAAGAATAAGTCCTGAAATTCGGGCCGATTATACAAAGTAAAAGCATACTTTTCAAAGATAATCCCAACAATCTCCCACTTATACTCAAAGTCCGCTTTTAAGTATACTACAACACGCCTCGAGTAGTCCGTGACATCTAATGTCACCTACACGAACCTAATAATTTCTCCCACTTATACTCAAAGCAGATTGACAACGGTCTTGACACCCATTCCACTCACATGTCACTCGAATGTATTCAGAGGCGACACTTTGTGAATGGATCGCGCTAGTCGTCCTCGGGGACGCTTATTTTTGCCACATCTATATCTCCTCTCTTAACTATTTCTCGTATAAGATGTCTTTCCTTTAATGTGTTTTGTTTGACTCGTGGACTCTTGGTTCTCTTGAATTTGCAACCGCCCTAAAGAGATATTGCTAGACAAATTTTAACACCATCCAAGTCCACTAAGAAGATCTAGAGCCCAATCGGTTCTTTCAACGCTTCACTGGCGACTACTTACCCGAGTCCCATGGTTGAGTCGTTGATGCATTTGCTTCACACTCGTCCCATTCGATGGCTACACTTCCCAAAATGGAAACACACTAAGCGAGGCAGATAATTTCGAATCTAAATCGATTGGAAACCGAGTCCATGTAGCCGATGGGGATTGGAGTATCCGATCGATAAATCAACATTCTATCCCGAAGTTCTTTTCAGATATTTGAATGTTTTTAATCGTACGTCTAATTCGCTTTTTCGAAGTTACCCGATATCTTGCTACCATGCCTACGCAAAGCATATATCGGTCTCGCATACAAAGATTGCATACATAAGGTTTCCTCTGGTAGAAGCCACAAGGAATGCCTTTCATGTCATCTATCTCCTTTTGCGTCTTAGGGGACATTTTCTTGGATAGATGGATTCCAAGTCTGAAAGGTACGAATCCTTTCTTGGAATCTTGCATGCTGAATCGTTTTAAAACCAGTGTCAATGTATGAATACTTGCGATAACCCGATCATCCTTTTCTTGCGATCTCGAGTAATCTTGATCCCAAGGATGTGTCCGGCTTTCCCTAAGTCTTTCATATCAAACTGTTTTGAAACGCCATGCCCTTACGTCTGACCACACCTTCACATCGTTCCCAATGATCACAATGTCATCTACGTATAGTACTAAGAATACCAATGCAGTTCCGACACGCTTTTTATACACACAACTTTCAAACTTGTTTTGATCAAACCCATAAGACTTTATAACATGATCAAAACATTGGTTCCAAGCTCTGGATGCCTGTTTGAGTCCGTAAATGGACTTCTTGAGCTTACAAACAAGATGTTTTTGGCCTGTTTCAATGAAACCTTGGTGTTGTTGCACATAGATCTTTTTATCAAGACTTCCGTTAAGGAAAGCTGCCTTGACATCTATTTGCCAGATTTCAAGGTCGAAGTGCGCAGCAATCGATAAGAGAATACAGATGGACTTAAGGATGGCTACGGGCGAAAAAGTTTCCTCATGATCGATCCCTTTCTTTCTGAGTATAACCTTTCGCCATTAGTCTTGCTTTAAAAGGTTTCAACCTTCCCGTCCGATCCTCTTTTCCTCTTATATACCCACTTGCATCTAATGGGTTTTACCCCATTAAGTGGTTTAACTAGCTCCCACACTCTATTATGAAACATAGAACCCATTTCGGCTTTCATTGCTGTTTGCCAAGAATCTACATCCTTATCTTGGAGTGCCTCGTCATATGTCCATGGGTCTGATTCTGGGAATCAAGTCCGAGGACTCTCCTATTCCCATGATTCTCTTTGGGGTTGCCTAACAACCCTCCCACTAGGGATTCCAGGTTGCCAGAAAGTGTATCGTTTGGTATATCATCTAAGACAGCTTGTTAATCGAGGTTTGCCCTCTAAGCTCATTTAAGGTAATCTCACTGGTTTTCTTTGGTTCTATAGTTTTCTTCCAAAATCTAAAAAGTGGGTACGGATATCCACCTTTTGATCTTGAACTATAGAACATTCACCCTTTTTGTTCCTCGGTGTATCCTACAAAAAAATGACCTTTAATTACGATCGAGGATCCAATTTCCCACGGTTTCCTTGTCCAACACGTAGGCCGGACACCCCAAAGTTCTCATGTGTCTCATACTAGACTTCAAGCGTCCGTCCACAATTCTTTGGGGTTACGGGAACCGATTTGGATAGCACCAAGTTCGAGAATGTAAGTCGCCAATTTTCCAAGGCATGACCCCGTAACGACTCGGGGGAAGATCCGTATAACTCATCATTGATCTAACTATTTCCAAAAGAATTATGTTGCTTCGCTCTGCAAACCCCGTTTTGTTGAGGGGTTCCGGTGCAAATGAGTACGGGATACAATCCCTTCATCAGATAAGTAGTTCAAAAACTTATTGCTGAGGTAATCACCTCCACGATCAGATCGTAGAAACTTGATACGTTTTCCTTATGATTCTCTGTTTGAGCCTAAAATTCTTAGAATTTCTCAAAGGTCTCAGATTCATGCTTCATAAGGAAATGTAATGCATTCTCGAGTAATCATCAATAAAATTACTCATAACCTCTTCTTTCTTTGGTTGACATTCGACTACATACATCTATGTGAACGATCTCTAACACTTCTTTTAGCCCCATTCCTTGGCTCCAAATGCCATCTTGGTCATATTACCCTCCAAACATGATTCAAGAGGTTGGAATCGATTCAACTTGGAGACGCCTCCGGTCAACCATCTTTCACCAACCTTTGGATCCTCTTTGGATTTATATGACCTAATCTTAGATGCCAAAGAAGTGTCTCGTTCACGTCGATGAACGCTTTTCTAAAAATGATTGATGTGTTATAGGATACATTTTCGTGAGTGGTGTGCCTGATTAATTATATAGAGATTTTCCATCAATGTCCCGTAATGAGATACACTCATCATTTCAAAAAATGATGTCATTCTTATTAGAAGAAACTTAGTGTCCTTTAATCGAATTTTAGAAACCGAAAAGTGAATTTTTTAAAAACTGGGAACATAAAGATAATCTCAAAAAACACTTTATCTTCAAAAGATAAACCGCACTTCTCCCATCGCTTTAATCGCTACTCATGTAGCATTGCAATGTCTCGCTACTACGTAGTATTGCAATAATCGTTATTACCAGTAGCATTGCAATATCCGCCACTTACGTAGCATTGCAATGTCTTCTACTTTAAATAACGTTGCCCGGTGTGATGAGGATCTCACTCCCACTACGTTCTTGGGATCATTTAGAACCCGGAAGCCAACATGATTAGTGGATCTCGTATCAACCACCCAATAATGAGAAGTATACGCCGCTAAACAAGTTTCAACAACTAGTGTATGAGAATTACCTTTCTTTCCGTCCCTTTTGGGGTTGGAACAGCAAAACCTCCATTGTCCTCTCTCACCGCAGCTTAAGCACTTCCTCTTTGGATTTTCCTCGACTCAATAAGCATTCTCATCTTACCATTGCCTTTGGGTAAATGATTGAGTTTTATTGCTTATGGCCTTTGGTCCTCTCTTTTTATCTTGCCTACCCTTGGCCTAGAAGATGAAGACGGACCAATTTTGCCGTCAAAACTTGAGTTTGGTGCCTTATCATCATTTTTGCCGAGTCCAAAAGTTTGCAACAAATTAGCTAGCGAGGCCAAAATGCTCAAAAACCTTTTCAGGCGAGAGAATGAAGTACCAAATTCATCCGAGTCTCCAGATCATAATCTGCGACTTAGAATCTCAAGTTTGTTCAAATGGGCCATCTATTTTGAGGACGTAATCCTTACGGGTTTTTCCTCCACCATTTTTCGATTTACATCTCTCAGAAGAAGGTGATCCGACGAGTCACGCATGTTTTGACTCGTCGGTTGGCTCATCCGATTTTTGTGTGTCAAAATCCACTTGTGCTTTTTTGCGCGATTAGACAATTATAATTTTCCAATAAATATAGTTTCCATACAAATTGTATTGACATTAAGTATAATAACAAATGGATTAAAAGGTAATGACATCTTATCGAATCGAAATAAACAACTATATGCAAAAGCACAAATATATCACAAGGTTCGATCACATGCATCATATTTAAAATCTCAAAAAAAATATGAACAATGCATCAGCCAACATCTCAAAACAGTTTAAATAAGCCACGTTGGGTGGGTCATTATTTAAACACATTCAAGCGGGTTACAAACAAGAACGATTATAAACCTTTAATATCCAGATTAATAGTTTCCTACTTGACCAATATAAAATTCGACAGGACTTTGAGAAGTATATGCATATCAATTTTATACCTAAGTAATAACCATGATTAAATACATGATTACTATTTCGCTTTGATCGAGCCTCGTTGGGAGGGTCATCGTCGCCACTAGTAATAACCCACAATCATCCGTTTGGAATTCATTCATGTGAAACCTATCTTTTGACCGTCCCGTTGGGGAATTTCTCCAAAAGAATTCACAAATAAATAAATCATGGAGGTCAAAATTAATTCAATTTTATTATCCGGAATAAAATTGTCAATTAATTATTTAAAACATACTTAGTAATTTTGAAGTTGAGATTTTTCAATTTGGCAACCCTCATGCAAACACATTTAAACAAATTAAATAAAGCATAAGATAGCACAAATAAATCAAGAATAACAGAAAAAAAAAACATATTGGGCACAAATTATCCAATTGTCATGGTTTGATTTTTCTTGGCTTGATCTTGAAGAAACACGTCTCGAATTTCTCCCACTTGTTCGTCTCGAAAAATACTTGTCTCGAACCCACACGCCAAGCGGCTGCAGAATGATGCACGCCAAGATCTCGGCCGCACAGGACGGCTTCGATGACCTCGGCACCAGCGCACCCTGGCATGGTAGACGCTTCTTCGCCTCGGCCGGGTGATCCTCGGAGTAGCTGATCGCTCGGCGCGCGGTGCCTTCGCGGCGCTGCGTTCTCAGCGGCCTTGGCCCCGCCTCATCGCTGGCTTTGGCGCGCGCCGTCTGCCTTCGAGCTGAGGTACTCGCCCGCGCCTTCATACGCCTGGCGCCCTAGCCCGTGCGTGCCCTTATATACAAGCCAATATGCCCGCCACGCCCGGTTCTCGATTTTCGCCCTTTAATTCTTCATCTCTTCGCTTCCGATCCGGTTATAATTTATTTACAAAAGATAAATAAACCCAGATCTAGACTAGTCTATTACATTGATCAAATCAAACAAATCCTAGTCTACTCGTGGATTTTCTCACGAGGCAAAACAAATTGAAACGAATCTAATTAAAAAAACCACGCTTTATATGCATGCAAAATAAAACATTAAAATCCATGACAATTGGATACCTGCAAAACAGATCTAACAGTTCTACTATCCAATTTCAAATTTAATGCCCAATTAATTAAATTACAATTTAAAAAAATTGAGTCTAAAAGCGTTTCGATATCGATGCTTGTTGGGGAATGATTTGTACAGATCTATTCGGGTGAATATTTAAATACAAATTTAATTCATTAATTATTACTAGCATGAATTAATCCTATATTAATTCAAATAATAATTGCAACAACATATTATGCATATAAAAAGCCACGTAAAACCCCACGACGCGAATCTACGGGTTTACGTGAACGCATTCTCCGGGACGGCAAAGTTGACTTTGGTCGGACGGACTAACCAAAAGGACTTCCCAAGTATTCCCTTAGCCCTTTGCTCGACAATCCGGTGGAAGGATACTCGCGAACAATTAACAAAAGGAAAAAAATAAACTTTGTTGCACCACGATGTGATTTGCTAATATTTCCAAAGACATGGAATTGTACTTTGGGAATGAACTAATCATCCCTATTTATAGGAGAGGGGTGAACGAAATTTTTGTATTTTTTCAATGTGGGAAAAAGACTTTTCTTGGTCACCAAGAAATCTTGAATATATCCCATATATTCTTTTTTTTCCCATAATTAAAATATTCCACAAAAAATCCACCTCCTCTATTTTATGGAGATTTTAAAATATTAAGTGCAAGATTCCACGATTTGGATCTTCTTGAATTTATGAGATATTCTTGTATTTCAAGAAATACATATCTTCCATAATATCTTTTCAAGAAAATCAAGAAAATCTTTATTGCTTAATTATATTTCCAAAATTTAAAATTTCACTATGTATAACCAAGTGGGAGATTTCTTGAATTTAATGAGATAATCTTGTATTCCAAGAATACATATCTTCATTCCATAACAAAATTCAAAGAAAAACTTTCTCCTCTTTTTTATCCATAATTTTTAGAAAATCGAGAGAAAATATTAAGCAACAATATTTATTTTATTTTTAATCACCTTTTCAGTTATTGGACTATATGTTGGGCTACTCGGGGCCTTTTAGGAGAATTAAGATTGAACCTTCTAATGGATCTTGAATATCTAATATTGAGCCACAATATAATTCAAGCCCATAAATATTAATTAATCCCACTACATAATTAATATTGATTATCCATCTTAACCCATATTACAATAATATGGCTCTTGGTCATTATTTCCGTGTTTAAGATTATCTAGCCCATTAATTAATTCAAGCCACTTAAATAGATTTCCGTTAATTAATATCTTTTGTCCTTGGTCGAGGAAACGGTTCAACATTATTATCCATACCGTAAACTAATTCCACTTGCAAGATTTGGTATGATAAAACTTATGAACCTCCCAGGGGCAAATCAAGCAAAGCGTATTTTGCACACCCATTCTTCAGATTAAATCTTAGCAATCACATGTGACCAATAATATTGCCCAAGATAAAAAATATTGAATCTCTCTCTGATTCGCTACCCATGATAAGTCAAAGCAATAGTTACCAATCCCACGTGATCCTATTTAAGGGACGAAGGTTAAGAAACAACGAACCACCGAGGTCTAATTTCGCCTTTTGTTCGGGCTCAAGAATTTATCCTCCCCAGAGGGTCCTATTCAACCGATCACCATGCACTAGTGTAATCTCTTGGTCAAGACAAACCAATCCGAGCCTTACACCTCAACCTTTTCGCGATGGTTGTTCATTTCCATCTAGGTCGTGAATGGCGTACTTTTTTAGTTACAAGGCGGATTAATTTAATCTTTCGTGATCCGTATCACTAAATTAACTACAAAGTAACACGCATTTAATTATTGAACAGCTTATGCAAATAAATATGTATAACATTCAATCATATTTAAAGCATCGA
The DNA here is from genome assembly GCA_037126765.1 of Stenogyne calaminthoides. Taxonomy (NCBI): domain Eukaryota; kingdom Viridiplantae; phylum Streptophyta; class Magnoliopsida; order Lamiales; family Lamiaceae; genus Stenogyne; species Stenogyne calaminthoides. The sequence goes on from JBBCBC010000025.1 coordinate 23,146,343, forward strand.
TGATAAACAATTTATTTCAATAAATAAGTCCGAAATTGGGCCGATTATACAAAGTAAAAGCATACTTTTCAAGATAATCCCAACAACCTCTTTCAGATGAGATCGTTCCACTGTCTTCGAGACCGAAAGTGCCATCCGGGTTCGAGCTCGTATGCCCGTTGGATAATACTCGGCGACCTTGTATGGTCCTTCCCAATTTGGTCCGAAAGTTCCTTTGGTTACTCCGAGAGTCTTCTTCGGGACCAAGTCGCCTTTTTGAATTTTCAAGTCACACTTTAGAGTTGTAATATTTTTTTGATCGTTGTTTGTATCTCGATTTTGGATACACCGCCTCTAATCGCTTCTCTTCGAGCAAGTCCAGGTTTTCGCCAAGGCCTCATCGTTCTTGATCGGTCACGACGATCTGCGAGGTTCTGAGAGTTTGGAATTCGACCTCTGCGGGTATGACTGCTTCCGAGCCAAATGTCATTGAGTAAGGGTCTCTCAGGTTGAATTTTGGCGGTGTCGATTCAGATGACTACAAAGACATCCGGTAGTTCATCGCCCACCTCCCTTTTCCTCCCTCAATCTTAGTTTTCAGGGTGTGCTTGATGATCTTGTTCACAGCTTCGACTTGGCCGTTTGACTGAGGGTGATAAGGGGTAGAGAAAAGCTTGGTGATTTTCCATTTTCTGAAGAAACTATCGACCTTATGACCTTCGAACTGCTTCCCATTATCGGATATAATTGCTTGCGGTAGGCCGAATCTGCAGATGATGTTTCGCCATATGAATTTGAGGACGTGATCCTGATCTATGGTCGCCAAAGCCTCAGCCTCGGCCCATTTTGTGAAGTAATCTACTGCGACTAGGGCGTATTTGACTGAACCCGGGGCTGTTGGTAACGGCCCGATGATATCTATCCCCCACTTCGCAAAAGGCCAAGGATTGAGGATACTGGTGAGTTCCTCAGGTGTGACCTTGATTGATGGTGCGTGTATTTGACATTTGTGGCATTTCCATGCGAAAACCATGGCATCGGCCTTTAAAGTTGGCCAAAAATACCCCTGTCTCGTCGTCTTATGAGCGAGCGACTGCCCCCCATTGTGGTTTCCGCATACCCCATCTTGAATATCTTGCAGGATAGCCTGCCCTTGCTCCGGGGTAACACATCGGAGAAGTGGTATGTTGAAGCCTCGCTTATATAGTTCGTTACCAACCAATGTGTACCTTGCTGCCCTTAGTTGCAATTGCTTTGACTGAATTATGTCAGTTGGTAATGCCCCAGTCATCAAGTAGTCGATTATGGGGGTCATCCAGCTTAAACTCGGGGTGTCTAGGGCAGCGACTGTTGTGTTAGCAGTGGAGGGGTGGGAGAGTTTTGTGATGGTGACATCCCTCATCTCTGTTGGTCCCTCCGAAGTTGCTAGTCGTGCCAATGCATCGGCTCAGGAGTTCGCATCCCTTGGTACTAGCTTGATGTAGATTTGTTCAAATTTCAAGCAAAGTGCTTTGACGACCTCTTGGTAGGCTAACATCCGCTCATCTCGGGCCTCATACTCCCCTGACATCTGGCGTGCTACGAGCTGGGAGTCGGTGTGTACTTGAGGTCGCTTGATGCCCATTGCGGTGGACATTTCTAGACCGTTGATCAACGCTTCATATTCGGCCTTGTTGTTGGTGGCAGGGAAATCGAAAGTGATGGCATTCTGAAAAGAAATCCCATCTGGACTGATTAACACAATTCCTGCCCCTGATTTGTTGGCAGTTACCGAGCCATCTACGTACAAATCCCATGGTGGGCCGATCGAACCGCTGGCCCCAGGAGGAGGGGTTAATTCAACGATGAAGTCGGCCAAGGCCTGGGCTTTTATTGTAGGCCGCGGCGCGTATGCTACCCCATACTGTCCAACCTCGATGGCCCATTTGAGGCATCGACCCGATGTATCTGGTCGATGGAGCACGTTTCGAAGGGGTAAGGAAGTGAGGACCTCCACTTGGTGATCGAAGAAGTAAGGTCTCAGTTTCCTCACACTCGTAACTAGAGCATAGGCTAATTTCTCTAGAAGAGGGTATCGCTACTCGGTTTCATTTAGTGTCTGACTGATAAAGTAAATGGGCAGAAGGGTTTGACCCTCCGCCCATACAAGCACTGCGCTCAGGGCGGTTTTTGAGGTCGCCAAGTATAGAAATAGTTTCTCGCCAGGGACCGGCTTGGCTATAATGCTGACGTCGGCCAGATATGCTTTGATCCTGTCAAGAGCATCCTGACTCTCAGATGTCCATTCGAACCTCGCCTTCTTTCTGATGGTGTCGAACATGGGCTTGCATTTATCCCCCATTCGGGAGATGAATCTATTCAGAGCGGCCAGGCACCCCGTCAGTTTTTGAACGTCCTTTTTGGTTTTGGGGGTCCCCATATCCAAGATAGCCTGCACCTTGGCTGGGTTTGCTTCAATCCTCCGCCTGCTGACCAGATGCCCTAGGAACTTCCCTGACTCCACTCCGAAGTTGCACCCTTTCGGGTTGAGTTTCATATTATACTTCCTGAGTATCTCGAAGGCTTGCGCCAGATGAGCCAAATGATCTTTCTTTTTCAGACTCTTCACGACAATGTCGTCAATGTACACTTCCACCGACTTGCCTATCTGCTCAATAAACATACGGTTGACCAGCCTTTGATACGTTGCCCCGACATTCTTCAAACCAAAAGGCATTCTCTTCCAACAGTATATGTTCTTCTCTGTTAAAAATGAAGTGTGCTACCTGTCGTGCTCGTTCATAGCTATCTGATGGTATCCGACAAATGCGTCCATGAAAGACATCATCTCATGGCCCGCCGTATTGTCGATTAAGTGGTCGATATGCGACATTGGGAAGAAGTCCTTGGGGCATGTCTCGTTAAGATCTGTGAAATCGATGCAAAGTCGCCAAGTCCCATTTGACTTCTTTACGAGGACCGCATTTGCGACCCACTGTGGTTGGTCTGCCTGCATGATCAGGTCGTTGTCAAGCAACTTCTTTACCTCTTCAGCGAGAGCCGCATATTTTTCTGGACCAAATTTCCTTCTTTTCTGAGCTACTGGTTTTCGGGCTGGGTCAATGTGTAACCGGTGACATGCGATCTCAGGATCGATCCTGACCATATCCTTGGGTGACCAAGCGAAAACGTCCAGGTTATTCTTGAGGATGTCGACGACTTCAATCTTCATGTCGTCGGGAATTTTGGACCCAATGATGATCTCCAGGTCTGGCTGGGCTGGGTCCACCTTGACCCTTTCGAGTTCCTCCCCGGGTACCGCTCTGGGTCCCCCAAGTCGTGGATCATCTATCTCGTCCTCGAGTATAAAATCTTCGGGCTCTGGACCCATTCTTGGATCAAACTCGTCACGCTTCCTCTTCTTATTTTTCTTTTCAGTATCCAGCATGTTATCATGCATTTTGTGATCCAGTGTCATTATGTGGCGATTAGACGTGCGTGCTGAGTTTAAATAAGATGAAAAATAAAGCAAACAACCTCTCGCATCCACTTGGTCACCTTTAACGGTGCCAACCAGCCCACCCTTGGTGGGGAATTTTACACAAAAATAATAGGTGGAGGACGCAGCCTCGAATTCGTGCTCAAATGGCCTCCCGAGGAAGCCGTTATAGGTGCTCGGGAGGTCGATTACAAGGAAATCTAGGAGCCTAGTGTTCCTGACATTCTCATCCAAGGTGGATACGAGCTCCACAGACAAGCGGATCATACCCAGAGGTTTGACTGTCGCGTTCCCGAAGCCCTTCACTATATGATCGCAGGGGGTGATGTATGCTTTGTAATCCCCGAGTTGGTATAGGGTCTTTTTAAACAGAATGTTGCAGAAGGCCCCCTCGTCGACCAGCATCCGGCATACAGTCGTCCCCATGATATTGGCCTTTATGACCAATGGGTCTATGTTCGGGTACACGACTCCAGCTTTGTCTATTTCTCCGAACTCAATTTTGCGGGTTTCTTCGGTCACAGCCAAGATGGGCAGAACCATTCTTTGGGCATTCTCCATTGCCCTGACTTCCGCCTTTAGGCGACGCTTTGATGAGGAGGCCGGAGACAGGCCCCCTATCGTGGCAAGGGGCGAGATGGTGTGGATGACGCGACCTCCTGTGCCCTCTGGTATGGGTGGCACAGGCGGCTCGCCCTGTGCGGCCCCTATTACAAGCTCTCTTTGTACCCGATCTCCCGGCCCTGGTTGGCGGTCATGCTGCCGACCTTGTCCCCCCTGATCATTTGCTCGAGAATTCTTGAAAAACTCATTCAGCCGGCCATATTCATAAAGCTTCCATAGTTGCTTCAACAGATCTCTACACTCGCTGGTGTAGTGTCCCCTCTGGTCATGATAGTGGCAATACTTGTTCGGGTTTTGCCGGTTTTTGTCTTTCATGGGGTGGGGTGCTCGGAACAAGTCTCGTCCCTAGATTTGGGTATAAAAGTTACCAGGCGTCATACCCAGAGCCTCCATCAGCTTCACCGGAACGGACTCCTCAAATGGTTTGAAGTTGCCGGGTGTCTTGTAATGATCCCCGGTTTTCTTGGAACCTTTCTTGGGCTCCGCGACTTCCTTTGTCTCTGAGAGCCGGGTCTCTAGCAATTCCATTGTATGGATGAGGTCGCTAGCCCTTTTCCTAAAATCGGCGTAGGTGGTCGGGTAGTCGGCGGTCATGCGCCGCCATAGCTTGGTTCCTCTTCTGAGGCCAGATACTGCCCCCAACAACTTGGCCTCGTCCCCAATGGGGTCGCCTTCAATGATGAGTCTATCGATCCTCTCAACATAGGATCGATCTGACTCTATCTCCCTCTGACGCATGTTCATGAGCCTCTGCCTTGTCATGAAGTTCGGGCGCCATCGCCAGATATATTGCCTAAGAATAATCGAGCCGCTTGCTCAAAAGTATCAATGGAGAGATGGCAAATAAGTTTACCATGTGGGCCTGGTCGCTCGGCGTTAGGGGAGAAAAGTCTACACTTCGTCGTGATCCGATGCCCCCATTGAGACCATATATGCATTAAGCCGCCATATGGACTCGGGGTTGCCAGACTCCCGTTATAGCGATCTAGAGCCGCTTATCTTTGATTTTCCTCTGGCGGTGCGAGTGATCATAGTTCCCAATGGCGAATGACGGGATAAGGTCATTGTTAGACCTAGACGGTCCATCCCGGTTACCCACCTTTTCCAACAATTTGTTGGATGGTCCTAGCCAATCCGCGACTGGAAAGGTGGCGGGTTATTGGTCCCCTGCCCTTGACCATGGTGGAATGCCGAATGTCTCAGCGACCCTCCGTGGTGCATGTCCAGGGCTATGGCAAGATCTCTTTCCCTGTTCATCATGGCGTGGTTGAGAGTGACCGTCCTCGCCCCTCATGAGGCCTTCCCGACGCTTGGCTTCCGAGGGTGAACACACTATTCAAACCGCCGATCTGTCGAGGCTTTGGTGGTTCGAACAATGGCATGTTTAGCCGCACCCGATTGGCCCGTGGACCGTTTTTTTTTTTCCGTCATAACGTTTACCCTTGGAGGTTCCGGCGTCATGGGGCTGTTTTTCTTGGTTGGGGGTTGTTCCTCCTCAGCGCCAAAATTGAGACGTTTCTTGTTGAGGACGGCCATCACCGCTTTGGCATCCTCCGGTGTTTGGACAAGATTCCACCAGTCGGGGGAACCAGTAGGGGCTGCCCGATGAGTGGGTTGAGAACTCAGTGAAACCTCGACGCCATCACGAACGTTGGTTTCATTTCCGATTACAGCTTTCCCCTGGTTGATTGCCATTTGTTTTTCTTAGAGTTTGGAAGGTGAGGTCTCCTTAAGAATTGATGAAATTTCTCAAGAAATGATTCCCACAGACGGCACCAATTGTTGTAACTGGTTATTATCTACTCAGTTAAACAATAATTATTATGAAATGTGTATGCTAAAGGCAATCGAATCAGGGAAAGAGACAAAGAAGTTGGTGACCCGGTTCGTCTTTGGAATCAGACTACGTCCGGGGGCGTCCAAGCCAGGGAGAGGATATATGTATATGCCTAGAAGTCTAAGGTGTTCAACCTTTTACAGAGGTGGCCGTGGTGGCCTATTTATACTATGATTCCCACCCTTTGGGTGAGAATTTACATAAGGAATAATGCCTGTGAAAGGGCTACAATACCGGAAAACACTAATCTTGCCTTGACATGCCAAAAATTGTCCATCTTCAGCGTGCACCAATCGTGGAGCGGATGTGGAGGACGAATTAGTGGCGTGTCGGGAGCTGTCATTGACCACGTGAATTGCATAGTTATGGCTGGTGCAGGTCGCTCCCGGCTTGAGGATATAAAGCGGAGATCGCATCGCGACTTCCCGAACTGCCGACTACCTGAGTTGCCGACCCTCGCGACTTGAAGGTTTGGTCTTGTGGGAACTACGTGAGCTGGTCCCTTGGTCCTCTTACAGAGGTCGCTTCATGCAGTCCTTGTCAGATTGTTTATGGTCCTTCGTGCCCCGGTGGGAGGTCGGGTTTATCCATGCTACAACAGTCGTCCAGTTACTCTTTCGAGTAACTTAGACTTGAGGAGTTGCCAGCACTAAAGCGTTTGTGGAACAAGAGTCCGAGCAATGTTTCACTTTACAACTGCCTTTCTTCCATAGAAGTCATTAGGTGTGAAACACTGCTCAATCTATTTCCACTATCAACAACAAAGGATTGTTTTCCACAACTAGAAAGTCTTCATATCGAGGCTTGTGATATGATGAAGCAAGTATTCTCGTGGAATAAAGAAGAAGAAAATGAGAAGAATCTTGGACATGAAAGTCGGTATATCACAAAAACATTCCCAAAATTGAAGAGGCTTCGACTAGTTGATCTCCCGGTTCTTACACTTTTCTATCAAGGAATTGAAATCATTGAATTCCCTGTGCTAACTAAAATACAAGTCATACGCTGCCCACAGCTTAATGGTCTTGTTAATTTCTAATTTTGATGGCATCCGCACCGGTGGCAATGATCAATCTTTACAACTGCTTTGCAAGGAAAAGGTTTGTAGCAATGCTATTTCTCCTATCATATCTCATGCAACGTTGTTTTAGTTGAACACAATATAAAATTAAGGAATTAATTGTTTTGGGCCGTTAACTTTATCAATTTTTTATTTTGGTCCAAACAATTTCCACTTTTTTAAATTGGTCTAATAAATTTACCATATTCGACTTTCTCGTCCAACCAAACCGGCTATGTACCTATGGTAATTCACCTGATCTCCTCTTCACTGGATGAAAAGTCGAGTATGACAAATTTACCGGACCAATTTCAAATGATGGGAATGACCTAAACCAAAATAAAAAAAAATGTGTAAAGTTACTGACGAAAAAAATATGAACTCTAAAATTATTTGTGAGCTCTAATTGACTTGCAAACGATTAAGACTTCAAATATTACTGCTTCCACACAATTAACACTTTGCAATAATTATGAGTTGGGAACTCATAAGTTAATGATACGTCATGTGTACCATCTTGATCACTTTAACAAGTCATGAGTGACGAAATTACATATTGAAGCTTTAATGCATAAGTAATTAACCTTATAGTAAAGAAGATGATAGGGGAAGAAAAAATGGAGTTTAGGGAAGACAAAAAATTAATTTCATAACCTATTTATAATGCAACTTGTAACGTACTGATTAAATGCTTTGAATTGCGCGCAGGTTTCGTTCAGTCCTCAAATTCCAATTGTCTCCTTTTCTCAACTTGAGAAGTTAGAGATGAATAATTTTGGCATCATTAAGCGCTTGTGTTCGTTGTCAATAGCTCAAAATCTTGATAGCCTAAATGTCCTGAAAATTGAAAAGTGTAGAAAGATGGTAAAAGTAATTGGAGAGGAAGAGGCGGAAAGTTCGTAACTTGGGGTCTCTAAGACTCTAAGTAATTGAAAATCGTGGACCTAAGTAATCTCCCAAGGCTCACAAATTCTCGTAAAGGTATTGTTAGCGTTGAATTGCGTCTCCTAACTGAAATGGAGATGTAAGGATGCCCGAACTTGGAAGGCCTTGTATTTGCTACCACTTCTTCGAGTTCAGGAAACATCAACAACAAGGTATGTACCACATGTGTCAAGATTATTTGTACGTGCAATAATAATTTTATGAAGATAATGTAAGAAATCTTGCATTTGGTATTATGAGCTAAGGGTGAGAAAATTACAAATCCAGTTGTTTGATAGGGCAGATTATTTGAAAATCTCATACCACCTTATTTCACCTTTAGTTCCAGCCCCAGGAGTGGTTTTCTGTGCACCGGGTTTACCGTGCACTCCATAGTGTAATTTTGAAATATACAACTTGTTGCACCGAAACATACAATATGTTTACACTGAAACGTGCAACTTGTGCAATATATTAACTCAAAATTCAGGATCCTAATTTTGATATAGTTTTCATGGATTAGAATTCAACTTTAAAATCTGTTATGTTGCTATGTTTGTATATATATCAACAGCTAGTTGACTTGATAAAAATGTGATTGATTAGGAGGAGGAATCAACTTCAAGTGAAGAAAATGAGGGCTAGAGGAACAGAAGAAGAAGAAGAAGGGCAAAATAAAGGAGGGCTTGAGGCCATGATCATTGAATTTGACTGAAACTACCATGCAGCTATTAATTTTCTACAATTTCTTGTTTGATCATTTACTATCTTTATGATACATGTTTGTGGTTTCTAGATTTCTTTCTTTCTTATGTATGGGTCACTTTTGGGCCCCCTCTTTTCTTTTTCCTTTCATATTATTGCTTATTTGCATAATTTGCATTCTCGTGGTGACTATTTCATACTGTTGCGTGTACAACTGTAAATGAATCGAGCGACGTATGGTTGTTCAAGTTCAATTGAAATGTTATCGATTTTCAAAACTTATGTTTGATTTTTTTTATAATGATCGAGTAGAGCTTTAAATGAGAGCGAACATGTAGCTGAGTTTAAGGAGAAAAAAAGTTTTTTGGTCCCATAACTTTTCTGTAATCTGTTTTTGGTCCCAAAATATTTAACTATCCAATTTTGGTCCCATAATTATTGCGTTTGTCCAATTTTGGTCCCATATTCGCCGGAAAAACAAAAACGACGTCGTTTTCGTTCAAAAATTGGGGATCTCCGATCGCGCGTGTGTCCAAATTGTCGTTTGTCCAATTTTGGTCCCATGTTTGTTTCTTTTAATTTTAATTTTAGTTACTGCATAATTTTAATTATTCTTTTAAGTTGCAGCATTTAATCTTAATATTAATTAAATTGTTTATTTAAATTTTATGTTTGAATTACCTAGGAGTGAAAAAATGAAAAAAATAAAAAATAAAAAGTCAGCGTCCACGTCACACGCGCGATCGGAGATTGGACGTGTGATGTCATTTTTGTTCAAAAATTGGGGATCTCCGATCGCGTGTGACGTGGACGCTGACTGTTTATTTTTTTTTTACTCCATTTTATTATACCTAGGTAATTCAAACAATAAATTTAAATAAAATATTTAATTAATATTAAGATTAAATGCTGCAACTTAAAATAATAATTAAAATTATGCGGTAACTAAAATTATGCTACAACTAAAATTAAAATTAAAAGAAACAAACATGAGACCAAAATTGGACAAACACAATAGTTATGGGACCAAAATTAGACAAAAGCAATAGTTATGTGACCAAAATTGGACAAACGATAATTTGGACACACGTGCGATCGGAGATCCCCAATTTTTGAACGAAAACGATGTCGTTTTTATTTTTCCGGCGAAAATGAGACCAAAATTGGACAAACACAATAGTTATGGGACCAAAATTGGATAGTTAAATATTTTGGGACAAAAAACAGATTAAAAGAAAGTTATGGGACCAAAAAAAAAAATTTCTCCATTCTTACCAAACATAAAAAGATTGTTAAAAGGTCTGTTTGATATTTATGCCATACTGAAGTCATTTAGTGAAGTAGCTGAGAAACATTTGGCAATGTTTGTACCTAGAAATATAGTCTAGGAAAACAAACTATAATAATCAAAGAATACGATGAAAAATAAATGCTCAAGAACACAAGAATTGGTTTGCACTTAAGTCTTTTATGTGCTAAAAGTTCGACCTTTTCATTCTGGGTTAAACTCATATTATAGAGTTACAAGGCATTAATTATAATCATTGATGGGGTGCATGTTAAGCCCTTGAAATCAGCCTATAATAAATGCACGAGGTTGTCGTGTCCCTGGTCTGTAGTTGTTCCCATCGTGCCTTGATTCCTTCTTCTTGATTTGCCTCTAATTTCCATTTCGGCCCCTTCCTTAACCATAAAGTCTTCCCTTTTACACTTCGTTCGTCGCGTGTCTTCTTTGCGGTTCAGGTTTCATCGGCGATTCGGGGCAACGTTCTTACGACATCGCCTGGTCGACCCAAGGTTGTTGTTCATCGATCATTATTACTAGGGAAATATCCCATCTTTCTGACGCTTTGGTCGCTAGACGGCCCCATCACTTCGATTGTCCACGTGTCGTTTAGCGCGACATGGAGTACAACAGGCTAAAAATTGAGTGAAAAAAGAAGAAGCAGTAAATGAAGTAGCAGATAAACTGTTGTCACTTTGCATGCAGAGCAAGCAGTAAACTGTAAAAAGTAAGATAAGAATCAAGATTTCATATGGTAAAGAAGTTGTGTTGTGGAAAACGTTGAAGAACACTAGGTAATAAGGCGATCTTATTACCTACTAATTAAAAAACCATCTAAAAATTAAACTGCATATTCATCAAGCATGCACAACTTCCATATCTTCTCAGCTAATTCATCCAACGCATGTTTCGTTTCAATTCTCGCCGTCTCACTCAATTTACGAGCACGACGCCTCAACCCTTTGCCACTCTCCTCCACCACCGCTTTCTTGATCGCCAACTTAAACACCTCATTCTTGGACAAGAAATATTCATTGCCAAATTATATGAACAGAGTCGAATGGCGAATGCTCTGTTTACTTGCTTAACCATTGCTCTGTATCTGAGTTCTTTTCTTCGTCACTTTTGGTGTCATGAGTGATCCAACATGTACTACTTTCTTGTCAGATAAATGAGAAAGATAATTGATGTACCCCTTCAACTCGTCTACTAGTTTTAACCAAAACGACGTCACATAATTGCTTGAAATTCACAAAAATGAAATCTTAATACACATCATGGATAGTAGCAAATTGTTAGCAATTAAACTGCAATTATGGAGAAATTGAGAAAACAGGATATTAAAGAACACAAATTTGGTTACCCAGTTCGTCGGGAATGACTACGTCTGGGGGCACTACCAAGCCAGGAGATATACTATATTTTCGAGGGATACACAAATACAACAAGTCAATAGGTATTTAAAGAGAAACTGGGCCAAAACCCTAGATTTGGCCCATCCTAGTAAAACCCGAATCAAGACGACCTCGCTCCTTGGTCGAGCGGAAGTGCACGACCTCAACTGGTCGAGCGACTTGTCCTCCCTGGAATTGGACGTGCTCGACCTTGCTCCTTGGTCGAGAAAAAGTGCTTGACCTCAACTGGTCGAGCGTCTCTTGCGCCCTGGACTCCTTCCCCAACTCAGGATCCATAACCCAATAATCTCCCACCTGGAGACTGACTCCAAATGTAACTTGTGTTCTCCATTTTACGGTATCTCTCACTGGTAGTAGTGCCAAGCCTTCATCTCGGTTTTCAAAGGCGGTTGAAGTCATGCATAACTTCAACTTTTCTAAGGTCACAACCTTAGTCAACATATCGCCAGTAATTCTCACTTCCTCGGATCTTCATTATTGCAAGATCTTGTTCTCAATGAGGTAATTTAATGTAATGATACCTCAACTCAATGTGCTTCGTCCTTGAGTGAAAAACTAGATTCTTTGCTAAGTGAATGACACTGATCCTTTGTGCACACGAATACTCATCCTTCCGCTCCTTCCCCAATTCACGCAAACGATTACAAGAACCATACCATCTCCTTACTAGCCAAGAATCGCAACATACCGCCTCAAGAAATGGATCGTACTACGATCTTCGCAACTTAGAAGCCCAAGAAATTGATGTACCACCAAGAGTAAATACATACCCGGTTGTACTCCTCCTTTTGTCAAGATCACTGGATGCCAAGTCTGCATCAACATATCCTGCCAATTCAGCACTCTTGCCCTCAAAGCACAATTTTTGTTCTATATAGTACTGTTGGTCCGGTAAACGAAGTCTTACACGTGTATGGGGGGGAATACACGTGTTGGTTTTTAAAACTTTTTTTCATCGAGGTCACTTGGGGTCGAAAATCCTTAAAAGGTTCTCGAGATGCACAGATCGCCTCGAGTCAAAGTCTAATGAGACGTTGATCCCGAAGCCGCTTTAAAACCTCGAGATAATCCCAACTGAGTCCTGAGTGTCAGAGATCCTGAGTTGCTTGGATCAGATAACTAACTTCATCGAACCCTCGTAAGAGTAACGTTCAGTTTGATAACTATCTGTTTCTAGCTACTCGGGCCAGCGGAATGGTTGGCCCTTAGTTTATACTCGTTTTAAGCTTTGAGAAAACCTTCCCTTTATGAAATAGTGATTGGGCTGTGATTCACTTATGCAACGATTGGATTGATTCCAACCGAATATCGATTGAAAAGTATGCTTTCAAAATCAAGTCAATGCAACGGATATAAGCACGGATAAGGAAAGCAATAAAGAACACATCAATTATAGTGGTTCGGAGACACAAGCTCCCTCGCCCACTCTCCCTGACTCTTCAGAGAAATTCACTATCAACTTCTGAGCTTTCTGACTACCTCGTAGTTTACTTACTCAACTCGGCCCTGAGTTTTCTGACTACTCCACGTAGTTTACTTACTCAACCCGACCTTGAGCTTTCTGACTACCTCCGTAGTTTACTTACTCAATCACACACAAGCTTTCAGACTACCCCTGTAGCTTACTAACTTCTCCTCTAGAGTTTTCTGACTACTCCGCGTAGTTTACTAACTCTTTACAACACTTCTCACCAACAAAACACACTCCAACTACCTTCACAAGGGTTTGGGGTTTCTTGGTTGGTTTCCAACTAGGATGAGATATCCTTTACAATGAAGCACAATGCAAAGGGTTAGGATATCTCGACTAAGCTTTGGATAATTCTTATCAAGCTAGGCTTAGTATAGTGAGCTCTCTTCAATATTGAAGCACTTGGGAAATTCTAAGTTTTTCGAGTGCTTTTATCTTTTAAAAGAATAGGCTTGAGCTCTTAAGTTATGATAAATTTCCGTCACCTTACAATGTAGAGGGTCACCAGTATTTATAGGCATACACCAAGGTCACTCTTGAAAACTATCCATTGGAGAGACAGCTTCGTGAGTTCCCTCTTGTGGTGTGTGAAACGGCTATATTTAGGGTTTGAAACTCCCTAACACTTTCTAGGCAATAGCCTTTCATGTAGCCGGTCTTCACTTTTTGCAGTCTGGAACTTTTGTACATCTGACATCTTTTTTCAGAGACCTGTCACTGTCAGTGTCAGTATGGTACAGTGTTGTCTTCCTCTTTTTGACTTTTGTCTCCAGTTAAAGGTAGACACCTTCAACGGCTCTTTTTGATTTACAAACTCGAGTTTGATATAACCTTAACAACACACTTGACTTAGTTCCTTTTTTATGCATTTGAATGTCTTGGCAAATATCTAACTTTCTAGGAATCGCGATCTTACCGATATTGCATCCTTGGATAGATATATTGATTGCCTCGGAACATTCGAGGGTTCATCTTTGAGCATTGATGCCTTCATCGAGTCTTCGATAATTCTTGTGCTTGATATTCTTGATCTTTAGTTCCTCGTCTTGATCTTTTGTGTCTTGAGTCTTGAGTCTTGTGGTCTTACGAGTCTTGTGGTCTTCTGAATCTTTGTAGTTTATCTTGACCGATGTCTTCGAAGTCTTCTAGTCGAGTCTTGATTACTCGGTATCTTCTTGAGTCTTCAAGAACTATCTGAACTATATCTGTGACTATACATTCTCGCAGATAACATCCTGAATATTCTAAAAACCGAATCTCGACTCAACTATCAAGATCATTCTCGAACATGTCATACTCGGGGTTTTGGGATCTAATCAAAATCATAAATCTTTATTAAAATGCATCTCCCAACAATTTCCTTTTTTTGATGATGCCAAAACCTATCTTGTTACAAACAAATAACCTATACTCGTGTTTAGGTTTATCCTATTACAAGATTGGTTGTCTCCCAACAATTTCTTAAATCGAGAATCTCTCAACAATTTTGAGTTTCTCAACAGTTTAATCATTCGAAGAATTTCTTCAAGAATGAATCTCTTTAACTAGTTCATTACAAAGTACTTAAACAATTTCTCCCTTATCAACATACAATCGGTTCAGAGACATTCATTCAGGCATATCAAAATAAAAGACATGTAAATAAGATAATGAGATATTATCTTTTGAGCATAATGATAAATCTTCATTGATGATTGGTATCCTGCTACATATTACAATGAGTTTATCAACAAAATCAAAAGACAAAATTTAAAGATTACAAAATCTTCCGAGTCTTGATCTTGATCTTGATTTTGGCTCTTGGTCTTCTGCTCTTGATTTGCTTCATTCTCAACTTCATCATTAAGGCACCTCCGGGCCAAACATTCCGAAAAAATCTCTTCTTGACTCATTTCTTTCCTTGATGATGTCCGGATTGTTTCTGTTAAACCCAATGACCAAAGATATCGAGTAATCTCTTGAGTAATGGCCTTCTCATTCACCAAGCCATTATCAAGTTTTGGAGGTGGATAGGAATATAGACCAGGGGCTACTATCTGTACCTCTCCTTCATCCGCAAAGTTAATCCAGCTATGTAGATACTTTGGATAGAAGATAAGAAGGTATTCAATGAAAGCTTCATTCCGATCCGAGGCTTTCTCCCTCTCCATTCCCGAGAACATCATAATTGAACGGAAGGTTCTCTTGACTTCTTCCCACATATCGTTGAGTTTGATAGGCATCCATTTATCAACGTGGGGCCACTTTTTAGTGCTTTTGATGTTCCTTTCCTCTTGCTCGCAAACTTCACGAAATCACTCCTTCGCTTCGCTCTTGACTATCTTTTTTTCGATCCAGACGCGTTCACGAGACCGGCAAAGAACTTTCTTAGCTTGTTCTTCTTGGAGTGTCTTGAGCATTTTCGTGTTGAAGACTTTCTTCCGAGGTTGAGACTCGATTCCATTTGGTTGTTCTGTTTCTTTATCATCCGTAATCAGTCTGGATTGGCTTAGAAGCCTTTTGCACGTTTCTTTCGGGTTGAACAACGCCCAAGGCTTTTCCTCTTCATAAGCGATTCAAGCTGGCGGGCTTGTTCCAACCTTTGCTCTAGCTTTTCGGTTTCTCTCTTGCAACATCAAGCATAGCTTGCTTAAACTCGAGTGTAGATAGGCTTTTCTACTTGGCGAACTTTAACTTCTCTCAAGAGTCAGAGCTTCTTTAAAGGCTTTTGCTAGATTATACATTTCAAAGATCTTTCCGAGCCTTCTTCTCCAATGTCGTGCCATGAACTTTTACGAGATCTTGATTTTCCTTTTCCCTTCTTGGCACCGTAATTTGGAAGAAGCTTTGGAGAAATCTTTGTGTCCATATGATATTGCTCTTTGCTCCTGGTGAACTTCTCCTCGCTTATCCGATCTTGTTAAATCTTCCGGCCTCCTTAGATGGTTCTTGCCACATAAAATTCTTCGGATAAGTGGGCAATTGGCCGAGAGAGTGCTTCTTTGAACATCTCTGTCATCTTGGTCATGAGCATTGAGCTCATTTCCTCAACAATGAACTTGATTAGCACCTCATTCTTTTACGCGGTTTCACCTCTAGGAAATCGAGAACTTTCCTGGTGTTTACGCTTCGATTCATCACTTAACTTCGGCCTTGACTCCTCCAAACTTCTCATTTAGCTTTCCTTCCATGGAGGTCATCCGGGTGGTTAGAGTGTTTGAATTTGCACCGATTCGAAGAGTTACTAAGACAAACCATCTTTTGAGCTTGATTGGACGCGTCTCTTCCATCCGAGCAATCTTGATCATCATTGGCTCAACCTTCTCAAGTTTCTCTATCAAGGAGTGAGATCAATCGGGAATCTTTCGCACCTCTGTCTTTCATTCGATCATCTTGAGCTTGACTTCATTACGAGCTCGATCTCCATTGCGCCTCGGTCACGAAGAGTACTATCAACGATTCCGGTGTTGACTAGATCCAGTTGATCAGCAATGAAGTCTCGCTTTTCAATCTGAGATCGCTTCTCAATATCTCCTGTTGGTCCCCATCTCTATCTTGAGATTTGTCTCCGCTTAGGGGGCACCATCTTTAGTTGCTCTCTCCTCTGTTGACTCCTCCGAACTCATCATCAAATCGGGCGTTTTTCATCACGAGGCTTTGTCTTTCGAACCCCGAGAAGTCGGTCGAAAGGTTGTCTCCTCATTCCACCAGTCTTTCTCTAAAAAGCAGCAATATCAAGCATCTGGAAGAGTCTAATTGAGATAAATCTGATTTGTCCTTAATCAGAAGAAAATATCTTGCAGATCGGGGTATGAGTTGAGCCTCGCACGGGGTCAAGTATGAACTGTTCTTTTGCTCCTCCTTTCATGCCAGCCCTCGCCGCTAACTTCCATCTCGGGCTCTGCGGGTTCATTTGGAAGTTTACGCTAAGGGATCAAGAAGTAGATCACTTTCGGGGAGCTCATTAAGACTAATACGCTCCCGAGTCTCGGCGTATCTCAAGTTTTTCTTGATCATGTCCTCGTTTTCATCGGAGTGGGTTCGAGGTCTAACTGGTATATCTCGGTTTAGTCCGAGTTAGCTCGTCCCGGTCTGAGCTTGCACATCTTGGATCGACTCGAAATGACCTCTTCCTTCTCGAGCTTTGAGGTAGGCATCTCTGAGGTCCGAGCTCGGCTGAAAATTTCGAAATTTTATAGATCTGAAGCGATGTCTCGGCGCTCGAAAAAAAAAGACCTCCTCCAGATCCGATCCTGTGTCCTGGAGATAACCTGAGCCAACACTTGTAATGGTGAACTCGAGCGGTTTGTCCCTCAAAGTTGAATCTCTTGGGATCACTTTCATCTTCATCGGTGGAACCACCAATCTTTTTGGCGTTTGAGAGTAAAGATTCTTCGTTTCATCATTTTTGCTCCCCGCTCCATCTTTGCCTCCAATAACACCTTCCCCTAGTTTGTTGGGTCTCTTTTTCAAAGAATCGCGAAGGTGATTCTACCTTCTTTTTCTCTCTTCCCCGATGACCGCTTCCTTGCAAAGAATGGGTTTAAGGAGAATTTTGGACTTAGGAAATGGGGTCAAATTGGCGAAGATATCCTCCCTCTTCGCACATCTCCAAAATGTAAGCAATTTTGGTGGCATGGTGGATCTTGCCTTTGATTGAGATCGCCTAAAAAGTCAATCTTCCTCAAAACTTTGGTTACGCTTTCACTCACCGTCTCGAATCAGAATTTCGGCCGGTTGAAATCTGTGGTGGGTGAAGCTTCTATCGCCGCCATCAATCGAGCTTGAGGGTACTTATCCGCTCAAAACTCCCGCAAGACTCATGATGCACTTGCTCACAATATCCATCAACACACGATATTGTGGCCAATTCCTTTTATGCGATGTCGCCTCAAACTTAACAGATTCTCGGCAATCTATCTAAGTACTCCGCTCTCTGCACGACATATCGTCGTGGGATCCTCTCCTCTATCACCGAGCTCAAAAAACATCATTGATTTTTTTGAACTATATCTGATCCTCTCAAAATCGATGTATTTGGATGGTACTCTAAGTGTGATCTGATTAACTTAGAATGCATCTGACCCTCTTCATCTATCTTCAAATTCTGAGATGAATTAGATTACCTCTTTCGCAAACTCCTGGTCTGGTGGGTTTGCGACTAGTTGGAAATGATGAGTTTATCCCGAATCATATCACGAGAGCCTCCTCTTCTGGCTTTGAGTTGGTTGTGTTTTCAAGTGAGACAACGAACTCGTACCATGGCTTGTTGGTTTCGGCTAATCTCTCAAACAGGGTTGGAGCCATTTTAGATTTTGATTGAAGAAGTGAAGCTTTGGGGTTTGGAGAATTTTCGGGCAAAAGGGATTTTTAATTGCAGAGGATTTGGAAACGAAGGGTTTGATAAAATTTTGGCTAGAATGACCGATTGGGGGTTTATATAACCTTGAGATCGTGGGGAATCGTGTTGGTTAGGTGAGTAACAACGATTGAGATTAATCTCCCATTAATCGTATATCTGAACCGACGATCTCCGAAAAAGTAAGCCACCAAAACATCCTCATTGGTCATTAATGTAGCAGAGCATTAAATGACTATTGACCTTCTTCGAATTTAAAACGATCCCTAAAAAAAAAAAAACATTCCTCGTGTGTTTTTATATTTAATGCGAATGATTACCGAATTTACTCGAGCAATAAATGGATCGCATGAGTCATTACTTCTTCGACCAATTTCCTCTATCGGTCTTATTGAGTAATCGATCTTGATAAAATGTCAAGATAACATCGAAAATTGAATTGGTTCAAGATGCCATCGAAGTTTTTCGAGACTCGATTCAAGATTTCCATTTTATTCCGAGCTTTCGTATGATTCTCGAGAAAACTTCACGATCCGAAAACCTTCAATTTTTGATTTTACTCTAAACACTGGTTCTAAGATCCCTAATTCAATCGAAAGTTCTTGAAATCTTGATTCCGCCAAAGGTTTAGTCAAGATATCAGCTCTCCGCTTATCAAGATGAATTTTCACCATCCTTATGTCCTTCTTCTCGACATGATCTCTCGATGAAGTGATGCCCGATATCCACATGCTTGCATCGGTGTGCAACGGGTTTTGTGAAATAGCAATGACACTATTATTGTCACAAAATATTGGTACTTCATTGGCTACAACTTTATAATCCTCAATTGTTGTCTCGAGCTAAAGAATGCGTGGTACGCAGCCTTCCTCGCAGCCCATATATTTGACAAGAGTACTTGTTGCTATCGAGGTCCTGCTTTCTTTAAAACCAAGATATCACTTGCTTCCTAGAAATTGACAAGTTCACGAAGTGGACTTCTGTCAATCAAGATCCTCCATAATCAAAGATCGAAAGTAACCACTTAACTCTAGGTTATCATCACCGATACCATAATCCTCTATTCACTTTGCCCCTTAAGATATTTCAAGATCTTTTTTGGCGGCATCCATGTGATTCAAATTTTAGGATTAGCTTGGTATCTTGCACATATCCCAACAACAAATGTTATATCAGGCCCCTACTTTAACGTGAGATAGAGCAATGATCCAATGATTCCTCTATAATCGAGATGACTTTCGACGATTTTTTGTAATCGGGATCCATCTTGTAGTTAGTATTCATGGAATTTAACGCATTGCACAGTCTAGACACCATATTTCGCAATCGGATCTCGGTGTACTTTGCACGGTTGATGAATATTCCTTCCTTTGATTGTTTCACTCAAGTCCTAGAAAGAAATTCATCTCTCCCATCATTGACATCTCAAACTTGCCTTTCATCGGTGTTGAAAACTTTTCACACGGTGATGGTTTGGAGATCCAAAAATGATGTCATCAACATATATCCGAACTAGTAAGATATCTTCCCCATCCTCTATCCCCGAAACGAGTTCTATCAACAGCCTTTTGACAAAACCATGGTCAAGAAGAAACCGAGAAAAGAGTATCATACCATGCTCGGGTGCTTGCTTAAGACCATACAAAGCTTTTCTTAGCCTATAAACTTGGTCATTCTTTTGAAAACCGGAGGTTGTTCCACATAAACCTCTTCTTTAACGCCTGCTCGTTAAATGCACTTTTCACATCCATCCGACAGATCGTGGAACTTCATGTGGGCAAGATATGCAAGAAACAATCTGATGGCTTCTAGTCTTGCAACAAAAGTAAAGGGTTTCATCATAATCCAAGCCTCTTCTTGGGAATAACCTTGTGCAAACTAGCCTTGCCTTTGTTTCTCACAATGTTGTTGTTTTCATCTCTTTTTGTTCTTGAAAACCCACTTGGTTCCAATGACATTGTGCCTTTTCGGTCTATCTACTAGCTCCCATACTTCATTCCTCGATAATTGATTCAAATTTCATCTTGCATGGCAAAGAATCCAAATGAGAATCTTGTAGAAGCTTCACCAATCTCAAGAGGTTTTTCTCCGATAGAAAGCGGCAGAATAGTGCACTCTCTCCATGGAGCCTTCTAGTCTTAACACCTTCAGTTAGATCACCCACAATCTGGCTTGTAGGATGGTTATCTAACCATTTCCTTCTTGATGTTCCCCTTCAATGGTATCCTCAACATTTGAAATGTTAGGTTCGATTAAATCAAACTCGAGGAACAACAAAAAAGCTGGAGAAAGTGGAATCATCTTCCTCGTGAAATTCTATTGCAACATTGTCGAGAGACATTTGTTCCCCCTTTGGTTGATAGATTCATAATTTACCTCAGCTGTGACCACATCTTCATTGGCATCACGTACCTGAGTCTGAACTGGTGTCTGTTCAGATTGGTCACCTTTGGAGTGTTGGTTTTCTGGGTCTCACCATCCCGATTTCCATCCGAACTTCTTTATTCGAGTCCGAGTCACTCCAATCGTAGATGGTAGTGACTTCTTCTTTTTCGTGTTCGATTGGATGATTTATCTTTCTGTTTCGGCTTAATCGCGGTGATCCTCTTTGTCGGGTTCATTTGCATCATGTTCTGTTTCTTCCCGACCACAAAGCAGATTCATCAAAAACAACATGAGGTGTTTTCTCCACAATAAGAGTCCCACGGTTTGTAAACTCGAAAGTTTTACTAACTTCGTAATATCCTAAGAATATTCCTTCTTGACTTTTTACTATCAAATGTTTTCAACCGATCTTTACCATTATTGTGTATGAAACACTTGCAACCAAACACACGAAAAAGAAATAAACAAGAGGCTTCCTTTCATTCCAAAGCTCATAAGGCGTTTTGCCTTTTTTTTTGTCGACATGGATCTATTACGAGAGTAGCATGCGGTGTTGGCAACCGAATTTAAAATCTTTTAGGAATATCGACAAATTTATCATTGTCCTTGCAGACTTTTTTCGTAGTTCTGTTCCTTCTTTCAAAGAACACCATTTTGTTGAGGGGTCCTTGCAGCTGATGTTTCATGTAGAATTCCATTTCTGCACAATAATTAGAAATGATATGATTTATAAACTCAGTTCCTTTGTCAGATCTGATTTTGACCACACTCAGATTTTTCTCAATCTTGAAGTCTTTTCGAGCATTCGCGGACTTTTATCTCGAGTCTCTTTCTTCTTGAGTAAGAATATGACCTAAGTATATCTTGAGTAGTCATCAACTACTACCAATGTGTATTTCGCCATTAGTGCTCACAGGTGTTATAGGACTAAACAGATCCATATGCAAAAGTCAAGTATTCTCTCGGTAGAAACTTCTACTTTGCTTTTAAATGATGCTTTGACTTGTTTTTCTTTCTGGCATGCATCACAAATGTGTTCCTTACTGAACACTTCATTAGGCAACCCTCTCACAAGAGCTAATCTTGCAAGCTTGTTCAGGGTTTTGAAGTTTAGGTGATTCATTCTTTTATGCCATAACCAACTGGTATCTGTGGAACTTTTTAGCAATTAAACATGTATCTTTAGGAGTTGAACTCAATCGCCAAAGATACACATTCCCTTTTCTTGTACGGTCAAGTAATACTTTCTGTGATGTATCATCTTTCACAAAGCATAAGTTCTTGGAGAACTCAACATTGAAACCTTTATCACAGAATTGGCTAATTGATAGCAAGTTATGCTTCAATCCAGATACATATGAAACACCATGGATATGAATCGAGTCAACTTCCAAAGTTCCATATCCTTCATCATCCCCTCGAGTTATCTCCAAAAGTGATCCAGGGCCTCTTTTGTTCAACATAGTCCTTTGGGCATCTTCTTGAATCTGTCGTATATGTCTTGAGCATCCACTATCAAGATACCATACATCAGAGCTTTTTTTCATCTCTCGCTCATCGGTGCCATGTGATCTTTCATCGCCTTAGTGCCCTGGTTTTCCTCCCAAAAAACAGATCAATTCTTAGGTACCCATTTTGTGTAGGGTCCTACGAGGTTAGCTATACCTTTTGGAATCCAAACTGTTCGACAACTCTAATCACTTTAGAGTGGCTAATTTGTCTTCCATAAACATCAACATATACATCCACTACTCACGGGTGCCTTAGTTTTCAGATATGTGTGCTAGCTTTAGTATGAACATGTGCCTTAGAGTTTCTCTTTGGTTCAGCCTTACATTGATGCTTAGGCTTTTTGTGCGATCGATCTAAATCTTTGATGACTCGGGGTTGAGATAACCTTTACCCTTAAGCAAGTGAGGTTCGGGTTGTCTCATCTTTGAATCTGGGTCTTTCAAAGATAATGAGGACTTGGTCTCTTGATTGAGAATGTCTCTGCTGAGTGTTTCTCATCTGAGATTCCTCCGATGGTTCAAGTGTGGCCTTTTCGGGTTTGCATTCTTAGCCTGAGGCTTTGAAGTACTTGCCTGAAACTTTCCAACTGACTGTTCAGGTTTTCTTGCCTTCACCTGAGGTTTGGGCTTTCTAACCCGATCATTCAGTTTTACTGAGACCATAGGTCCTTTTCCCTTGTCTACAACCTTGGGCATTTCTTCAGTTTGAAGTGTAGGTGCCACTGGTTTTACAAAGATAGTCTTCTTGCTACTTGACGCAGCATTTAGATGACCTTGTGAGGTTCCCCCTGGAATATATCCCAATCCAGATTTTATAGTCACAGATCTCTGGTAACTCTGAATTTCATCTATTACATTAGATGCATTATTCAATAGAGTTAACTTCTTCACGTACACTATCCTCATGTTCTGAGAGTTTTATGCTTCTCAGAGAGGTCATTGAACTTCGATTACGATTAATTTTGAATCTCTTCAGTGGATTTCTCTAGCTTTTCAGTTAGGGACATTATCAACTTCTCTTTCTTTGAGAGTTGTACTTTCAGAACATCCAGTTCATCAGTAGCTCCCATTAATTGAGAAGTGACTTCAATATTTGTAGAAGTCTTTCCATTTTAGATTTTCGATTTTCGGTTCCTTTATTCGCTCTTGAGTTTGATTTAGCGATCCTTGCAAAACAAAGATAGTCCTTCATCGATTCTCGAAAGAATCTATCGGTCAAAACGACTTTTTCGATTGGAACTTGAAAACTCTTGTGCTAGTGTAGGAGCAACAACAGAAAAAGAGTTTACCTCCTCAATGGCCATCGGGCAGGATGTCATCACTTTCAATTTGTCGAGAATATCTCATCTGAAGAGCTAGATCCCTCCTCAGTGTTCTTCTTACGCAACCATGGCCTTTTTGCTTGAGAACTTCCGGTCTCTTATAGCTTGCCTTTCTCTTCTCCTTAGCATTTCAATCTGGACAATCATCTTCGAAGTGACCTTTCTTTCGGCGGTTATAGCATCTGTTGGCATCATCATCCCGATCATTTCCTTCTTTGAACTTGGAGTCCTTTCTTTTGGATGAAGATCCTTCAACTTTTCAGTCTTTTCTTCTTCTCGGTTGATCTCGTCCTCGGGTTTCTTCCGGTACTGTGGTTCTGTAATAGCTTTTTGTATTTTCCAAATCTACTATTGAGTCTATCAAACCTTCTTGCCATCGATTGCTAGCTTTTTCTCAAGCTCGTCCCGATTTTTTGGCATGGGGTTCTCGAACTCTCTAGTTTTATTGTGTTTTATCTTTGGCTTTTTAAAGCCACATTCTTACTCGATGAAGAATCATCTTTCTTTGTCGGCCTTTTTGGATTTCTTATCAATTACAAATTCATAGGCTTTTCATTTCAGAGAAGACTTGTTGGTAAGGCATTGAGTTAATATTCTTGGTGTTTTCAATCACCACTTTGCATGAATATCCCATTTCTTAGATAGACCTCTAAGAATTTTCAATGCAACTTCTCTCTGTGGGTATTTCTTTCCAAGTGCATTTAGATCATTCATGATGCTAGTGAATCGACTTCGGTTTGTCTATTGATTCACCATCATCCATTTTCAAAACCATCAAACTTTCCAATTGCCTTTGAAAGTTTGTTTTTTTTATATGATCGTGCCTTGGCACATAATGTTTAGTGTATCCCAAATCTCTTTAGAAAAGATGTTGAGAGATCATTCCCATCACACCATCATCAATTGTCTTTGTATAGTGTGTCTTTTGCAATGTAGTCTAGATTGACTAACTTTCTCTCCTCGAGAGTCGGGTTGGTCATCGGACTTAGGAAATTTCTGCTCTAGGATCAATTCTCTCATCTTCATTCCTCTGGGATTCACTATATAGTAAACTGGAATGGTCCTTGAGAGACCACTCTCCACATAAGATCATGTTTGGAATATGAGATGAGCTGCATTCTCGATCTCTATAGGTCATAGTTCTCCACCGAGAACATGAGAAGCTTTTAGAAGACATTTTTCCGATCTCTTGAAAAATAAAAAAGTTTGAAAAAATAAGATCGATTCGGATAGACCCACAAGTATTTTTGAAAATAAAACTTTGGTCAACCTGGCCCAGTGGTCAAGTTGAACCACCGCTTCCGATACTAATTTGTTGGTCCCGGCAAAACGCTTAGTCTTTGCGTGTATGGGGAATACACGTGTTAGGTGTTTTTAAAACTTTTTCTTCGAGGTCACTTGGGTCGGAAAATCCACGAAGATTAGGTTACGAGAAGACGCAGTTGCTCTGAGTCAAAGTCTCTATCGAGATGTTGATCTGAGTCGCTTTGAAACCTCGAGATAATCCTAACCGAGTCACGAGTGTCGAGCTCTGAGTTCTTGGATCGAGATAACTAACTTATCGAACCCCTAAGAAAATGCGTTCGGTTTGATAACTATCTGTTCTAAATTTACTCGGTTATGCGGAATGGTTGGCCCTTAGTTTATACTCGCGTTTTAAGCTTTGCGAGAAAACCTTCCTTTATGAAATAGTGATTAGGCTGTGATTCACTTATGCAATTTCGAGTGGATTGATTCCAATCGAATATCAATGAAAAAGTATGCTTTCAAAATCAAGTCAATGCAGCGGATAAGCACGGATAAGGAAAGCAATAAACAACACAACAATTATAGTGGTTCGAGACACAAGCTCCTACGTCCACTCTCCTCGACTCTTTGGAGAAATTCACTATCAACTTCGAGCTTTCGACTACCTCGTAGTTTACTTTACTCAACTCTTCGTACGAAGTTTTCGACTACTCCGTAGTTTACTTACTCAACCCGACCTTGAGCTTTTCATTTACCTCAAGTAGTTTACTTACTCAATCACACACAAGCTTTGAGACTACCTCAGAGCACTAACTTCTCCTCTAGGGTTTCGACTACTCCGCGTAGTTTACTAACTCTTTACAACACTTCTCACCAACAAAACACACTCCAACTACCTTCACAAGGGTTTGGGGTTTCTTGGTTGGTTTCCAACTAGAATGAGATATCCTTTACAATGAAGCACAATGCAAAGGGTTAGGATATCTCGACTAAGCTTTGGATAATTCTTATCAAGCTAGGCTTAGTATAGTGAGCTCTCTTGAATATTGAAGCACTTGGGAAATTCTAAGTTTTTCGGTGATTTTATCTTTACAAGAATAGGCTTGAGCTCTTAAGTTGCGTGATAAATTTCCGTCACCTTACAATGTAGAGGGTCACCAAGATTTATAGGCATACACCAAGGTCACTCTTGAAAACTATACATTTGGAGAGACGACCGTGAGTTCCTCTTGTGGTGTGTGAAACGGCTATATTTAGGGTTTGAAACTCCCTAACACTTTCTAGGCATAAAGCCTTTCATGTAGCTTGGGTCTTCACTTTTTGCGATCTGGAACTTTTGTACATCGACATCTTTTTTGTGAGTCATCCTTTGTCGATGTCGTACGGGCATGTTGTTCTCTTCCTCTTTTTGACTTTTGTCTCCGGTTAAAGGTAGACACCTTCTAGCGGCTCTTTTTGGTTACAAACTACGAGTTTGATATAACCTTAACAACACTTGACTTAGTTCCTTTCATGCGCATTTGAATGTCTTGGCAGATATCTAACTTTCTAAGGAATCGCGATCTTCTCGAAGATTGCATCCCGGATAGATATATTCGGTGCCTCGGAACATCTGTGTTCATATCGAGCATTGAGACCTTCATCGAAGTCTTGATAATTATTGTGCCGCCATATTCTTGATCTTTAGTTCCTCGGTCTTGATCTTTGTGTCTTGAGTCTTGAGGTCTTACGAGTCTTGTGGTCTTCTTGAATCTTTGTAGTTTATATTGGTGATGTCAAACAGTCTTCGTGAGTCTTGATTTACTCAAGATCCTCATCGAGTCTTGATAACTATCCTGAACTATATCTGCTGACTATACATTCTGCAGATAACATCCTGAATATTCTAAAAACTGAATCCTGACTCAACTATCAAGATCATTCTGAACATGTCATACTCAGGGGTTTTGGGATCTAATCAAAATCATAAATCTTTATTAACATTCATCTCCCAACAGTACCTCTCAAGTATTAAGGATCCACTTTACTGCCTCCCAATGCTGCTTACCCGGATTACCATAAACCTGCTAACAACTCCCACTGCATGTGCAATATCTGGTCTTGTACACACCATGCCATACATCAAACTGCCAATTGCTGAAGCATATGGAGTGGTTTGCATCGCAGTCCGCTCTCTTCGCTACTAGGTGAGTCTTTGTTGGATAGCTTGCCCGACTTCCCAACGGTTTAACCGGCTTTTCAGATCTTCCATACTAAATCTCTTCAAGTCCTTCTTTATGTATTCAACCCGTGAAAGATACAACTTTCCGCGCCACCTTATCACGATCGATTCAAGATACCTAAGATTTGCTTGGCCTCTCCAAGGTCCTTCATAGCAAACCTATCGGATAACTAACTTCTTCAACTTGCTCACTTCTCGAACACTTTAGAGCCTCGCTTATCAACATGTCATCAACATATAATAGCAAAATGATATAATTTATTATCATACCTCTTGAAATAGCAAAGAATGGTCCCCTCACACCTATTGAACTCAATCTCGCAATGAACCCATCAAACTTTTTTGTACCATTGTAATGGAACTTGTTTCAAGCCATCCAAGCTCTTTTCTCAATTTGCAAACAAGCTCACCTGTTCCTTTGACAAGTATCCTCTGGGTTCTTTCATGTAGATGTCCTCATCTAAGTCACCATGAAGAAAAGATTGCTTTTTTACCTCCATTTGCTCTAACATCAAGTTCTCTGCAGTCATAAAACTCAAAACTAACCGAATGGTAGTTAGTTTCTCAACAGGAGTAAAAGCATCAGTATAATCAATACCATATTTCTCAATAAACCCTTTCACAACCAGTCTTGCCTTATAGAACGCTTTGCTTCCATCCGCCTCCTCTTTAATTCTCAGAACCCACTTATTATGCGGTAGCATGCGCCTTAGGGAGCTCAGCTAGCTCCCAAGTTCCATTGGTCATCAACGAATTCATCTCATCATCCATTGCAAGTTTCCACTTGCTCACCTACTCACTACGTGTAGCCTCTGCATAACATTCGGGCTCACCACCATCTGTCAACAATAAATAATGAAGAGAAGGTGAATACCTATCAGGAGATCTATGTTCTCTCGTGGATCTCCGCAGCGGAATTGTTGGTGGTGGTGTACGTGGTTCTTCCTCAACAATCACCTGATCATCTTGAACCTCCTTGCTCCCACCTGAGTTCGAAATGTTTAACGCAACAACCTGAGACTCAGAACCAACTTCTTTGGATGTACCCGACCTGTCTTTGAACAATATATGTTCATTAAATACGACGTCTCGACTATGAATTATCTTTCAATTTTTCTCATCCCAAAATTGATACCCGAATTCATCACCGCCATATCCAATAAGCGTACACTTAACATATTTAGCATCCAATTTACTTCTACTAGTAGCATCAATATGAACATATGAAACACACCCAAATACTCGAAGAAAAGACAGATTTACCTCCTTGCCCAACCAGGCCTCCTCTGGTATGCCATTTTCCAAGGGAGTTGAGGGTCCTCTATTTATCATATAAGTTGCAGTGTTAAATGCTTCTGCCCAAAACATCTTCGATAGCCCACACTTCAATATCATGCTTCTAGCACGTTCACATAAGGTTCTGTTCATACGTTCTGCCACACCGTTCTGCTGGGGGTTCCTCTCGTAGTTTTCTCCATTTGAATTCCATTCGCCTCACAAAATTATTTGAACTCACGGAGCTCGTACTCTCCACCATTATCTAATCTCAAACACTTCACTTTGAGACCCGTCACAGTTTCTACCAGGGCCTTCCACTTCCTGAAAGCATTAAAGGCATCAGACTTATTTTTCAGAAAATAAACCCATACCTTCCTCGTAGAGTCGTCAATGAAAGTCATGTATTATGATGCTCCACCAAGAGATGTCACTGGTGCTGGACCCCACAAGTCGTTGTGGACCACCTCTAGCTTCTGCTGCTTCAAGGTTCTGCCTCCCTTCAAAAAACTCACCCTTTTCTATTTTCCGAATACACAGTCCTCACATGACGCGATGTCAACTGTTTTGAGGTCTGGCAGTTTACCCTTCGAACACATAACTTTCATCCCTTTCTCACTCATGTGGCCAAGACGACGATGCCACAAATCTGCATCCCCCTTTTCACCTGCAAGAGCAATGCTGTCCCGGGTGTTGCCTGTCATGTACAACGTTCCCTCCTTATTTTCTCGAGCCACTACCATTGCACCCTTGAATATCTTCCACATATTGCAACCAAAGATCACATTGTAACCCTCATCATCAAGCTACCCCACTGAGCGTAAATTCCTCTTCAATCCAGGAATATGTCTCACATCTCTCAACTGCAAGATAGTTTCATTCGGTGTCTTGATCCGAACATCCCTCTTCCCTATGATTTCTAGAGGCTCATCATCAGCAAGATAAACCTTCCCAAAATTCCCGGAAGTGTAGCCTTCCATTCGTTAAATACCTTTTGCCTGAATGAAGCGATGCTCGAATCTAACACCCAAGATTCTAGTGGATCGCTTACGCTCAAAATCAATGCATCCGAGACCCTCATTGGTGGTCGCGTTCTTTGAGTTGTTATCCTTCTTTGGTGCATTATTTGGTGCCTTTCTTTGGTGCCTTACCCTTTGCGCTTTTGTAATGACCAAGTTCATGACAGTTGTAGCACTCAACTTGACTCTTGTCCTTCTTGGGCTTATCTTTGCCCCTCGACTGTGATCTACCCCGATTAGATTTCCCTTTGTATTATGATCTGCCTCTGTTTCTGCGCTTTCAAGGTGATCCAGGTAGCCACACCCAATTCTTTCTGAATTTCTTCGCTCATGATCAGATCTCTAACCTCATCAAATTTAAGTTTCACTTTACCTCTTCAAAACCTTAACAGTAAAAGTCACCGTCCCTCCAACTTTACGGTAAAGATAACAAAATTAGGGCTTGAACCTCATCATCAATATCAAACTCAACCGAGCTCAGTTGGGCTATGGTCATATTGAACTCTTTGAGATGATTGGCTACCACAGTATCCTCTGCCATCCTTAGGTTGAATAGCCTCCGCATCAGATGAACCTTGTTCGCT
Source organism: Stenogyne calaminthoides (assembly GCA_037126765.1). Lineage (NCBI taxonomy): Eukaryota > Viridiplantae > Streptophyta > Magnoliopsida > Lamiales > Lamiaceae > Stenogyne > Stenogyne calaminthoides. Next base: position 23,176,024 of record JBBCBC010000025.1, read on the forward strand.
GCGGATGACTTTTCATACATCTCAGTCAGAATCTCCAACATCTCCTTCGTGGTTTTTGCTTTTACTGTGTGTAGGGCGACGTTCCTGGATAACGATAGACGAACCACACTCATCGCCTTCCTGTCCAACAACTTCCACTCATCGTCCTTCATATCTTCTGGTTTTGAACCCAAAGGTTGATAGAGATCTTTACCGTACAGGTAATCCTCGATCTGCAATTTCCAGAATCCGAAATTCGTTCCATCAAATTTCTCAACAGGCGATTTCCCTTCAGCCATCATAATTGCTCCCACTAGATCCTCTGAACCCGATGCTCTAGATACCAGTTGTTAGCAATTAAACTGCAATTATGGAGAAATTGAGAAAATTGGATATTAAAGAACACATATTTGGTTACCTAGTTCGTCAGGAATGACTACGTCTGGGGGCACTACCAAGCCAGGAGATATACTATATTTTTTAGTGATACACAAATACAACAAGTCAATAGGTATTTAAAGAGAAACTGGGCCAAAAACCTAGATTTGGCCATCCCGCCGAAACCGAATCGCGACGACTTTCCTGGTCGAAAGGTAAGGCACGACTCGACTTCTTTGGTCGAAGCGGAAGTACACGACCTTGCTCCTTGGTCGAGCAAAAGTGCACGACCTCAACTGGGCAAGCGCCTTATCCTCCCTAGAATTGGACGTGCTCGACCTTGCTCCTTGGTCGAGCAAAAGTGCTCGACCTCAACTGGTCAAGCTTTTCTTGCGCCTTGGACTCCTTCCCCAACTCAGGCTCCATAACCCAATATAAACAGATACCCAATGAACAACATTACACTTATCACATGCTCTTCAAATTGGATTTCCAGGAAAGGAAACTTGGCCTCTCCGAATGTGTAATCGTGATGCAGGAATGACAAGAATAACCCGCCAAAGATGGAAACATGAACAAAAGGGAAGCCTTCAGAGAGAGCTATCTTAGGAGGCGAGGTGAAAAACATCATCGATCACTTCAATCGCCAAATGTTGATGATTATATATGCAAAGTGAATTTCGAGTTCAAATGCTTTTACGGATATTTGGTTTAGGGATGGTGGTGAAGGATGAGGATGGAGATGGAAAAAATACGTGTTTTTGAAAAATGTTACATAAAAAAGTGTTATTTAAAATTAAATGTCACATGTATTAACAAAGTGTTACATATATATAATTTTTGCACAAATTCTCAAACAAAACTAGTAAATACTATGAAATTGATATCATTACATTTATAAACTAACGACAAGTTTGTTAGGGAGCATTAGAGGTGGTATAGATACACTATCACATCTAATGATGATGTGCATATTTACTTAACAGTTATGTTAGATGATTAAAAAAACAGTCAAGAGGGACTACGTGAGACAAAAATCAACAGTTTAGGAAATTCATTAAACAAAAAAAATAGTTCAACAACCTTTCGAAACAAAAATTAATAGTTCAAGGGCTTCTTAAAACAAAAAACAGTTTAGGGACCTTTCGAGATAAAAAATAATAGTTTAAGGACCTAAAGATGCATTTTGCCTAATGTTGATAGCGATTTTATCGAGTCAGAAAAACATATCGTAATGTGGCTATAACATAAACCCGAATAATAACTATCAAACATAAATTAAAGAACACGAACACTGCGGGGAGAACTCTTGAGTTCTTCCCTTAAATTTTATTTTTGTATATGTATGAAGAAAAGAGAGCCAAGTGAGAGACCTTGGATAAGAGCCTTTACAATGGGTTGTGGTCCTCTATTTATAGAGGAGAGGACCACCCTTAATAGACCAAAAAATCCTACAAACTCATCTCAACCCTTTATTTTAGGGTTTTATTACAATTGTGTTAAAACTAGATCTACTTTACATTAAATATTTTTGTCTTGTCTCATAAAGTTGATGATACTTTGATGTCTCCTTGATCTCATCGGATCTGCATATCTTCGGGTACCTGATCTTTGGGTGGGGTCGATTCGGGCTTAGGTGGAACTCGTGGACGTGTCGGATTACGGGCACATATTCAAGATAATTTGTTCTACAACAATTGCCCCCAAGATTGGGCTTTGACTTTGTTCGGAGTTCGATCTTGATTCATGTCTTAATAAGATTTTGTCCTTCACTGCACTTGAGATTGCACTCTTTGCCCCCGAGCTTGATCGGATACCCCATGAGGTTTCAATTGCTCAAACCTTGATGGCGATATTTCTTGTCATCAAATTTAGAATTAGCCAAATTAAGTGGGGTTCGACCCTTTAACGTGCTCCCTAGTTGAGGGTCTTTCTAGTGCTCGCTGCTCGTCAAGAGGCTAAACATAGTCCGGAGTTATTGCACGTAGGGAGATTGAGCTTGTCCTAGGTCTTAGTCGCGCGTCGAGAGGTTGAGCTAGTCGAGAGTCCTGGTTGCTCATTGAGAGACTCTGCTCATCGAGAGTTCTGGTGTCTCGTCAAGAGTCTTGATCACTTGCTGAGAGGCTGGGCTCATTGAGAGTCTTTGTGGCTCATCGAGAGGCTGAGCTCATCGAGAGTCTTTGTTGCTCGTCGAGTGGCTGAGCTTGTTGAGAGTCTTAGTTGCTTGTCGAGAGGCTGAGCTCATCGAGAGTCTTAGTTTCTTATCGAGAGTCTTCATTGCTCGTCGAGAGTCTTAGTTGCTCGTAGAGAGTCTTGTTGCTCGTTGAGAGGCTGAGCTCGTCGAGAGTCTTTGTTGCTCGTCAAGAGGCTGGACTCATCAAGAGTCTTATTTGCTTGTCAAGAGTCTTTGTTGCTCGTCGAGAGTCTTAGTTGCTCTTCAGGAGAGTGAGCTCGTCAAGAGTCTTAGTTGCTCATTGAGAGTCTTGTTGCTCATTGAGGGACTGAGCTCGTCGAGAGTCTTGTTTGCTCGTCGAGAGGCTGAGCTCATCGAGAGTCTTAGTTGCTCTTCGAGAGGCTAAGCTCATCAAGAGGCTAGCTTGTCGAGAGGCTTAGTTTCTCGTCGAGAGGCTGAGCTAGTTCAGAGACTTAGTTGCTCTTCGAGAGGTTGAGCATGTCGAGAGTCTTAATTAGTTGCTCGTTGAGAGACTGAGTTCGTTGAGAGTCTTGTTGCTCCTCGAGAGACTGAGCTCGTCGAGAGTCTTGGTTGCTCGTCGAGAGGCTTAGTTGCTCGTTGAGAGGCTGAGCTTATCGAGAGTCTTATTGCTCGTCGAGAGGCTGAGCTCATCGGGAGTCTTGTTGCTCGTCGAGAGGCTAAGCTCTTCGAGAGTCTTAGTTGCTCGTCGAGAGGCTGAGCTCATCGAGAGTCTTGTTGCTCATCGAGAGGTTTAGCTCGTCGAGAGTCTTTGTTGCTCGTCGAGAGGTTAGACTCGTCGAGAGTCTTATTTGCTCATCGAGAGTCTTTGTTGCTCGTTGAGAGGCTAAGCTCGTCGAGAGTCTTAGTTGCTCTTTGAGAGACTGAGCTCATCGAGAGGCTGAGCTTGTCGAGAGTCTTGTTGCTCGTCGAGAGTCTTGGTCGTCTTATTTCGGTGCAACCTTGAGAGTTTTGAAAATGTACTCTTTGACTGACTTATTTGTCATCTAATTTATGTTGCGACATTTGTTCATCCTATTGACGTTGCGATCACTTGCGATCTTAGATCGTCTTATTGAAGTTGCGACTAGTTGCGATCTTTGATCGTCTTATTGACATTGTGACCAGTTGTGATCTTTGATCGTCTTATTGACGTTGCGAGTAATTGCGATCTTTGATCATCTTATTGACATTGTGATCAATTGTGATCTTCGATCGTCTTATTGACGTTAGTGATCTTTGATCGTCTTATAGACGTTGCAATCTTTGATCGTCTTATTGATGTTGCAATCTTTGATCATCTTTTTTGCGCTTGTCGTCAACCAATTTTGGCCAAGCTGTTCGCGACTTTGCATCGTGCTCGCACTCTGAGGTGAGCCTCTTTGTTTGAGTCTTCTCTGTGCTCGTACTTCAAGATGAGTCTCTTTATACGAGTCTTTTCTGTCCTCGTACTCCGAGGTGAGCCTTTTTGTACGAGTCTTTTCTGTGCCCACAGGCGAATGGTATGATAATTTTTAAAATAATGAGTTATTTATTCAGTGAGTAACCTCGATTTTGTTTTAAAAATATACTCAAAGTTCTTAATCATCGACTGTATTTATGAATTTTTGTTATCCAAAAATTTATTTTTGATTTTGATATATTAAAATAAACTCAAAATATGAGTATATATGCTCCTGCCTTTTAATTTATATGAAAATTTCCAAACTGTAATATATATTAAAAGGAAGTTATCGTAATTTTTTTTGCACTTTAAAGTACATCAAAATATGAGCATTTTTGTATTTGAGGATCTATTTTTTAAAAAGATGATCTCCTTAGAGGTCATAGACCGGCCCCTACGTCCTTGATTATAAAAAGGGAAAAAAACATTGGGGTACAAAGTCCACCCCAAAAAAGCATTTTAGTACAAATGTTTTTTTCCAATTACACTCCACCACACACTTGTACTATTAAAGACTAAAATGCCCCTCTTTCCCCTTTATGTCACTGCAGACTTTCTGCTGGCGTGTCCCATCGATGAATAGTGTTTTCGAAAGTGAAGAAATTTTGGCTAAAGTGCAGATAATTTTTTTTAATTTATCTTTTTTTCTATATAATTTGTCCTTCTTCATTTTTATACATTCTTTTACATTTTTAAAAATTTGTTCTTTATATATATATATTTTTTTTAAATTGCAGAATTATATTCTTTTTTTAATCAAAAAAATATTTATAATAAAAATATTTCACTATTTTTAACCAAAAAATTCAAATTTATTTTTTTTAAACAAAATTTTTTATTTTTTATAAAAAAAAGTACAGAATTATGTTCCGATTTACCAACGGTGCAACGTTTTTAACTAAAGTGCACATTTTTTCTGTAAAGTGAATTTTTTTTAGGCAAACTGAATTTTTTCTGTATATAGTGAAATTTTTATATGTAAAGTGAATTTTTTTTATAAATAAAGTGAAATAAATTCTAAAAAAATTACAGAAATCCCAAAGAGTCTGAAAAAGAACACAAAAATCCAAAAAAGAAGAGAAGCAAAGAGTTTGAATTCATAAAGTTCAATAATCTCTATAACAAATTTCTATAAAAATGCTTTACAAATCCAAAATTATAAGCATCTGCAAAATAACTAACTCATCTGCAAATTACAAAAGATCATGGCAATTACATGAGATAAAACAATCTAAACGCCTGCAGATTAACTAACTCATCCACGATCATTAAAATTAAGAAAATCCAAAAAATTACATAATCAGATCCCAAAAATAAAGAAAATCCCAAAAATTAAGGAAATCCCAACCAAATCCCAGAAATCTGCCGCCCATCATAACACAGAGACCTGCCTCCTCACCAAATTAAGGAAATCCCAAAAAAAAAAAATAAGGCCATCTTCTTCGTGATGAAGAAATTTGCAGAAATCTGCCGCCCACCAAATCAGATCCACCACATCAGAAATCTGCTGCCCACCAATTCTGTTGAACCTTTAGAAAATTAAAACTCATCTTCTTTGTGTTGTCGATCCAAAAAACTTGACAAATAAATTAAACCTTCACTCATACAATAAACCCAAAATAATGAAAATAGATTTGAACCAAGTACATACCTTCAAAACCAAAACACCAAAAATATATGAACTCAAAACCCGATCTGAATGGCAACTCCGACGCCGACCTCCAAGCTTTTTTACGCTGCCGCCTCGGTTTCATCGTTTCATTCCACCTCAAAACTCAAACGTCGGTGGAACAAATCGTCGGCTCCAACCACCGCGGGGCAGTCTCCACCAAAAACCTCTATCTGGTGCAGATCCGCCGCACAAACGCAGTCGCTCACAGATCCATCACCACCACCATCTTGATCTAAATGGGATGGCAGACGGCGGTGATGCGGTGGGTGGAGAGGGGCGGCGGTGCGATGGCGGATGAGTGATGTTTCTCAGTATCGACGCGCGCAGATCTGGTGCTCCACCGGAGTCCGACGATTCTGAAAATCTACCTACATCGTCGCCATTCACAATCGAGCCTCCACCACGAGACGGTGATATATGAGAGAGGATGAACAGATTGTGGTCTGAGAGAGGATGAACATGATTTTTGATAGAGAGAGAAAAGAGGATTTTAGAGTGAAAAAGAATTTTGAAAATGAGAGAGATAGATATGACCGGTCTCTTTTTTGGATGTGAGATGAAGGCCAATTGAGTCATTTAATCTTACCTTTTGTAGTTGAATGTAAGTTAAAAAAGCAAATGTATTAATATGTAAGGGGGAGTCACTATTGTGTAGTGGAGTGTAATAAACTCTTATAAAAATCTAAGTATAAAATTGAAAGGAACAAAAAAATGATGACGAATCGAAAAAATCTCGCCAAAGACGCGGGTCAACACCGATGGGGCGGACTGACCTCGCCAATCGTAAAATCATCGCTATTATACGGCTGGGTCAACTCTGGGCTAGTGGATCTAACTCGCCAAGCCGAAAAAGCCAATGCCGGCGGAGCTGGCGAAGTCAACGCGATGACGGCGACCAAATCTCGCCAAAGCGGAAAGCCAACGCCGAGGAGACGGGTGGGTCAATGCCGATGAAGGCGGATCGAGTCTCGCCAAAGCGGAAAGCTAACGCCGGCGAGGCTGGGGTTAACGCCATATAGTATACCAATATCGCTGGAAAAGCCTAACGCTGGCGATGCGTAGGTCAACGCCGATAAATGTAGTATCAATATCACCCGGCCGAAGCCAACGCAGAAGAGGTAAGGTGTCAACGCTTATAAAAGCGCGACCAAATTGGCCAAGCTGAAGCCAACACCAAAGAGGCGGGCAGGTCAACGCCAATGAAGGTGGACCGAGTCTCACCGAAGAGGAAAGCCATCGCCGAAGAGGTGGCGGGTCAACGCAGATAAAGGTGGACAAAATCTCGCCGAAGTGGAAAGCTGTTGGGAAATCTGTATTTTAGTTTTGATGGAAGTCCCAAAACAAAGTTAGATAGGACCGGTCGGACCATTAATTGACCGATGACTTAGAATTAGATTAAGATGACCAAATTAAATGTATAGATAGGCGATGTAAAGATAGGTCACATATTGAGGGGAACTCAATATGATAAAGTCGTCGAAGTATCGGATGACCCGGATAAGGTCGGATGATCGAAGACTAAGAACAAATCGTAAGACAAGAAGTCAAGATCGGTGAAGACGAAGACAATCGAAAAACTCGGATGAACTCGAAGACTCCGGATGAACTCAAGACTCGAGATAAACTCAAGACTCAGATGAACTTGAAGACTTGATAAACCTCAAGACTCAAAGAATAAACACGAAGACTCAAAGATATTTGAAGACACGAGGCTCGAGTCACTGAAGATCGAAGACTACCGGAAGACACGAAGACCTATATCACCGAGTCTCGCATATTTGTCTTTAAGACAATCTGCATCGAAGACTCTACAAGGTAGGCGATCGGTCATCCGATCAAGTCACCAAGACTTTTGGCGTCAACCAAAATGGTACACCAGACAAGACGAATATTCTACAAAAGGAATATCAATCGTCTAACGGACAAATTACTGAAGTGTCGCCTCGCGAAGCCAAAGAGAAAGTGACACGTGCACAAAAAGAGCTGACAATGCGGGATTCGACGTTGCGGACATAAACGGCGCTAATCATGGCTACGGCCACACCGATATCCAGAGCACGTCACAATCATATCCTACAACCTACCTAATATAGCCCAAAATTCAAATTGCTCTCCAACGGCTCTTTGATTTTGAGGTCTATAAAATGGGATTGCTCGTCAAGTGAAGAAAAAGGGAGACCAACGACGAACACATGAATAATTGAGCAAAGCGGAACAACAACATTAACGCAAATTATCAAGAAGCAAAAAGCCTTCAGAATTTTCGCTCGAAGAACACCAAATCTTGAAGATTATTCTTAGAGTGTTCATCCCATTGTTCTTAGCAAGAAATCCTATCCACTAGCATTTGGCTACCTAAACACCAGGATAGATTTCCAGTTGGAACCCTCAAACATTCTTTACCCAAACTCAAGTTAGGTTAAGTTTGTTCTGCATGCAAGATTTCGGGACTAGGGATTCTAGTTTCTGATTTCTGGTTCGGTTGAGTGTGAACTCTATAAACATCTGTTGAGTGTTGGACTAACACATAAAACTAAGTCCAGTCGGTTAAGTTCGGTTAAGTTCGGTTAAGTTGCCCCTGTGTTAAGGGAAGAGTGGAAGTATGACGGGTTTTGTCTGAACCACTATAAAAATCTTGTGTGCATTTACTTGCTTTCTATTGCTTTATTTATTCTATTCATGGTGAGAGCTTAAAAGCTGCATACATATTCTAAGTTAATATCGGTTTGCACCAAGCAACGGGATCGTCGTCGAGTTGACACCTTAGTTGATTGAAAATGACTTGAGAATCGATTTGATAAACTGGTTTTTCACGGGTATTTACAAGCTTCCACTACTCTCGTTAAACGGCGGATATCAAACCGATCGTCTCGGGCACTCAAGAAGATTGAACATCGGTTCAAATCGACCCTAAGACTCGATCGGGAAATTTGCAATCACACGATCGACCAGAAAAAAATTTTCGTAAGTCTATTAACCCTCCCCCAGACTTACGCCCTCACAAACCCGTTCGGGACCTACAAGTGGTATTAGAGCGGTGGTTCTATAGACGCGGCTTTGAGTATCATCGATTCTTGATTAAGAATCTTTGTGGTCATTTGAACAGATCTTGAAAAACCGTTTTTCAAAACTCATTTGTTTTCAAAATCTTTTCGGCATGGATAATACCTACGGTATGTATCATGATTTACCTAAGTTTTCAATTGATGAGTATGCAGATTGGACTATATACATGTGCAACCATACGGGATCGATAAGCGGCGAATGATGGAAGTCGTTGAGCGAGGACCCATCATCATATATCACGACAACCCAACGGTTGGAGGAGATCGAATCATGCACTGGAAGCCTTGTTCGAAAAAAGTCCATCCTTGATGGATGCGAGAAGAAAAAAAGTTGTATACTAGACACAATCGCCGGGGCATATAATCATGAAGACAATGGATAAAGTCACCAAAAGAGAAGATAAAGTATCTCAAAACAACCAAAACAAATGTGGGATACTCTTTGCGAGAGATGTGCGAAGGAAATGATCGGATCAAAAAGTAGGCTACAAAATTTGAACCGGTGAAGTTCGAGAAAATTTAAAGATGTTGCCAAACGAAACCATCAACGAGCTCGATGGGGGATCACCATGTCGATAAATAAGCTACGAGAACTTGGAAGAGAGATGTCGAGACAAAGACATCAATTACAAGATCCTGAGATCTCTCACCAAGAAATGGGACATAAAGTCACGGTAATCAAGGATTGCCAAGACATTTCGAAGATGAAGCCAAGTAGCTTATTCTTAAGTCTTAAAGCCCATGAGTTCGATCTAATCGAAAGAGGGCAGCAGATGAAGAGCGAGACGCTCTTTGAAGCCTCAACCTCCACATCTAAGTCGATTTGCATTCAAAGCAACGGCCCGGCGAGATCAAAGGCCATTTGAACACGTTGGAAACATAATGAGTCAGCGGAGCAGATCGCTCTGCTTACCAGGAAACTTGAAAGAACGAATACTCAACTTGGTAAGTATCGCAGATTCTACAGAGACTATCAAGACAAAGAGAAGAAAGCGAGGAGGCCAACCGACAAATCACTAGAAAGGACGAGATCGATGGCCGAAGGATCACATAGATGAAAAAGAAAAGAGATGATCGGTTAGATGAGAGAAGAGATAATGAATCGATGAAGGAGTTGATTACCATCGAAAAGGAAAGTCACCCGACAGATCCTATAAACGGAGTGACTTCCTTTGGCAGAGGAAGTTCCGTAGAGATCGAGGATCATTCTTCAACCGGCGAGAAACCAGTCACTACAACACCGACCGCCTGACTCGACTCGAGAGAAAGAGAAGAGAAGCCGAATGTAAGAGAGCAACGCTCAGAGAGAAAAAGCCATGGTTGTCGATACATCCTGGAATTGATGATTCCTATTCCATTTTCCGAGGATTCTCCGCTACTCATCCGTAGAAGACTTATGTCGATGCTTGATCTTTGTTGATTTCTTCGACCATGAAGATCGATATTCTCTTCGGATGACGATGAAATCGTTCGATGGCTACTGAGGAAGACCATTCGAGGTAACCTCCAAACCATACCTTTTCAATTTCCAAACCAAATATTAATAGCACACCTCGGAGATTGACTTGCAGCTTACTCGAGCAATCGCTTGATGATCTCTCCGATGAAGATAATTTATACAATAGTGGAAGTCGAAAATGATAAGGTAAGGATCGAAATAATCACTTGTTAAAAAAGATTTGTCGATAAAAAGTTTTGAACCGAAATCGGGAAATCGCCTTTCGAAGATGGCGAAGAACTTAAAATTATGAAAGTTAAATCTTTTGATCGGAGAAGCGGATCAAAGATCAAATTAGCAATCAACAAACAACAAGATGATGATTTCAAAATTCTAGAAGCTAAATTTGATGAGTTATTCAGGCTACATGAGAGTCTAAAATCTACCGAGGATAGTTTTAGCAAGAAAATAGAGGTTTTCACGAAGTCATCAAAAACCGTTCAAAAAGATATGAACACCTATTTTGACGCAGGACTAACAAGAAGCGGAATTGGGTATGAGAACCCTTACATCCTCAAAAAGCCCCGATTTGATTCGCCGGAAGGGTGTAATCAAACGAGTCTCTGAGAAAGATACACAAAAAGTAAAATGTATATCGATAAGGGAAAAAAGACACATTGAGCAAGTAAAGCAAGTGCCTGTCGGAAAAGGGAACATAAATGGACCCCAATCGATTAAGCATCGGTAGAGAATCAACGAAGAACCCGGTTCTTACGAAGAAACCTCAACTTGATCGGCCAGATTACAGTATCGAAGAGAGAAACCGTAAAAAAGGAAATCTAATCGAGACCCAATCAAGGTCAATTTGCCTAACAAGCAAGCTATAGGTAAACCGCAAAAGACAATCTATGCTAAGAAGATATGATCTTTTGATGGAGATCTAGCCTTTCTTATAACGAGACCTGAACCGCTGCCCATTTGGATTAAAAAAGACAAAAGCGTAAAGAAAAAATCTCAAGTCTTTTGATTCACCCAAGGTTCGCTACGAATAATCATACTAATCGAAAAGATATAAAAGGCGTATGATTATGTTGATATGTATGGGAGACAAATCGGACCTTATAATCTATCGACTACCATAGAAGTGCTTTCTGTTTGTGTGGATCCTAAATCCACCACTAACCCCCAGGACCCAATTTCAAAGGGTACATAAAGCCCTGATTCGACGGCAGTTTGCGTGGACCTGCCAACAAAAGGAGGTGTACAAGCAACTATACGGTACATCGATAGTGGATGCTCAAAGGCACATGTTGGAAGCAAACATCTCCTTAGCTCTTCAGAGAACAAGAAGGCCCACGTGTACTCTTGGTGATGATAACTTTGGTTTTACCAAAGGATTTAACCAGAGAATGATGATGTACAAAGAATGGAGTCTCGTATGTCGAAGGATTAAAGCGCCAATCTACTATCGGTATCACAATTCTGCGACAACGGATTGGCGTTGAGTTCTCGAGCGACAAGTGTACGATTAGGAATCGAGCTACTTAATAAATCTTGCTAACTGGTTCAAGGAAAGGCACGGTCTACGCAGCAGATTGGAACAGTTGCCCAAGGAATGCATGCTTAATTGTTAAGAGTTCCAAAAGTAGCAGTTGGCTCTGGCACAAAAGAATGAGTCATCTGAACTTCAAGACTCTTAACAAGATAGCTAGGGTGCCTTTGGTTGAGGGACTTCCGAATGAGATATTCTCTAAAAAGATCGGACATGTGCGCATGTCGAAAGGAAAAACAAGTTAAAGCCTCATTCAAGGAATACGGACCAAAGATCCATGAGAGTATTGCAACTACTCCATATGGATCTATTCGGACCCGATTACACCGGTCGATCTCGGTGGGCCTTAAATATACTCACGGTAATCGTGGATGATTATTCCAAGTTTACTTGGGTTGTATTCTTACACAAGAAGAACGAGACAACGACAAAGATACCCGAGTTGCTCAAGAAACTACAAAACGAAAAGGGTGTCAGCATAGTAAAAATCGGATCGGATAAGTCTGAAATTCTGAATTCTTTTATTCTTGATTTTTACCTTGAGTTTGGTATCTGACATGAGGCGTCGATTGCAAGAACGCATACAACAAAATGGAGTAGCGAGCGAAGAAATAGAACTCTCAAGGAAGGTGCAAGACTATGTAAATTTGGACATGCAACACCAAGCCGTTTACAGGCAAGGGAAATAATCAACCTTGCATGCCATACTCAAAAGCGGATGTTTCTCGACTAAGACTCACTTCAAAACACCCCTATGAAATTTGTGGAAAGGCGAAAACCTCGTGTTTCATACTTCCGTATTTTTGGGTGCAAGTGTTTCATACACAACAATGGGAAAAAGTCGGGTTGAAGACTTTTGAGGCCAAGTCGGATGAGGTATATTCTTAGGATATTTCTCATCCAAGAAGACTTTCGGGGTTTACAACAAAGCGAACCCTAGTTGTTGAAGAAACACCCGTGTGATCTTTGATGAGACATCTTGAACAAGAGAAAGGCGCCTCCCGAACAAAGCCGTGCGGATCAACTTTGTACGTCTGGCGAGAAAATGGATCGACTAAGTATCAAGGAGAAAAAAAAAGTTGAACACGTAGCGGTGTATATCGAACTTGATCTTGGCGATTCAACGGTCAATCGGACCTAAAAATACGCATTAACCTGTCGGTGAAAGAAGTTCGCACAATTTGAGGCGATATCAAGCGAACGAACCATCGGTTGGGGAAACTCTGAAGTTCCTACGAAAAGACATCAGCATATGATGAGTCCAACATCAGCAGAGACATGTTCTTATCAAGTGGATCATAATTCCGCACCACTCCCAATCACTAGTAATGAACTACTATCGAAGTGGATGATGTTCACTAAATGCATTTAAATCGAGAAAAAGAAGGACTGGATTACGGTTATCCAAGTGATCGATTATCGGAGACCCATCGATAGAGTCAAAACTAGACATCAGTTGGTGAAAGTGCCATGTATTGTTGTTATCTGTATTTTAAGGAACTAACTACGATGAGAGGAAGCTCTACAAGGCGTAAGTTGGATTCTAGCCATGCGTAAGAAGAACCTGGAGCGATTTGAGAGGAATCAAGTTTGGAAACCGGTGGGATGGACTAACTCATCAAGGCGTGATTGCGCGAAGTGGGTATTCAAGAACAAGAGATGAGAATAATGTCATAAACGGAATAAAAGGCAAGACTTGTTGCTAAGGGGTATTCCTGTCGGAAGGAATTGATTATGATGACACCTTTGCACCCGATCCTTCGCTAGAAAGCCATTCGGTACATTTTACGGCATATCTTTGCCCTGAGAGGGTTCATTTGTATCGGATGGATGTAAATAGTGCATTCTTAAGCGGGGTAATAGCGAGAGGAAGTTTATGTCGAACAACCTCGGGCTTTGAAAAAGCTGACCCAAGTGTCTTGGATTTAAGGAAAGCTCTTTATGGCACGAAACAAGCTCGCCGAGCTTGGTATGATATCTCTCCCGAGTTCTTGATAGGCGGTGGATTCACTAAAGGAATAGTGGGCGAGAACCTTATTGAGAATAGAAGATGGAGAAGATATTCGATGGTTGATTTCGTGGGCGACATCATCTTCGGATCTCCCAACAAAAAGCTATGTGAGAAGTTGACAAATTGATGCAAGGGAAGTTCGAGATGTCCATGATGGATCGGATGAATTACTTTTACGGGTTTACAAGTCAAGGTAGTCTGAAGGGATATTCATCTGTCGGAAAATACACAAGGAATCTCTTGGCCAAGTTTGGAGTTCAACTTTGTAAGGAAGCGAGAATTCCCATGATGGCCAGGGTTCAAGATGGATCCGGATGAAAATGGTCGAGAAAATTGTCGAGAAAAGAATATAAGGCTCGATTGGATCTCTACACTATACTGTTGCCGGACAGACGGGACATCACTTTTGCGATAGGTGTATGTGCATTTCAAAAGCAAATCGATGTAAAGCCACACAAAGCGGTAAGCGGATTCTCAAGTATCTGAAGAGACGATAAACCTCGGTTTATTTTACCCATCGGATGATAATCTAGAACTTAGTGGGTATGCGATTACGATTTACGGAGGTTGCGAGAATCGACGAAAGAAATCAACCTCGGTACATGTCGGTTTACGGGAAATAAAATGATCTCTTGGTTTTCGAAAAAGCGGACATCGATTGCGACATCTCTCTTGAAGCGAGAATATATGGGTGCTTGAGGAAATTTACATTGTTCCCATTTGCTCTGGGCTAAATCGGCGGTGAGGATTACAACATCGTAGCTAGAACGTACCTATATTACGTGCGATAATAGTCTTTGTGCAATCACTCGGAATCTGTTCTACACCGAAGATGCAAAACGTGGATGTCGGACACCATTTCATCGAGAGATCACGTTGAAAAAAGAAAGAATGTCGAATGGAAAAGATCCATCTTGACAAGCGGCGATATTTTAACTAAGCCCTAATTGAGATCGGAGTTGAGAGAATTATCGCAGCGAGCTAAGGTTTACGGATCTCGGAGAAAGTGCACCAAAAATGTTAGGTGGGTGGTCTCGAGAACTAGTTAGTTAAAAAGACTAACGGAGTTAAGAGAATCAGTTGAGTTAGGTATCTCAAGTGATCGAAGTTCGAACAAGGCCGTCTGAAGTTCATACAAGGAAGCGAATCGAAAAGTCGGACAAAGCCGATCGGAAGTTGAGACGAGAGCCGATCTGAAGTTCATACAAGGGAGCAGATTAGAAAGTCGACAAGGAGCCGATCTCAAGTTTAGAAAAGGAGCAGATTAGTCCAAGATATATCAGATTAAGGGGGAACTGATCAGATTGGAAAGTTACTTTATAAGTCGATTAAAGCAATCAACAAAGCAAGTCGTACAAGTTTAAAGCTACGGATCGATAAGTCGAAGAAGAACAACACAACAATGAAATAACATAATTTTTCATTGATAAAGACCCGAGGTCAGTTACAATTACAAGTGATATCACAAGCTACCTACAAGTGGTATTACAATTTACAAAGTACAAAAAGACTGGGAGGTCATTACATAAACCATAAACCCTAAGCCAACCCAAGGTAGGGAAGAGAGAGATTTTAAGAGCTTGATGCTCTCATTTTCCCAAACCAAAAAAAGGGCGCAGAGAAGCTTCTAGAATCCTGAGCCACTCTCAGAGCTTCGGAGTGAGGAGCGAGAGCGGGCCTTGAAGGATCTCTAAGCTAGGAGACCTTAGACTAAAATCAATGGGCTCTCCAAATTTGTTAAATGGGGCCTGATGCCACGGAGGTTTGGTCCTGAGGACCAAGCGGACACTTAATGTCACATGTAAAATATTGAGTTTGATACCGCGACGGTGTTATCGATGCAGACCATATATCAAACCCGTGTTTTGTTTTGCATGAGTCTGTTGATGTTAATTATGTCATCTCGATAGCGCATACAAGGTGCATCACGGTTAGGAGAAGTGCGCTTCTCATTTGCCTTAGCGAATCCGCCTCCATGGTGGTAAAAAAGCTTTGCATTGATCGTATGTTTAATATTAGATGGAATGAAAGCGGTGTGAAGGAACACGGAGGTTGATTTGAGAAGCTAAATTCATTGGAAAAGGGTTAAAAGGTTTTTTTAGGAAGTTTCAAGGAAATAAGGAACTCATCGGAAAAGCATGGAGTATATGCTAAAGAAGATGAATGATTTATGTTGTGTTGTTTGCCTAACACCCCAGGCCAACTTATAGAAGAAAATTAGAGGTATGAATGCAAATTTATTTTCTCAGAAGACCTTAAGAGAAATTTGCATCGACAACGCGTAAGGAACACGCGGCTAATGGTTGGATGAGTTGACGGTGTGAGTAATCACAGCGTATCTATGTCATTATTATGGAATGTCAAATCGCGTCAATTTGGGAATCGAGGTGACTTTTTGACTCCCCGAAGTAAATGCTTTGGCGGGAGTATGACTTAAGTGCATAGTAATTGTGGGCTGAATAGAAGAAGACTAAAGGATGAAGTGGATCAGATGAGAGTATCAGATAAGAGAATCAGATAAGTGGATCAGATAAGTAACGAAGTGGTTCAAACAAGAAACTGATCAGATGAGTGGAATATTGTTGGGAAATGCTTAAGGCTACCATCAGTAAGGTCAACAAGTACCAGATCAGATCACAGTGGTAACTGATTGATTGCAATATCAATCAGTCAGATACGTTCTCTTATTTATCCCTTTCTGAATATCTTATATGCGTTATTTAAATAAATTGGTTTTACTCTGTTTTTCACTTTTATGACGCATGCACTGCAAATCTTTTAATGCGGACTTGGGAATGTGTATTTAATGCGTTTTATTGCGAATTTTCGAGTCCAAAATACGAGAAGACTTCTTTACTCAACCGTGCGATTAAAACCTTTTTCGGCCGACTAATCTCAGCCACTGATTTCAAAACACGGATACTTGAGTACTTTGGAAAGTCATGCAAAAAGTTTTCCCTCGCATACTATAAAATCCAAATCTTTCTCAGAAAATTTCTTTCCACTACTTCATCTTCTCAAAGTTCTTAAAAGATCAATACTTTCAAAATCTTCAGAAAATTACTTTCAAAATCAATTGATTATATTCTTACGATTTCTCAAATCCTCGAATCAATTTCTAGTAATTTCTCGTTTAAATACTGCATATTTTCAATTCACTCTGGTACCTAGGTTTACAAGTCGTGATGATATGTTTCTGTAATTCTTACTCGATCTATACGCTTACTTGCTAAATTGATGCTTAGATTACTGGTTTAACTGAGATTATTGAAATAATTTACTCAAACTAACATCGATTTGCATATCGTACAGAAATGGCATATCTTGTTCCACGATCGGGCCAAGGGAAAAAGTTCTGCAACTCTACATCGATGAAGAAAGACATCATTGATGAGAAGTATGTAGTATTTTTCATCACCTCAGATCCTGAATCGCTGGAAATTCTTGAGTGCTTCTTGGCGTGTGAAATTTAGAACGATATTGCTCTACACACCGAACATCGTCCACACATGAAGCCACGGGTTTCTATACAATCTGAGAGGGATGAAGACATTGATCTTGACTGATTTCTTGGTTGGTGAATTTGGAAGTGCGAGTGTCGAATGATGATCTCGGAGGATCTTGGTCTAACTTTCGAGGAAGCATAAATCGAGAGACCTCTGGGGTGATGTAGGAGAAAAGGAATTTCTTGAAGCCGAAGCTATTGAGACCGGCAAACAAGGAGAACACTTATTTAATGTCAAAGCCTCCCACGAAGAGGAAATATCGCCTTTCTCGAGATTGTTCGTAAGGTGATTATGTGCTCAACTTACGATCTTGATGTTGTCACTTACCAGATAAGATCGATGTCATAGCCGCAATCATCAAGAAGCGGTTCGGATATAGATTGGTTGGGTATGGTCAAGGCACGATCGGAGGAAAGACTCGGGGAAGTTGAGGCCGACCCGGAGCAATGTAGTGTGCTTATCTTCCAAGTGCTCGCTTCATACACAAAATCTCAATCATTCTGTCGAAAAAAGCCGCCATGTAATTATGAATGGAACGAGAATGGAGCAAAAGATATATCAAAGAGCACAAGGCTATATTGGGCGAGGATGAGTCCCTACCGGACAATCGATGAAGATCTAACTCCTTATATTGCCCAAACCCGAGGGAGAAAAGAAGCGGAAAAGATAAAGCAACTACATCTTCTCGCTGCAGGAACGGCCCATTCAGGAGAAGAGGATGAAAAGGAAGGATCGGCGAAACGGATGCTCGTGGGAAACGTCGGAAGAAAGTGACTTCTCCTCTGAAAGGCGCTCCAAGTTACGCTTGACAAGTTAAGCGGAACAAAGGATCGATGATGCAAGTGGAATCGAGAAGAGGGATAGCGATCCGCTCGAGGCCTTGCCAGAAGTAAGGGAAGAAGCGAGATGATTGAAGCGAAGGAGAAAGGCATCGAGGGGACGAAGTGGAACACTACGAGGAAGAATCACCATCGATTCTCTGCCTCTCACCAAGATCTTCGAGAGAGCAAATCGCCTCGCCCAGCTTTCAAATCGCCCGTCACCCCTCCTCCAAAAATCATCACCACCACCTCACTCACAAAACCTTCTCACCCGCGCCTTTCATGATCGGATCACCAAGATCTCCACCCCCAATCAATGAACACATTCGGGATGACTGAACACCCTCAACATTTGAAAAGCGAACCACAAATATTCCAATCTCCACCCCGATCTCCAAACAAGTTATAAGAACACGAGCGATCGACAAGCGAGTGTCCATCTCTCATAATCCCTTCAATACGTAAGCCATGCTTGCTTTCCATTTTGTTTAAAGCCCGATTATAAGGATAATGAAGCAGCAGATCCAGGAGTATCTCTTTTGAGTTGTGCTTACTGAATTAGATCAACATCTGGCATCCAACAACAAATAGAAGAGATTGTGTTACGGAGGGGGATATCGGTGAAAAGCATCGAAGAATTTTCGATTCTTATGACAACTACGGGATCGATTTCTTTGTAGACTTGGAGATGAAGTGCTTGAACAATCTTTGGGATTGAAAGTCTTTGTTGAATTGGCATCTGAAGATGATATCGGATGGTTGATTCATGAAAGGTTGAATTCTGCGATAATGAGGAGGAAACTGTTCAACCTCCTCTGGATCATGAGGGAGGCTGTAGATGAACTAAGAATGGGTCTTTGCAGATGAGACCCGACTTGGCAAGGCTTCAACGTCGACCCGGTTTGCTATCTTGAGCTCGATTCACTAGATCTTTATCTTAAGAAGATTCGAGGATGGGATCAAAGGCTGCTATTGAAGACAAATTAAAATTTCGTGGCCAGATCGATGGGCGATTTGAAGAAGAAGCAAGCGAACTAGTTTAATGAAAGAAGTCACACGGTTGGGATGCATAATGCCATCCTTTACCAAGTAATGCAACTAGTAAATCCTCTTGCTTGAAGAAGCTCAATCTCGGTCGACAAACTCAAAGTTGGGATAGATATGCTCAATCAAACCACAGTACTATTGGAGAATATGCGGGCATCTTTTGAGAAAACCCGGCAACCACATGGATATGGGTTGGAAACACTTTGTAACCCTCTGAGCGAAGCAAGACGGGACATCGAAATTGCTCTCGGCGCTTTTTGACTTTTGCATACACCGTTCGAGATCACTCCTCTTGTTGTTGAGGAACTTCGAGAGAGGAGATCACTTGCAGTAATTCTATGCTCTAAATCTTAGGGTCATCAACCTCTTTGATGAAACCAAAAAGAGGGAAGGACAAGAGAATAAAAGAAAGAAAGAAAAAATATACGAGTTGGTAACAATTGCATCTCTACCAAAAACCATCAGATTCGACTTGCCGCCCCACTCCATCTACTTGATCTCATTCTTTGAAGTGAAAGAAACCGTGGAGAAACATAGCAAAACAGATCATCGAAGCGTAAGATTGCTCTTTCGAGAGGTTATTGCCAAAAGTCGACAAGATTGAAGACTTTTCTTCATTCGTCTGAAAAAGAATGGAAATCGATGATCGGGCAAGAGCTTGAACTCGCTAAGAAATTAGTGAAGAAGACGAACAAGATGAACTGAAAGCGGAGACTCGGAGGAGAAAGAAAGGAAAAGGCAAGATGGTGAAAGCTACTGCGGAAGATCAGAGACATGGCCAATTATTCTCTACCAAAAGCCAGATGACTCCTGAACAAATTCAAGAGCAAACAAGACAGAGAATAAGAGAGGTTGCCATCAAGAAGCAGGTTAGTTAGAGGCCGAGGACTAAACATCGTGATACATCCGAAGGAAGAGGAAGAACGAAAGCAAAGCAGGAGGAGATTGCTTGGGAGAAGAATGCCTTCCCAAGACTGTAAAAGACATCCTCGCAGACGGCCAGAATCGCTTCGAGAATGGGATCAGATCAGAGGAGAATGGTTGTGTGACGTATACATCCTGGAGAAGATTCTGATTCATCAAGATCAGACTGGAAATGATGATGAATTCCGGAACTGGTTAGAAACGAAGTATTCAGACTTCTACCAAACAGTGATGAAAGAAGGGAAGATCATGTCGCGATGCGAAGCTCCGCCCTTTGAACTACTCCTTCCCCGCTGCGTCCGGACAAAAAGCTAGATGTTGTAAAATTCAAGAATGCCTACTATGGATTTCTTTGAAAAAGGAGGATCCATAGAAGAGAAGATCTGGACAAACCGATCTGAAAAGGATGTACAAGATGTTTGGCATCCCCAAAGAGCTACAAATGATCAAGTACACCTGAGGAAGACAATCTGGAATCAGATGATAGGTACACTTTTCATGTATTCTATAACGTACACACCTATCTGAATGAAATATTCCAACTCTCGATTCTAAGACAACATCTCATTTGTCTTACGAAGTATGTCTTGTTTTTACATTATCTGCATTTCTATTAGTGGTATCTCATTTTTTCGATTAAGTGTTTTGGTTCCATCAAAAAGGGAAATTGTTGGGAAATCTGTATTTTAGTTTTGATGAAAGTCCCAAAACAGGTTGTAATAGGACCCGGTCGGACACTGTTAGGCGGTGATGACTTAGAATCGATTAAGATGACCAAATTTGAAATGTATAGATGGTGATGTAAAGATAGGTCACATATTGAGGGAACTCAATATGTATAGGTCAGTCGAAATGTCGGATGACCCGGATAAGGTCGGATGATCGGAAGACTAAGAACAAATCGGAAGACAAGAATTCAAGATCGGTGAAGTAAGAAGACACCGGAAGACTCGGATGATTCTCAAGACTCGGATGAACTCAAGACTCGATAAACCCCAAAACTCGGATGAACTCGAAGACTCAGATAAACTCAAGACTAAAAGAATAAACCCTAAGACTTCAGGTATATTTGAAGACATTGAGGCTCTTGAGTCACCTCAAGATCGAAAACTACCGTAAGACATGAAGACCTATATCGGTAAGTTCCAGATATTAGGCTAAGACAATCAGATCGAGAAAGATTTCTAAGGTAGGTGATGTTTATCCGATCAGAGTCATACCGCACTGGCGCCCAACCAAAATGGTACACCGCACAAGACTTAATATTCTACAAAAGGAATATCAATCGCCTAACGGACAAGAAAGTCGACACGCACAAAAAGAGGCGACAATGCGGGGATTCGGCCGCATGACATAAACGGGCGCATCATGCTACATTTTAATACCGATATCCGGAGCACGCCACAATCATATCATACAACCTACCTAATATGCCCGAAATTCAAATTGCTTTCCAAAGCGGTTCTTTGATTTGAGGTTACATAAAATGGGATTACTTTCGTGAAGTGAAGAAAATGAGAGAGACCAACAGCGAACACATGAATAATTGAGCAAAAGCGGAACAACAACAATACTTATGAAATTATCAAGAAGCAAAAAAGCCTTGATATTTAAGCTCGAAAAGAACACCAAATCTTGAAGATTATTCTTAGAGTGTTCATCCCATTGTTCTTAGCAAGAAATCCTATCCATTTAGCATTTGGCTACCTAAACACCGGGGATAGATTTCGGTTGGAACCCTCAAATATTCTTTACCCAAACTTCGAGTTAGGTTAAGTTTATTCTGCAAGATTTTTGACTAGGGATTCTAGTTTTTGATTTACGGTTCGGTTGAGTGTGAACTCTATAAACATCTGTTGAGTGTTGGACTCACACATAAAACTAATTCGGTCGGTTAAGTTCGGTTAAGTTGCCCTTGCCGTGTTAAGGAAGAGTGGGCGTAAAGGCGGGTTTCGTTTGAATCTTATAAAAAATCTTGTTTGCATTTACTAATTTTTATTGCTTTACTTTATTCACCTGGCCCAGGCTTAAAAGCGCATACATATTCTAAGTTAATATCGGTTTGCACCAATGGCCCGATCGTCGAGTTGACACCTTAGTCGGCCGATTAATGAAAAATCGATTTGAGAACTGGTTTTTCACATGGGTATTTACAAGCTTCGCTCTCAGTTAAAGCCCGGCCGGATATCAGTTGATCGCCTCGGCATTTCGGTAAGATTGAACATCGATTCAAAAGCCCGACCAGCTAACACTCGATCGGAAATTTGCAATCGTGCGATAGTCTGCGAAAAGTTTTCGGTCTATCACCGCTTGCCTTCAGACGCCACCATGGCTCAGATTCGGGACCTACAAAAAGCAATCTTGCCGAAAGTGGGCAAGTCAATGATGGGGGGAGCGCTTAAAAGCGGAAAAATCAATTAAGCAAAACGACCAGAAAAACCGAATTGGCAGACGAAATCACAGCAACTTCTCCAACAAAGCCTTGTGGTATCAACAAATGAAAATCTCAAGTAAACATATGGCCAGACAGTCAACAGTAATGAGGCCAAAGTCTCCTGGCAGCAACGCCGAAAAAGAGGGTGGGCCGGGTCGGCAGACAGACCATCTCGCGAAAAAAGCCAATCTTAGAAAGAGATGGGTGGGTTAAGCCTTAGATAAAGGCAGACTAAATGTCGCCGAAGCGGAAAGCCAATGCCGAGGAGGCGGGCGGGTCAATGCCGATGAAGGCGGACCGAGTATCACCGAAGTGGAAAGCCAACGCCGAGGAGATGGGCGGGTCAACGCCGAAGAATGTGAACCAAATCTTGCCGAAGCGGAAAGCCAACGTCAAGGAGGCTGGCGGGTCAACGCCGATGAAGGCGGACCGAATCTGGAATTGATCAAGTATGAAATCTAATTCGTTCGTAAATATGAATGATTTGATTTATGAGATTTAATTACGAAATAAAGGTTGATTATTTTATTTTGAAACCAATATTCAAGATATTTAAAATTTTGGAGTTACAAAGTGGGTCACGTATATATACGAAAAATGAGAAGATTTCTCGGCGAGAAAGATTGAAATTCAAAACTCTTATAAATTTTGTAAAGATAAGATTAGAAAGTTGGAAGCTAATTTGGTATTTTGATAAAAATATCTTTTGTAAATATTGAGAGATAAACTTGATCACTTGAATTTCAAGATTATTGAAAAAGATCTCTTATGGATGTTTTGAAATATAATGAACTTAGGATTTTCGAGGTTTTGCCCCCAGGATCGAGCTCTCCAGAGCATTTGTTTGTTCAAATAAATGCATTTTAAAGTAATTTATTATTTCGTGAATGCAAAGGAATGTTTACATATTTGTTTATAGTCGTCTTGAATTGTGCCTTTTTTAAATCGTTTAGACTGCATCTTTTTAAGTTGTTTCGACTGTTTGCGATGCTTGTATTGTGCTCGCACTCAATGGTGAGTCTCGTTGTACGAGTCTTTTTTGTGCTCGTACTTTGAGGTGAACCTTTTTGTACGAGACTTTTTCTGTATTTCCAGACTGAAGTGAACATCTTTGTACGAGACTTTCTGCGATCGTACTCTGTGGTGAACCTCTTTGTACGAGATTTATTTGCGCTCGTAGGCGAATGGTGTAACAATCTCTTTTTTAGGTTTATATCATTAGAGAAATGTAAGAAAATACCTATTTTAGAAAAGATTCATTAAATTTGTCAACCAAGCTTAGGCATGCTAGTTCATATTTTTAATACAAGCTAATATTTTCGAAACTAATTTCGAATGACTCATTTAGCTAATTGTTCTTCGAGTAATACTCTAATTTCATCCAAGATATGATTATATATGCCCTCACCTTTTAATGTATATGGAAACTTGTGAAATGCAATACATTAAAAGGAAGTTAACGAAACAAACCTGCTGTGAGTGGACAAATGATTGACCGTAGATTCTTTGAGTTGCTCGATGCCCGTGCAATTTTCATTTACCAATACCTGCTGCTGCTTTTTTTTTCTGGGCCGAGAAAATAATTATTAAATGATAAATTTGGCCCAATAATTTATTTAACAAAAGCCAAGACAAAAATATGGGCCCCAATATTAATTTAAACCTGGGCCCAATAGATTATGAAATTTGGGCCCAACACCTGATATTAGGTCAAGCCCATAAAAAAGCTCAGGCGGGCGGCTCGAGGACCTGCGGCCGCCGCTTGATTGGGAACGAAAAGCACCGATCTGGGGGATTTGATGAGAGGTCCACCGCTGGACGAAAAGCTTGACGTTTTCGTCTTGACGTTTTGCTTGCTTGTGATAAACTCGGAGTCGTGGGTTACTGAGTGGCGAGCATAGAACTCGAGCGGGCTCAATGAGCCAAATGGGCTCGATTCATGCGCCAACATTGGTGGGAGGATCTGGGCGCGGCAGGCTCGGTGGCGGCACGAAGAGGCAACAGGGATGTGATTTCCGGTGACTGAGGCAGCGGTGCCTGACGGAGCTGATTTCGGCGGAAGAGGCGGCGCAATTTCTGGATCGGCGCCGATTGGCCAAGGAAGGAGAGAAACGTGCTGTTGAACGGAGAGCGCGTGGAGTGTGTATGGAGGATCAGCCCAGCGCTCGGCGGCCGGAGGGAGGTGGACCCAGCGGCGCGCCATGACCTGAACGCGTGCTAAGCAGACGTCAAGCCGTTGAGCGAGAGAATGGTGTCCGATATATCACCGTGAAATTCTGAGTTTGTTTCTTCAACCGCAACATTTTTTTCCTTGTTTTCTTGTTAAAGATTGCTTTTTAGTTTGAGTTTGTATGTGTGTTGGGTTTTTTGTTGGTTTAGAACTGTTGGTGAGATTTTGTATGATGGCAGATTTGAGTGCAATTAGAGAAAGGCCATCTGAGAGTTTAGTAAATATGTGAGGGAAAATCAGAGTGTGAGGAAGTAAAATAAGTGATAAAGATGATTCATGGTGCTTTTCAGTTTCAACTACATCTCGATTGAATCTTGATAAAGCATTGAGGAAGAAAATCAAAGGCAGAATGGTGTTTCAGATTAGACAAATTTTGGCAAATGTCTCTGCAATGAACCAGAAATTGCAGAAAGAATATGTGTTTATGGCTTGAACATTCAACTTTGTAGATTTGAAGATGGGATTTGAAGATTTGAAAGAATTTGTTTTGAAGTTTTGAAGGTGTTGGATGGAAAAAACCCGGTTTAAACTAAGTAAATTTAAATGGGAGGTGATTTAATATTTTTTTTAATGTGTGTTATCTGCAAATTTGTTAAAAGATATATATAATGCTATTAATATTAAAGTAGTAAAACACAAGTATTTTTATAGTGGTTGGTCCAACTCCTACATTCACTCTTCCCTTCCGTAGACCAACTAAAACAAACAGATATTTATGGGCTCTCACTCAATCTGGAACTTTATCTCCCTTTGCGGGATCGCTTTATAGATCTTTAATGAGTTCACACTCTCCGGGACTTATCTCTCTCACGGGATTGCCTATTAATTAACTACCTTACTTAACCACTAATTCTCTCTCAAGAAAGGGTTTGAGTTTTGTGTTATTTCAACTAGGTGAGATTTTTTCCTTACAAGTAAGGTTGGGAAAATCTCTGCAAAACTATGATATGACATTTATCTTTAAATATAATGAAGAACACTTTTTGGTAAATCTGGATATTTAATGTTACGTGTTCTTGAATGGAGATCTTGAATATTTGGCTTTAATCTTCACGTTAAAGCATCCTCCATTATCTTCTTTTGAAGATAGTCTGATGTATTTATTGTGTGGATTTGAATATTCTTGGTTGGAAGTAAATTCAAATTCATCTTAATAAGTCTTCCAACTTTTCTTTGTCCTTTTACTTGTTTTGTTTTTGTAGCTTTATGTCACATCCATATATGTGTTGTCATCTTCTCATTAGACGAACTTTTTTTGTGTGTCTAGCGGATCGATTTATTTCGCCTATTCTTTGTTCATCTCTTACGATTACGGTCACGATTTCTTGTCGCCCGATTTACAGTACCTTTGATCTGATCGACTCACTTTGATCGGACCGGCCTGACGAATCAGTCGACGAATCTGGGCTGCATCGGCCGCGCATGCGGGCGCATCAACCTTAGCGCACGACATCGAGGCGGCGCCCGGGCGACCCGGCATCGAGGCGTACGACATCGAACCGGCATAAAGGCGACATGACATCAGGCAGCACCAAGCAGCACGACATCAGGCAGCACCAGGCATCAGGCAGCATCAGGCATCAGGCAGCATAAGGCATCAGGCAACATCAGGCAGCACGACATCAGGCAGTTTTCTAATTTTCTCTTCTGATTTCTGATTTCTTCTCGCCTGATTTCTGATTTCTGCAGCATTACATTAGCTTTTCTTCTTGACAAATCAACATGCTTCTTCTTGTTCAGCTCATCAGTTAACTCGGAATTCATCCTACTCATCTGATCTCGATCAGCCTCGTCTGCAGTCTCGTCTGATCTCGATCATCTTTGTCTAATATCATGAGTTTCCCCTTAACTTGTTTTCTCGTTCCCCCTCAACTTGTTATTTGTAGATTAACTTAAAAACACAAGTTGATAACGTTTTAGCATAATTAATCAAAACTAAAATTATCCTAACAATTTTCCCCTTTTTGATCATGATGCCAAAACTAACCAACAACAAAAAATATACGAGAAAAACAGTGTTAGGTAAACAAGTGAAATGATGAAGAGTGTTGTATGCATTTAAAAAAAATGATAAGAAGATGATTGTCAACCTCCAAGAATTTTATAAAATTTATGCATTAAAAAAAAGGTTTTAAAATAAAAGATCAGTTAAGGTGGTTACATTAAAAGCTTGTGAACTTTTGAACTCCTGCTCTGATACCACTTGTTGGTCCCGAAAAATCCGATATAAAACTCGTAAAATCTCAATGGGAGGTGACTTAATTTTTTTTTAATGTGTGTTATGCAGATTTGTTAAACTATGTATGAAAGTTAATATGAAAGCAAGTAAGAACTTGAAATATTTTTTATAGTGGTTTGAGTCCAACCCCTATATCCACTCTGCCCTTCATGGGGCACCAACTAAACCAATAGATATTTATGGAGCTCTCACTCAACGAGACTTATCTTCCTCACGGGATCGCCTATAGATGTTTCATGAGTTCTCACTCTCTCGGGACTTATCTCCCTCACGGGATTGCCGATTAACTACCTTACTTAACCACTAATTTTCTCTCAAGAAAGGGTTTGAGTTTGGTGTTATTTCCAACTAGGTGAGATTTTCTCTTACATTGTTTTAGCCTTTAAGCTAAGGTTGTGAAAATCTTTCTAAGCTTATGATATGTCATTTATGCTTAGATATAATGAAGAACACTCTTGGGTAAATCTGGATATTTAATGCTCTGTGTTCTTGAATGGAGATCTTGAATATTTGGCTTTAATTTTCACTTTGCAAAAGATCCTCCATTATCTCCTTCAAGAAGATAGTGAATGTATTTATAGTGTGGATTTGAATATTACCGTTGGAGAGTAAATTTAAATCCATACTAATAGTCTTCCTTTTTTTTTTTCTTTCAGACTATTGTTTGCGCCTTTATGTCACATCCATATATGTGTTGTCATATTCTCATTGGATGACTTTTGTGTGTGTCTAACGGATCCGATTTCACCGCTTTGATTCTTGTTCATCTTTTACGATTCCGGGTCACCTAATTTTCGGTCGCAGATTGTCGGTCGATCGATCAAGACAACCAGACGTCAAGATCAAGATCTAGATCCCAGATCAAGATCGTGATCCCGGATCAGATCGAAGATCAAGACAAGATCAAAAAGACAGAAAAGACATCATCAGCAAAGATAAAAGACGACATCAGTAAAGGCAAAAACTAGTAAAGACGACATCGAGCAAAGATCAGTAAAGACTAGACAAAGACCAGCATCAAAGATCGTGCATCAAGCAAAGATCAGGCAAAGACGACATCGAGCAATTTTTTCGATTTCCTCTTCTGGTTTTTGATTTCTTCTCGCCAGATTTCTGATTTCTGCACACCATTACATCAGCTTTTCTTCTTGACAAATCAACATGCTTCTTCTTGTTCAGCTCATCAGTTAACTCGGAACTCATCCTACTCATCTGATCTCGATCAACCTCGTCTGCAGCCTCGTCTGATCTTAATCATCTTCGTCTAATATCATGAGTTCCCCCATAACTTGTTTTCTCGTTCTCCCTCAACTTGTTATCTGTAGATTAACTTAAATAACACAAGTTGATGATGTTTTGGCATAATTAATCAAAACTAAAATTATCCCAACAAAAGGTTTGATAGAATAAATCAAAAGAAAATCTGAAAAATCTAGTGACAATTATTGATAGCAATCTTATCGAATCGAAAAAACAGATCGTAATGTGGCTATAACGTAAACCCGATTATTAACTATCAAATATAAATTAAAGAACACAAACACTGCGGGATATTAAATTTGGTTTTCTTGTATATATAATGAAAAGAGAGCCAACTGAGAGACCTTGGAGAAGAGCCTTTACAATGGGTTGTGATCCTCTTTTTATAGAAAAGAGAATCACCCTTAATAGGTTAAAAAAATCCTACAAACTCATCTCAACCCTTTATTTTAGGATTTTATTACAATTGTGGATTTAATGATTAAAATTAGATATATATATATATATATTACATTAAATGTTTTTGTCTTGTCTCGTAAAGTTGATGATACTTTGATGTCGATTCTTGATCTTGTCGAATTTGCATATCTTCTAGTAACTGGTCTCCTGTTCGGTGGGGTCGATTCGGGCTTAGGTGTGTTGTGTTCGATATAATAAATCAGGATTAATCGAACATCAAAGAGCGACACGTGTAATGTTTGAATATAATAATCATGTCTAAATTGGGCGAAGTTACTTTTGTTCGCCAACCGTCGAGTTGTTTCGGCCACCCTACCGAACAAACGAAACCAGTCAAGTATGTTCGAACTCAAATCTCTGAAAAGCCGACATCTTAAAAGCGGCGATTTAACGAAAAGTCAACCAAAACAAAAGATTAATTCTGACGATTAAAAGAGCGTCCTACAGACGACGTTTATAAAAAGATCAATCTAGAAGATGAAGTCAGAAACGTGGCAACACCACCGGAGTTCTTGCATGGTCCAAAGAATCCAGCACATGCTTTACCAATCCAAATTTCATGCTTGACAAAGTATGATAAATGGAAGTAAAAAAAGAGGAAAAAAGGGTTGGAAAATAGAAAATAATCCCGGAGAAATAGCTACTACAAAAAAATTCCTGAGAGGTGAGGAATAGAAAAACTAGAGTGTTCATCCACATATATGAAAAACCCTGGAACTCATTCGATAACCTGCATCGATTCATCTTCATTAGATGTATCAAGAACTGTACGTGTAAGGCTTTCGAAGATTATATCCGGCTTGGTATGCCCCAGAGTAGTCTTTTATTATTTAACCGGGTCAACAAATCCATCTTATTTATCTTGTTTATTTTACACGATATGTTTTGTTTTAAGTAGTCGTAATCAAATTAGCCACATAATATTCATCAATCTAAAACGACTCGACGATTAATTGGCGCTAGAAGAAGGGTGCGAGGAAAAATCAACTCATACACTAACCCTTAGTTAGCCGAGGAAAAAAAAGAAATATAATGCCTCAATCTAGAACACCCAAACGGAGAGGGTCGGAACAAAACCCGATTATATGACCGAAAAGAGGCCCAAATCGACCTCATAAAGACCAAAGTATGGAAATTATTAATCTTGAGGATATAGCCAATGATCCGCGGCCACTTTACAAAAGCAATCACTTTCTTGTTGCGAAACACGAAAGAGAGGGCGAAAAAAGAATCATGGGTTAGAGGCTCAAAAGGGGAAGAGCAACACTCACATACACCCGGATGAAAGCAAGCTAAAAAAAAACCGCAAAGCGGACTAGTAAAAAGCCGATGATATGTCGGATGACGAAATGTTTCCCCGAATGGTCTCTGTAGACCATCGGCGTTTGGACGTTTGAGGCTCTCCGCCAAAGACCGAATCGCAATAATAAACGAGGATCTGGGAAAGAGACATCCGATAGTAGGTGCCCAAGATTCGGATCTTCAAAAGCATCCGCAGATACCCGAACAAATATCGGCGGGAACAAAGTTGTCTATCCATCACCGATTGGGTAGTCAAGGACAAACTTGGAGAGGGGGCGCCCATCACGAAAGCATGATCCACGAGATCCTCATGATGGGAAATGACCCCAATCTAAGTCTATCGACCCCATAAAAATTTGGCAGAAATGCAAAAGCTATCGTGGAATTACAAAGATCCGTCGGCATGACTCAAGAGCTACCCTCGAACGAACATCAGACCTTGTTCGCCATTATCTCCAACGATCATGGCGGTAGAAGTCCAAGAGAAATCGCAAAGACCCGACCACCAATTCCTATTTTTCGACGCCGAAGTCGGATCCTCATGTCCATCTCAAAGCAAATTTTCGACTTTTATGATCGCGATGGGGGCTACAGATGACGCAAAGATCGATCATTCCCATGACTTTGGGAGATCGAGCACATAGGTGGTTTACCACTTTACCCGACATCCATCACATCTTCGCGCATAACCGGGCAATTTTTGTCCCATTTTCGTCATGTGTGCTCACCCCTGCTGGCCAAACAAAGGTTGGCGATTTTTCCCAATTAAAAGGTGAAGTCCGACGGTCATACATAGAAAGATTTGATAAATGTTTATATGATGGAGCCCGGTTGAAGAGGATCTTTAAGATCCTCGCGGTGGTGGAGGTCCGACTTTAAATCTGAGACATGTGGAAGGCCATGCATCAAGATTGGCGAACTCATACTCGAGTTTTTAGAAAGCGGCGACTAAAATTATAGCCATGCAAGATTTGCTCGCACAATCACAATTGAGACGAGCCTACCGCCAGAAAGCTTTTAAAAGAAAACAATGAATGAAGGTCTGGACCCTCAACCTCCTTCAAACCTTTTGAACAAAGAGCTGAAGCAAATGCCCTACGAAGTCTTTTGGGCGTTTCGGCAGAAACTATCTTTAATCAAATCAAAGATCGGGACATGTTGGACAGGCCAAGAAGAATTGTAATGGATAAGCGTCGACTTAACGCTTCCAAATATTGTAATTATCACGAGTACGCCAGGCACAATCTGAGAAAAATCGCCGCGATCTACTCGGGCCAACTTTGGAAGTCAGATGAAGAAAATCGTCTTTCCGGTTCTTAAAAAGCGGCGAACAAGGATTCGCGAGCAGAAAGGACAGAAGACCGAAGGGGAAAGCGAAAGGCCGAACAAACATTTGACGGTGATCCCGAAGAATCACGCAAGAGATCTGAAACGTCCAAAAGAGGGCCTCCTACTGTTGGAAGAGGTCGAGAAAGTCAAGAAATCCAAATGATTCGTCCTGAATATGGACCTGTGGGTGGATGTTACCAGGCGCCAACGTTATCTAACAGAGCGTAAAAAGATGGAGATCGTGCCATGCAGAAGCGTCCATCGGTAAAGGTGGCGTAACACATCATCCGGTTCCCCACACACACACCAAATCATTTTCTCGGAGGACGATCTCGACGGGATTATAACTCCCCATAACGACTCCTTAACCATCAGTGCTCGTCTCCTTGGATTGAAGGTACATCGCCTCTTAGTTGATACTGGGGCTTATGCAAACATTTTGTTCGTTAATACCCTTCGCCAGATGGAAAAACAAGTTGGGGATTTGAGCAGTTATATTGAACCATGTAATCATACTATAATGGGTTTTGGGGAGTCTGTCACCCGACCCTATGGTATGATTAGGTTAGGAGTCGAGCTAGAGTCAACTTTGAATTCGGACATTAGACGAACTAGAATGTTAGATTTTGTAATCGTCGATGCTCAGTCCACTTATAACGGGTTTCTAGGTCGCCCGTTTATTCAGAATTCAAAAGCGGCTTGTTCCACGATTACTATTGTGTTAAATTTAAAACCACAAGATGGAGCGGGAAGTGTAAAAGGAGATCAAAAAGAAGGCTCGAGATTGTTTCTTTGTCATGTGTGCGGAAAAACAAAATATGGTTAACATGATGGAACAAACGAGGGAGATTGGTGTGAGTCAAGCCGGTGAGAAAAAACACCGTCTAAATGTCTCAGAAGCGAACACGAGTTGGCGAGCATAACCATTCGAGCAAATACGAAATGCGCGAACATAAACCCGGAAAGACAACTAATTCCCCGATCTCCTAGAACAAATGAATATTGATCGGCCCGAACGAGCAAACGGACCTAGAGCCTCGCATAGGTTTTGAACCCATGGAGGTTGATGATGAGCCCCGAGGATCCATTCAAGACCCTCGGTGGAAGCAAAAAAAAAAAAGCGGCGACTCTGTTGAGCAATTGGAACCAATCAATGTCGACCGAAACGGACTGAGTTAGAAGTGTTCGTTGGTTGAAATTACGAACCAATCCGAAGCGAAATAATTACTTACCTTCAAGCAAATTTAGATGTGTTCAGATGGTCACGGGGACATGGTTGGAATAGATCCGAGCATGCCCCCGCTCCCTCAACCTTGATCCAATACAAGCTCCGGTTGTCGAAACGTAGAAAATTTAGTCAGGAAAAATATGCGGCGATGAATAGTGAAATCAAAAAGTCGCTTTCGATAACAAATCGATCCAGAGGTAAAATGCCCAAGATGGCTTGCGAACCCATACTCGTTCATGAAGTCAAATGGATCTTGGAGATTGTGTATCGATTTCACCGATTTGAATAAGGCATGTCCAAAAGATAATTTTCGATGCCCCACATTGATTATTTGGTTGATAATACAAATGGGCCATGAACTCATGACATTTATGGATCGTTATTTGGTTATCACCAAATACCAATGCATCCGGACGATCAAAAAGAATCTGACGATTCTGCAGTGAAAAGAACATGTACTGTTGGCAACGCATGCCATTCGGATTAAAGAATGCCGGAGCAACGTATCAACGTTTGGTGAACAAAATGTTCGACGAACACATCGGCCGAACAATCGAGGTATATATTGATGATATTGTGGTTAAGAGCGAACATAAGGAAGACCACATCACCCACCTCGCACAAACGATTGATATATTGAGGAAGTATAATATGAAGTTAAATCCCAAGAAATGCAGTTTTGGGGTTCATTCAGGAAATTCCCGGACACATGGTTAGTCAGCGGGGATTGATGCAAACCCATCAAAGATTCAAGCAATACTCGATATGCAAGCCCCGGAAGTGTGAAAGAGGTCCAAAAGTTAACAGGACGATTAGCTTAGTGAGTAGGTTCATATCACGAAATGGGGACAAATGTAAACCTTTCTTTGATGCATTAAAGGGAAATTTCAGTGGACCGAGCATTGCCAGAATGCGTTTGAGTCATTAAAGCAACACCTTGCGGATCTTCAGAACCTTTATCTAAGCCTATCAGGCGAACAACTCTATTTTATATCTCATTGCATCCGAACATGCGATCGATCTTTGTGCTTTCGTCTGGCGAGAGGAGACAACGCATTTACCCATTTATTATGTTAGCCAAGTCTTTAAAAAGCCGAAACTCCGGTATCCTCCGTTGGAAAAATTAAGCGTCGCCACCGTAATGAGTGTGCGAAAATTGCGACCATATTTTTTCGACCACTCGGTTGAGGTATTGACTACGTTTCCATTCGCCCGAAGTCCTCCACCCGACCCGGATACTTGGGCGGATTGCTCAAATGGGCGGTGGAGTTAGGGCTGATTCGGCATTACTTTTGCTCCTTTAACAATGAATGAAGGCCAAGCTATGGCGATTTCATGGTTGAGTTGCCATATCCACAAATTCTCGATTTAAATTGTCGATCAACCATGGCACATGTATGTTGATGGATCATCAACAAGTTCAAGAGGCGGGAAGCGGCGTAGTTCTCATCGACCCAACTAAGGCAAACGTTTACAATGACCATTCGATTTGATTTTCGGCTACAAATAATGAAATTTGAATATGAAGCTTTGATCATTTGGACTACAAATGACAATGACAATGGGAATTCAAAGGTCGATGATCTATAGCGATTCTCGGTGTCGTTTATCAAATAACAATGATATGAGGCCCGAGGCGAACAAATGGCACAATATCAACAACTAAGAAAAGAGTTGCTCGAGCATTTTGACCAAGTTTTCATTGAACAATTACCACGATTGGGTAATTCGTTCCCCGATGCTTTGGCACGCCTGGCAACGGCAGAAGGAGTGACGAACACAACAGACATTGTGATCGTCACAGCCTATACGCCCTCGGTTCCCAGGATTGCGATCGCACAGATAACAAGCGAACAAGAAACTTGGATGACTCAATAATGAGTTATTTACAAAAGGGACTTCTCCCGCGAAAATAAAGCACAAGCAACTTCGTCTCGGGACGATCGCTTTCGATATACTATTATAGATGAGCATTTGTACAAAAGAAGCTTTCTCTTCCACTTTTGAAGTGTATTACTCTGAAGAGGGACATGTCTTACGCAACAAATCCATGATGGAATATGCGAAATCATCTCTGGCGGGCTCGTCCCGCACATAAAATAATCAGTAAGGTTATTATTGGCCAACCCTTAGAAAGGATTAAACTTGCATATGCTCGTGCATGTTATCATTGCAGTACATGCTCCACCATTCATTCATAGCCCTTTGAAGAGTTAGTATCGGTTTATAGTCCATGGCCATTTGCTAAATGGGGATCGATTTAATCGGCCCATTTCCATCGCACATCGGGGAGTTAGATATATGCCGTGGTAGCCGTTGATTATTATTAAATTAAATGAAGCCGAGGCAATTGTTAAAATCACCGAACAAAGGATGTGGAACTTTGTTTGGAAAAACATCATCTGTCGATTTGGGCTTCCCCAATCATTGGTCACGGATAACGGCAAACAATTCGATGGAAGTGAATTTAGACAAAATTGTGCTCGCTGGGGGATTAAAAAGCACTACTCAACTCCGTATTATCCCCAGTCAAATGGTCAAGTCGGCCCGTTAATAAAATTATCAAGCATACCCTCAAGGCTAGACTTGATAATTCGAGGGGAGGATGGGCGGAAAAGAATTGCTGAAATATTGTGGGCTTACTAGAACAACTTTTAACATCAACTGCAGAGACCCCTTTTGCTTTAGCATTTGGTGCAGAGGCTGTTATACCCGCAGAAATCAAAGTTCCAAGTCATCGAACAATGACTTTTGGAGAGCATATTAATGACCAAATTTCGCTCTCGAATTCGGACTGTTGGAAGAAAAAAGAAGAGCGGAGGTGATTTCAAGAATGCTATGTACAAAAAGAGATCGAGAAAAAAAGTTTTATAATTCCAAAGTCCGAATCTTGCGCAGGGTTTAATGTGGGCGTATTTGGTTTTAAAGCGATCGATGGGGGTACCCAAAGTGGTGTTTTCGGTCGAGCATGGGAAGGTCCTTTTCGAGTCACGCTGAAGCGTTTATCAAAGCGGGGGCATATGACTTGGAGGACCTGAATGGAGTCCCATTGTCTTACTCGTGGAACGCGTCAAATTTGAAAAAATATTATCAATAAAGGCGAGTATAGTATCGACCGAACAAAGTTGAAACAGCTAAAGCGAGCATATTGTTGGCTGAGCACAATCAGCCATTCAGTCCAAGTGAGTAGGACGCTCTTTTAAGAAGAATATATTATTTTCGATGCATATCTTCAAGGAAAAAGCTGGACAACACTATTGATGAGCCAGAGAGCTACGTGTCGAAACGAGTTGTCAATAGAAGATACGTGTCGAACAAGTTGGCAAGTGGTGGCGACCATGCGGTGAGTTAATTCTTTGAGCAAGAGCTGTCAAAAAGCCGAACAGATGTCAAAAAGGAGAGCAAAAATAAGAGAGCTAGCATCAGTTATCTATGCCAGCACCAGCTTGGGACAGTTCTATAAATAGGGGCATACTCATGGTTAAGAAAAGCAGAGAAAAAGATGAAGAAGAAAAAAGAAAAAATACTGCGATCCTCAGTAGGAAGATGGTTTAGTATGCCCCCAGACGTAGAAGAATCCAGCTCTCGATTCGTGATCAATTAAATTTGAATCGAGCATCTATCCGGATGCGAGCTTTTTACCTCACATTCATTGCAAGCACAGGTTGAAGCTCGTCCCCGGACTCAGGATGCTCGGAAGAGTCATGGTTGCCGCTCCACGTTACTCACTGCTTATGCGATAATAAGCCCGTAAAGTCCCCTATGCATCCCCAAAATCTCCTCTGGGGGAGGGATGTCATAGAGTCCACCGAAAATAATGCCGATCGCCGACTTCGGGCATCTCTTGGAGGATGAGAATGGTGCGAATTTGGTGAAAATTTTTTTCGCACCTATTTTTAAGCGGCGAGGAAGAACGCCCACGTGCTCATGCCCGTGACGCCCTGCAGATATGCCGCAACTTGTCGGGAGGGACAAAAAGTTTATCTTCTTCTTTGCTTGAGCATGTTACAAAAAAAAAGAAAGGGTAAACGACTGATGTGCTACATCCTTGTCAACATCAATTCCGCGGACAAGGTAAGGCGGTTAGGTGTCTACTCAAGACAGATTTAAATTCAAAAACCCCGGTCCGATAACAATAGTTGTGTAATAGATAGTCTTTTTTTCGGTTATGAACGATGTAATAGAATACAAAGTGTTGCAAAAGAAAAAAGAAAGATATTTGTACTTTTGTTCGCTAAAAGAGATTCTAGTTCAAAGCCTATTTGAGGTCGCGACCTTAAGCCGGGACGACCGAACAAAGATTTAACGAGCCAGTGTCTATGTTCACCGACGAACAATTCAGTATTCTCGATTCCCCGCAAAGAAAAAAGCGAGTAATGGGTACGCTGCAAATATAAAGTTTAATTAGTACTTACAGATACCGAAGACGGCGGGTGACGAAAATACGTGGTCGCAGTTAAATAAGACGGCCCGAGTACGAAGTGATCGCACCTAAATAAGACGATCGCGCACCAAGAAAGGGGGGGTTCATAAAGTAACCCATCTGGTCGCACCTAAATAAGACGATCAACCGATTGCAACGTCAATAAGACAATCAAAACAGAAAAAGAAGTCGGGAGCGGGCATAAAAAAACCCAATGTTGAATTCATTCAGAAGAAAAGAGGCAAAAAACTGGAAAACAATAAAGCGAACGCAAAGCAACTATCGTGCAACACAAGTATCAACATTCATCCTCAACAAACAGGTTAGAGGAAACAATTCAATATGAAATTCATTTGTTCAATTGACAAAATATTCGGACAAAAGAAGAAGTATCAACAAGAAACAGCTAAAGATATATTGTTCGAATGAAAAAGTGAAGAAGACAAAATTACACAAGTCTTGTAAAGAAAAAAGACATCAAGGCATAAAGTCAAAACTAGGGGTAGATGGAAGAGAAATGTCGAACACATTATGTTCGGTCCCCTCAACGGATTCGGGATGTCCGCATCGGATGCTCATTTGGGAGGTGCATTTTGCTCGATTCGGAGAGGTTCTTGCTCAAATCTGGGTGGATTGATCCCGAGATCCAATATGAAGATTTTGATCGGCAACCTCGATGAGTAATAATGTCCGAAGTTCTCCTCTTCATCCCGGAATTGGATCGTCAATTTTGATCCGCCGGGAAGAACGGAAAAGTCACACAG
The DNA here is from genome assembly GCA_037126765.1 of Stenogyne calaminthoides. Taxonomy (NCBI): domain Eukaryota; kingdom Viridiplantae; phylum Streptophyta; class Magnoliopsida; order Lamiales; family Lamiaceae; genus Stenogyne; species Stenogyne calaminthoides. The sequence goes on from JBBCBC010000025.1 coordinate 23,213,720, forward strand.
ACCATTCAAATCTGACATTGGGAGGTTGCGATCACGGAGGGTTATCAACCGTGCATTGAAAGTCGGATATGAGGGGGGCAATTTGCTCGCTGTTGAGTGTGTGGCGAACAGATCGAATAGCATCGGCAAAAGCGCAAATATACGAGAAGTTAGACATGGAGTCAATGTGTTCGTCGTCATGCAGCTTAGAGTTTTCAAGGCCTAAACGAGTGTTAGTCTCTTCAAAGAACGATGAAGTCATTGGCCAAGCTTCGTTCCTCTCACTTTCCATTTTTTCTACATCACCAAGTTTCTGGCTTCAAGATTCATTTCTTCTTGAGCCCTTCAGATATTGATCACCTCCTCTCGAGGCCCGATTGATTGCCTCTTTTCGTGTGGCGAGCATCCTCTTGAGCTAGGCGAGCATTCTCGCGAAATTGGCGGGCATCCTCGCAGGCGGTGAGCGCCGACTTGTTGCGAAAGCAGTTTGCTCTCGAGCGATTTCAATTCATCCGGACCTGTTCATTTCGATCACTTTGTCTTCAAAGTTCTAATCAAAGCCAAATAATTGGCTTGGATGTTAGCGAATTTGGGCATAAGCTTTCTCAAGCGACCCAAGGATGACCACGAAGCACCGGCCCCAAGCGCATGTTTTCTAAGGGGGTGGGACCGTAAATAGACTCCTCCGGATCGATAGTCCACGCTCGAGAGCGAGTCGGCAAGCTTTTTGAACATGCTCGCAAGACGCGGAACTTTGCGAACACTCGTGAAGCGAAATAATTCTTTAGGTCGGGCATTAAAGGCGACAACTGCTCAACCTCGATATATACATGTTGGTGAGTCTGAAATATCGATCAAAAACCAAAGCGACTTCTGAGCGAAAGCAAAGCGTGCCCACCCCTGGTGGATCCCGTCCAGGGAATGACTTATCTTCGGAGATCGTGGCTCGAGTCGATTGGAGTCCAAGATCGAGGTCCGGTGGAGGAGGAGAAGATGTGCCAACTTCCATTTCGACAAATCGCGAAATGGGACCAACAAGCGGCGCTCGATCGCCTCGGCGGTAGGGGTCGAAAGTCGACTGGCGGCATCGGTCTTGTTTGAGTTTGCTCGGTTGGCCCTTATTCGCTCGATCAGCCCTTGTTCGCTCGGACCTGTTAAACTGGCCCTCGGTTCGCGATCTCCACCCTTGGTCTTTTGATTGGTGGGGTTTGTTCGCCCGACCCATGCTTTCGGCCGAGCGGGAGCCCCCTCCAGACTCGACTTGTTTCTCCGGGCCCGGATGAAGGTCGTTTGGCCTGCTTGCCTCCCTACACCCGCTGGTGAGCTTCTCGCTTTCGGCTTGAATCGAAGCAAGTTCGCGTGGCGTTTTTTCTCCGAGCCATCTCGGTGTGTTGGGCGTACTCACGGCGATGGTCACAGTGGAGAAAAAGCTATAAATAAAAAGTCAAGTAATTAACGTAATAAATGAACAAAAAGACACAAGACTAGAACAAAAACAAAAGATTATCCTTAGGAAGGATCAACAAAGAACAAGATGGTGAGGAGGCACGAACAAACCACCTTTCTTTCTCTCGTCGGGCAAAAGATTCAAGGTAATCACGGATCTTTCGAACGAGATTCTAGATCGATCCGCCAAACGCTGCCGAAATAGCCGTCGTTTGTCTCCTTATCCGTTCGCGGCTTGAATCCCTGAAATAAAAAGTGAGTTAAAATCAGTTCAAATTGAGGAATGAAAGTTACAAAATCACTTACTTGATACACCAAGTCGGTGGGGATGTCCAAACGAGCATTTGGCTCGCTTTCAGAGGCGGGCTTTTCCAATCGCCCTCACGAACCGAATTTCTCTTTTCAACATCGATTTTGTTTAAGCACATCCTCGATAATTTTGCACTTGGCGTTAGCTTGCATAAACAACCACCCATGCTCGCCCCTCGGACGAGTCAAGTGCACTAACCGAGCAAGTTCATTTCTTAGAAGGATAATACCTTGGTTTCATTTTGCGAACAACGTCAAAAAACTCATGACCATATGCCATCCATTCGGTTTGAGTTGTGTAATGGAAATATTCCATTCCACGAGCAAGCAAACGGGTAATTGCCGGATGGAGAGGAAATCGAAGACCACCTCCATAGTATCAAATTACGGCAACACAACCCTCGGGGGTTGAATTCGGGCTCGTTCATCGGGGACCGGGTGCCCGAGAAAAAAGACATCTTTAGGGGTTTCATAAATTTTATGCAGCTGAGCGAGCATATCTACATCAATTATGCTCGCCATTTTGCTCGCTGGGTACTCGTTCTCTACACTAATCCTATGAGGTTGTTCGGGCAAGCCAAAATTATAACTTGAGCATTATACTCGCTATATGTTGATCTGTGAGGAACACCAACAGTATACCAATTTCGGAGTTTTGCCCACCATCTACACCTATGTTCGATTCGATTAAATTTGAGTTAAAATTTCCCCTTCTAAATGATATTATTTCTATCTACATCAATATCAAAAAGTAACCCTAGACCTAATTTGAATATAAGAGTTATAATCGAGAATCGTCCAATTTAATCATTATTCTGGGACAAACCCTATCCGACTCGGGCTTGGGCTCTATCGAGTCGGAAGAAAGAACGGTAAAAGGTTGTCGAAATTGCCAGCGGAATCTGGATTCGAGGCATTTGCCTCCGATGTATTTACATTATTACGGGATTCTACTAATGGGGGGAAGACGAAGGGAACTATAATGGTCGGATTGAGCAGAGGAATTGGCGAGGAAGCCATGATTATAAAGTAGAAGAAAGAATCTGGCGATTACGAATGAATTTCTTCGCCGGAACAATGAATCCTTCGCCGGAAACTTTCGAATGCGGAAGACGATAAGAGAGTAGAGGAGAAAGGAAAAATTTTTAAAGTGGAGAAATAAGATTTAAATAGACACCGGGTACTAATTCGAAGTTCCAGCGCGGAATTCGAAGCGACGCCAAACATGGCCCAATCAGATTTTAACAGCCGGGCCCAATGTAGAATACAAAGCGACCCGGCTGGGGGGTATTGTTGTGTTCGATATAATAAATCAGGATTAATCGAACATCAAAGAGCGACACGTGTAATGTTTGAATATAATAATCATGCCCGGTGGGCGAGTTACTTTTTGTTCGCCAACCGATCAGAGTTGCTCGGCCAGCCTACCGAACAAACGAAACCAGGTCAGTATGTTCGAACTCAAATCTCCTGAAAAGCCGACATCTTAAAGGCGACGAACAGAAAGTCCAACCGAACAAAAGATTAATTCTGACGATTAAAAGAGCGTCCTACAGACGACGTTTATAAAAAGATCAATCTAGAAGATGAAGTCAGAAACGTGGCAACACCACCGGAGTTCTTGCATGGTCCAAAGAATCCAGCACATGCTTTACCAATCCAGCTCATGCTTGACAAAGTATGATAAATGGAAGTAAAAAGAGGGAAAAAAGGGTTGGAAAATAGAAAATAATCCCAGAGAAATAGCCTACAAAAAATTCCCTGAGAGGTGAGGAATAGAAAAACTAGAGTGTTCATCCACATATATGAAAAACCCTGGAACTCATTCGATAACCTGCATCGATTCATCTTCATTAGATGTATCAAGAACTGTACGTGTAAGGCTTTCAGTACTATATCCTGGCTTGGTATGCCCCCAGAGTAGTCTTTTATTGACGAACTGGGTCAACAAATCCATCTTATTTACTGTTTATTTTACACGTATATGTTTTGTTTGCGAGTCGTAATCAAATTAACCACATAATATTCATCAACGAAAACGACTCGCGACAAGGTGGACCCTGCGGACGTGTCGGATTACGGGCACATATTCAAGATAATTTGTGCTACAACACCTAATTATTACTACCTCCGTCCCATAGAAATTTGCGCATTTACTATTTGGTTCGAGTTTTAGCGAGTGAGTTTTTTATATGGCAAAAGTTTTTCCCGTCGCTTCGCTGAGACGGCACGTGTGGACGCGTCCTTGGCCGGAATTTTCTCCGGTCACTTTTATTGAGCTCACCTAGTCGAGCTCTTTCTATTGGTGTACCTGTTTGGGTCAAGATTCGAGTGGTGTGCGATTTCGATTTTGGGTACATATTCTCTCTTCTTTTATTTTTTTTTCAGAATTCCAATTTTCTTTTTTGGTGGCTGATCCATTATGAGTGAAGAGAAAAAATATATTGATGTTATGCCCATGATAGCAAAAATCACGAAGCATAAACTTGTTCCTACTAATTATTTTGATTGTCGTCAGACTATTGAGCTATATTTGTTAAATGTGTCCATGGGCGGTCATTTGACCGATGATCCACCCACTGATGCCATAAAACTCCCTTAGCAACGAGAGGATGCTCGTTTATTTTTACAGATACGTAATTGCATCAGTAGTGAGGTGATTGAGATGGTTACTCATTGTTGGATTATAAAAGAGCTTATGCCATATCTTGAATTTTTATATTTGGAAAAAAACAATATTTCCCGAATGTATGATGTGTGTCAGGCATTTTACAGACCAGACAAAGGAGATAGGTTGATAACGGATTATGCCATGGAGTTCAAAAAAACTTATGTGATGAGTTTCTTAGCAGGTCTTCCATCTGAGTTTGAGACTTCTAATTCACAAATTCTCTCTGATTCGCAGAATTCATCACTGGAAGAGGCTTATAATAGAATTCTTTGCATTGAAAGTACAAGCTCCACCATAGATTATCCACCTAATAGTGTCCTTTTTAGTCGTGGTCCTACTTCCGAGTCTGGGAGGCCATAGTCCAAGAATGGTGGGAAGAAGGGTAATCAGGACATTCATCAACAGATGCGGAGTGTTATTATTGTCATGGACCTGGGCATACCAAACGAGATTGTCCGAAATTGCATAACAAGAGGCCTCTCTCATCTGCTCGTGTAGCTGACAGTGGTGGCAATTCTGGCCACTCTGGTGAATCCATCACCATCTCGACTAATGAGTATGAAAAGTTGTTCAAGTTGCAAGAAATGAATCTGTCACAAGCTAGTTCTGCTACTGCCATTGTTGAGTCAGGTAAACCTAATGCATGTTTTGTTTCCTCATCTTCCAAGTGGGTCATTGAATCTGGCGCCACAGATCACATGATAGGTAATCCAAATATGTTCTCTAAAATCACCTCACATAATACTTCATTTCCTGTTACTTTAGATGATGGTTCAAAATCTCATGTCATTGGATCTGGAACTGTTAATCCAACATCTTCTCTACCCTTGTCATCCGTTCTTAGTCTTCCTCAACTCTCGTTTATTTTTATTTCTGTGAGTAGAATTACTCGCAACCTTGATTGTTGTGTCTCATTCTTTCCTGATTATTGCTTGTTTCAGGATCTTATGACGAAGAGACTTATTGGTAAGAGACATGAATCGGGCGGCCTCTAGATCCTTGATACTTAGCAGCCTAAATCAGTAGCATGTACTGGGACTATCACTCCTATGGATGCACATCGTCGATTGGGTTACCCTTCACTTCCTTTGCTGAAGATATTATGTCCGCAATTTTCTAAGTTGTCATCTCTAGATTGTGAGTTTTGTCATATTGCTAAGCATCACCATGTTAGTTTATGTCTTCGAGTCAATAATAAAGCTAGTGCTTATTTTAAGTTGGTACATGCTGATGTTTGGGGGTCTTTGTCCCGTTACATCAAAACCTGAATTTCGTTATGTGTAATATTTGTTGATGATTATTCTCGGATGACATGGTTATATTTAATGAAAAATTGTTTTGAGTTATTTACCAATTTTTCTACCTTTTGAGTTGAGATTAAGACTCAATTTGGTGTGTCTGTGAAAATCTTGTGAAGTGATAATGCTAAGGAATATATTTCTGAAATATTTCGTTATTATATGTTGCACAATGGCATTCTTCATCAAACATCATGTGTTGACACACCGTCTCAAAATGGTGTGGTTGAGAGAAAGAATACACATCTTCTTGAAATTGTTCATGCTTTGTTATTTGCCATGCAAGTTCCTAACTCTTTTGGGTTGATGTTGTCTTTACTGCGTGCTTTCTCATTAATCGCATGTCATCTTTTGTCCTTCGTGGTGAGTCACCTTTTCATGTCCTATTTTCATCTCAGTCTCGGTTTCCTATTGAGCGCAAGATATTTGGTTGCACTTATTTTGTTTGGGATGTTCGACCTTAGGTCACAAAACTGGATTTGAAAAATCTTTGAGGTGCATTTTCTTAGGCTATTCTCGGGTTCAAAAAGGATATCAATGTTTTTGTCCTAGTCGCAACAGGTATCTTGTATCTACTGATGTTGTGTTTTCTGAACATACACCTTTCTCTCATTCCATTCCTCCTCCCACTGAGGGGGAGGATACAACTTTTTTAATATATAAAGTTTTTATCCCAGTTGTTCCTCCATCTGATTCCACTAGACCTCCTATCCTATAGATGTACACTCACTGACCACGACCTCCTGCTTCTGATTTGGATCCTGATACGCCAATTTCATTTCCTGATGCACCAATATCTTCGTCGACAGATCCTTCTTCGAGTGATGATCTTCCCATTGCTCTTCGAAAAGGTAAACGTTCTTGCACTTATCACATTTCCTCTTTTGTTTCATATGATCACTTATCCTCTTCCTCTCGAGCATTTGTTTATTCTCTTGAGACTATTCCTAACATCGTTCAAGAGTCTTTGACCCATCCTAGTTGGCGTAATACCATGATTGAGGAAATGAATGCAATAGATACTATGGGCACTTGAATTTTGGTGGATCTTCATACAGGTAAACGACCTATTGTGTGCAAATGAGTGTTTACTGTCAAAGTTAATCCTGATGGCTTTGTGGCTCGGTTGAAAGAACGCTTTGTTGCCAAAGGCTATGCTTAGACTTATGGCGTTGACTATTTTGACAAATTTTCTCCTATTGCCAAGTTTACCTTGATTAGGCTCTTAGTTTCAATGGCAGCTACTAATCATTGGCCTTTGCACCAGTTGGATATCAAGAATGTCTTTCTCCATGGTGATCTCGTTGACGCTATTTATATGGAGCAATCACCTGGTTTTGTTGCTCAGAGGGAGACTCATAAGGCATGTTATCTTTAGAAGTCTTTGTATGGTTTGAAACAGAGTACTCGTGCATGGTTTGGTACTTTTACTGGTGTTGTTGTGAAGTTTGGTATGAAGCAAACTAAATTTGATAATTCTATTTTTCACATAAATTCTGAGGGTGGTATTATCTTGATGGTTGTGTATGTGCATGATATTGTGATCACATTAAAGGGATTGCATCTTTGAAAGCTTTCCTTCCTACTCAGTTTACTAATAAGGATTTGGGGATACTAAGTATTTTCTCGGTGTTGAACTGAGTAGGGTAAGAAGGGAATTTTTCTATCTCAAAGAAAGTATGTGCTCAATTTGTTGGAATTTAGAGGCACGTAAACACGTAATACATGCGCAATGAAAATTAAAGTTCACCAACAACGAATAGTTAATTGCATAATTAAATACGAGTAAACGTAAACAGAATTCTTACAGCAATTCGTATACGGATTCCTCAACTATGGTATCCACGTAACAGTCATTTACTAATATGCACAGATCTGCCAGCGTTGAATCCCCGAGGTGAATTTGCTAGGAAAATTCTAACTTAGAGATTTTATGGAGAAAATATGAAGTCACGTATTATGAATTCTCAAGAGCTCATATATATAGGAGAGGTCTAGCTTAAATCTCAAACTAACCTGATTGGGAAATAAAATCCCTAATCTTTATTTAAATAAATCTCTTAGATTTATTCCCACATATAAAATCTCTACGGATTTAAATTCCATATATGACAAATCTCTACGATTTATTTCCATATATATTAAATCCTACAATAATATTCCAAATATTATTATTGGGAATTCTTATTTAATTAAATATTAATAATAATTAATTCCAAATTAATCTATTATTAAATTATTAATTACTTCTCCATAAATTAAATATTAAATCTAATTTAACATTTAATCAACCAACTATAATTAGTATACAATCGTTACTTGTTGTGTGACCCATAGGCCCTTATATATCAAGTGATTAGTCAAACTAACGGTCTTAATTGAACTCTAGACAATAAATCAGACATTCTCAATATATATGAGGTACGTTGCGAGGAAATGTGCAACTACCTGTAACTGAAACATGGGCTATTACGATTTCCACCTTTCATTCACGAATACTCGATTAAGTCTTGAACATGATGAAGTGTCTATTCAAATAACTTAATCAATTTATCTCTAATCACTAATTGATCATTCATGTCACACTTAGCCACAAAGTCCAAGTTGACGTGCATTGGCCAATGACCTTGATCCAATTATGATGAGAAGATGAGTATTCTCTCTAAATCTACTTTGAGGAATGAATCCTTTTCTTGGCTCAACTACCACGCACATGCACTTCATGATGAGTCCAATCCAAGTCATATCTACCCATGGAAGGGTGCAAGCGTCGGTCATGGTCAAAGTTCATCACTCCACACATGTCGTGCATATTGACCTCAAGTCAAAGGAGTATCACATCGCTCCTACTAACCGAGACACCCATAGACACATATAGTGGAATTACATCAAACTGTTTCTCGGATGGGTATACCAATACCCTCTAAGGTATTTGTGCATCCATCATTAGATACCTAGTATCTCGTAGTAAGTGAGATCTCACTACACTCTCTAAGAGTATGATGCAAATCGCACACCAATCTCCATTGCATCATCAATATCCCATTCTCGATGATCCTCGATTGGGGCTATTTGACAATCATGCTTAGGTCATTTGAGTTCTTTCTTACTCAATGACACCAATGACTCAAGGGAATACAGATAAGAACAAATGCAAACAATCAAACATAATATTCTAATAAGTGCAACACCATATATTTAATATTAAATAAACAATAATATTAAATCAATACTGAATATTATCTGAGCATTATGTCCTTACAATGGATTGTCTCTAGGACACTAACACTAACAATCTCTCACTTGAACTAGAGTCAATCACCTACATGTCTAACCTCTAGAACATCAAAATGTCTAGTGTGTATATGGATACTCAAAGCCTTGGTAAAAGGATCAACCAGGTTATCCTCGGTGGGGACACGTTCTAACTCTGTCTCTCCTGTAGCGATTATCTCTCTTATTAAGTGATAACACCTCGGTACATCTTGTTTCTGTTATTGGATCTCGATTCCTTGGCTTGCGCGACCGCACCAGTATTGTCACAATATAACTTCATTGGGCTGCTGGCACTCGGAACTACCCCTAGTTCACTAAAGAACTGATTTATCCAGACAACTTCTTTGGCAGCTTCTGCCGCAGCAATGTGCTCTGCTTCGGTTATTGAGTCTGCGATAGTATCTTGTTTGGAACTGTTTCACCTAACCGCCCCACCATTGAGAACTAAAACATAGCCCGACTGTGATTTGTAATCATCACAGTCGGATTGGAAACTTGCATCAGCATAACCAGTTGCAACCAACTCTGACTGTCCTCCGTAGACCAAGAAGCAATCTTTGGTACGCCTAAGGTACTTAAGAATGTTCTTGACAGCAATCCAGTGAGGTTCACCTGGATTCTGCTGGTATATACCAGTGGTGCTAACAACGAAGGCCGCATCTGGTCTCGTGCAAGTCATGACGTATATGATGGAGCCAATTGCAGGTTCATATGGTATATCCTTCATGCGCCGGATATCAGCTTCTGTAGAAGGACAATCCTTCTTAGACAACTTTATCCCATGACATGTCGGTAGAGAACCTCTCTTAGAGTTCTCTATCGCAAATCACTTTAACACCTTATCTACATAGGTTGACTGTGACAACCCCAACATCTTTTTTGGATCTATCCCTATGGATCTTGATCCCTAAGATGTAGCAGGCCTCACCAAGATCCTTCATCATGAAGGTCCTCGATAGCCAATCTTTAACCGACTGCATAAGAGGAATGTTGTTTCCCATAATCAGTATGTCATCGACATACACAACTATGAAAACAATATTTCTCCCACTGCGTTTACGATAAATGCATGGATCTTCCGAATTTCTGATGAAGTCAAACGATTTAACAACTTCATCAAATTGGATATTCCAACTCCTAGAAGCTTGCTTTAATCCATAAATGGACCGTTTAAGCTTGCACACAAGATTAGACTTTGGCTTAGATACAAAACCTTCCGGTTGAGTCATAAACACCTCCTTATCAATGTTGCCATTTAGGAAGACTATTTTGACATCCATCTGCCAAATCTCATAATCTAGATGTGCTGCTACCGCAAGTAAACTTCGAATTGACTTGATTTTGGCAACAGGTGAGAAAGTCTCATCATAGTCAATGCCTTCGCGTTGACTATAACCTTTTGCCACCAACCTAGCCTTGTAGGTTTGTACCTTGCCGTTTGCATCAGTCTTATGTTTGTAGACCCATTTGCAACCTATGGGTTTGACCCCTTTTGGCAATTCAACCAAGTCCCAGACTTGATTTGTGTACATCGAGTCCATCTCGAATTTTATGGCTTCATGCCACTTCTTTGTGTCAACATCTAATGTTGGCTCAGTGTAAGTCCTGGGATCGTCTTTATCCGAGATCTCCACATCATCATGTCCCTCTACGAGGAAACCATAATATATAGTGGGCGGATTACGAATCCTGGTAGACTTACGGAGTTGTGGTTGTGCAGGCTGTACATTTTGATCGTGAAAATTTTATGGTGCATCGATTTCGTCAATGTCCGGAGAGTCCTCAAGAGCAACACTTTTAGATGCCTCTTGGGCAGGAGTTTGAACTATGATGTTCTCATTCAGCCCACTTGGAGTTTGTTGCAATGGCAATGTAACTCCAATTACGCTCCCACTGGCTGAAAGAGGATCACTAAGTGATAAACTTCCACCATGAGAGTTGCTGAATGCTCCCACTGATTCCTTGTCACATTTTTTTGACAAGATTTCAGTCTTTTGGTTATCCTGTGGTTCTTGAATTTCTTCAAGTTCTATCATCTTACGACCTTGTTCCTTAAAGACATAGTCTTCTTCGAGGAACCTGGCCTGCCTAGAAACAATTATTGTTTGTTTCTCAGGTAGATAGAAATAATATCCTCTCGTTTCCTTAGGATATCCCACAAGGTAACCCTTTTCACCTTTGGATTCCAACTTATCAGTGAGCATCTTTTTCACAATTGTGGGGCAACCCCACCTTTTGATATGTGAAAAAGTTGGCTTCTTGCCACACTATAATTCATATGGTGTATGCTCAACTGATTTAGATGGAATCCTACTCAGAATGTAAATTGAGGTTTGTAACGTGTATCCCCATAAGAATGTCGGAAGGGAGGAAAAACTCATCATGGACCTTACCATGTCCAACAAGGTTTGGTTTCTCCTCTCGGACACTCCGTTCATTTGCCGTGTTCCGGGAGGAGTCCATTGAGATTTGATTCCATGTAACTTTAAGTAATCCATGAACTCATGGCTGAGGTATTCACCTCCTCGATCTGATCAAAGAGTCTTGATTCTCTTACCAAGTTGCTTTTCTACTTCAGCTTTGAAATTTTTGAACTTCTCAAAAGACTCGGATATGTGTATGTGCTTCATAAGATACACATATCCATATCTTGAGAAGTCGTCAGTAAAAGTGATGAAGTAGGCGAAGTGACCCCTAGCTAGAGTGGGCAATGGTCCACAGACATCACTGTGGATCAATTCTAGAACTTCTTTGGCACGAACCCCTTTCTCAGAGAAGGGTTTGTTGGTCATCTTGCCCTTGAGACATGATTCACAATTTCCATAAGACTCTAAGTCGAATGGGGTTAAGTAGTCTAACTTCCTTAACCTTGTTATCCTATTCTCATTTGCATGACCAAGCCGACAATGCCACAAGTAAGTTGGGTTTTCATGATTACTAAGTTTGAGTCATTTTTTTTTTGTATATTAAGAATATTATGTCCACAATGCAACAAATATAAACCATTCGATAAAGGAGCATTTGCATAAACATCACCATTAAGCGAAAAATAACAATTATTGTTTGCAAAATGGAAGGAAAACCCTTCAATGTCTAACATAGGAATAGAAATAATGTTGCGGGTAATAGAAGGAACGAAATAACAATTATTCAGTTCAAGTCTAAAACCAGAGGGTAAGTCTAAAACATAAACGCCAACACGTTCAGCAGCAACTCTTGCTCCATTCACAACGTGTAGGGCAACTTCACCCGGTCTAACTGCCCTGCTATGCTTTAGACCTTGCACATTAGTACAAATGTGTGAGCCACAATCGATGTCTAATACCCAACAGTTAGTATCATTTGTGGACATGTTTATCTCAATAACAAACATACCTATTCCAGTGGTTGGGATACCTTGTGTCTTCTTTTCAGCTGCTAGAACCTTGCAGTCCTTCCTCCAATGCCCCTTCTACTTGCAGTGGAGGCATACATCCTTGTCCACCCTCTCCTTCTTTTGAATTTCACCTTTGGGCTTAAGGAAGCTTAGCTTGGAGTCTTTCTTTGCCTTGTCCCTTCACTTCTTCTTTCCTTTTGGAGCAGAAAAAGTAGAGGCACTCACCATGGGCACGGGCTTTTCCTTAGCAGTGGAAAACTCAAAGGTCTTTAGCATGTTATGTAGCTCGGGCATAGTCGATTCTGTCTTATTCATATTAAAGTTTACCACGAAACTCGAATATGAATCGAGAAGTGACTGAAGAATGACATAAACAACAATGTTGATCTTGAGCTCAATGTCCAAACGACCAAATTTATTGATTAGCCCAATCATCTTCAACACATGAGGAGAAACCTTCCATCCTCCCGACAATCGACATCTAAACAGATCTCTCATCACTTCATAAATCTCAGAACGAGATTCAGAATCAAAGAGATCCTTCAGATACTTGATCATCTCGAAGGGAAGTATCTTCTCATGCTGCCTTTGCCACTCGGGAGTCATCCCGAGTAGCATAACACACTGAGCCTGGGAAGCATCCTCTTGATTCTTCTTCTGAGCCTCGGTGTCAAACGCCTCGACTTCTTCATTTTCAGCCTTCGGGGTAGCAGGGATTGGTGTGTCCAACACGTACTCAATCTTTTCTTGCCTAAGCACTAAACACACGTTTCGGTGCCAGTCGAGAAAAATTGGCCCAACCAATTTGTTAGTTTCCAAAACACTTCTTAGTGATAAGTTATACATTTCAACAATCCTAGAGAAATAAAATAAAATGGGAATTAAAACACATAATTCCTATGATCAATATTCAGCAATCAAAATAAACATTGCCCTTCTTTTGTGTTTATTTTGTCTCCATTATTTTCACATATTTAACGACCTCATCGGAAGAATATGAATTTATATCTAATATAAATCATAATGGACTAGGATCCACATTCTTATTATCATAATATCTGCTTGGGCTGATTACTATGATAGCAGAACTGGTAGGTCCTCAAACCAATTGCAAAAAACTTCAACTCCCAGTTGATTGAACCTAGTTCAATCGGATGCCCCTTAACTTTCGTTTTCCTGCTTGGGCTGGTGAAACAAAATCAAGTTGATTTACAACCATCAAGCGGCGACACTACGTGTCCCTATAAAAGTCCCGTTAAATGTAGATCCGAGCAAAAGACTTGGGCCTTAAATACTCATTGGAACGAAATCTCCGGTTTACTTTTAACTTTGATGGAAGGCATCGTTCATTTCAATGAAAATCATATTTTTAGCGAGGATCATTTTTAAAGGCGGGGTATTAATTGCTTAATCGATATCCAACATGTTAATTTACATCACATTTGAGCACTTATTGGGTGCCGCCTACCAAAACATGATTTACACGGACCAATATTTATATGGGCACCGTCTACCCAAACAATAATACGGTCCGACAAATATTGGGCGCCGCCTACCGAAAAAATTATAATGCGGACTATAAATGCGTTAACATAATATAAAACACGTTAACCAAGTGGAAATTAATAATTCATTTAATTCTCTTAACCAGAATTTTAAAATCCAATTTCAAGATCAAGTTTAATAATTAAATTCATTATTAATATTAGCTTTTAATTAATCCAATTAATTAAATTCGTCATTAGTCCAACTAATACATTTTATTGAAACTCTAATTTTATTAATTCTAACAAATTAAATCAAATTAAATTTTAATTAATAAATATAGGGGCTCAGGGGCAATTTCTAAAATTGCACGGGATGGCCTGCCCAAATCAAATTTGCAAAACAACACTCCCACATCATCACCCATCCCAATCAGATCCAATCTGAGATTCTGAACAATCCAATTTTCAAAATCCAAACCCCATCAAAATTCACAACAACAATTCGACAAAAGCAACTTTAATAATTAAACAGTTATTCGAAAATTTTGGGGATAATCATCTCAAGTTAAACTGCCCAGAAGCAAGAACAGATCGAGGATGAGAGTTCAAGTATCAAAATCTTTGAGTTCACTATATAGATAGTAAAGCAACAACTCATCATAAAACTGCACTGAATCGAATCAAGATGAAGACACAAGGCCAATCGCCGAGTTCAATATGCACAAGAGCGAGTTGAATATGCACTAGAGCAAATATCAAGATCTTTGTATGGTTTGAAACAGAGTACTCGTGCATGGTTTGGTACTTTTACTCATGTTGTTGAGAAGTTTGGTATGAAGCAAACTAAATTTGATAATTTTATTTTCACATAAATTCTGAGGGTGGTATTATCTTGATGGTTGTGTATGTGCATGATATTGTGATCACATTAAAGGGATTGCATTGAAAGTTTTCCTTCCTACTCAGTTTACTAATAAAGATTTGTGGATACTAAGTATTTTCTTGGTGTTGAACTGAGTAGGGTAAGAAGAGAATTTTCCTATCTCAAAGAAAGTATGTGCTCAATTTATTGGAATTTAGAGGCACGTAAACACGTAATACATGCGCGGCGGAAATTAAAGTTCACCAACAACGAATAATTAATTGCATAATTAAATACGAGTAAACGTAAATAGAATTCTTACAGCAACTCGTACATGAATTCCTCAACTATGGTATCTACGTAACAGTCGTTTACTAATCTGCACAGATCTGCCAGCTTTGAATCCCCGAGGTGAATTTGCTAGGAAAATTCTAACTTAGAGATTTTATGGAGAAAATATGAAGTCACGTATTATGAAGTCACGTATTATGAATTCCCAAGAGCTCATATATATAGGAGAGATCTAGCTTAAATCTCAAGCTAATCTGATTGGGAAATAAAATCCCTAATCTTTATTTAAATAAATCTCTTAGATTTATTTCCACATATAAAATCTCTACGGATTTAAATTCCATATATGACAAATCTCTACGATTTATTTCCATATATATTAAATCCTACAATAATATTCCAAATATTATTATTGGGAATTCTTATTTAATAAATATAATTTAATTAAATATTAGTAATAATTAATTTCAAATTAATCTATTATTAAATTATTAATTACTTCTCCATAAATTAAATATTAATCTAATTTAACATTTAATCAACCAACTATAATTAGTACACAATCGTTACTTGTTGTGTGACCCATAGGCCCTCATATATCTATTGGGGAATAAGTTGCACAGATCTATTCAGGGTGAATATTTAAATACAAATTTAATTCTTATAATTATTACTAGCATGAATTAATCCTATATTAATTCAAATAATAATCCAACAACATATCATGCATATAATAATTCACGTAAAACTTACGCATGCGGAATTCTACGAGTTTACGTGAAAGTACCTCTTGGGATGGCAACGGTGTGGCTGATTAGACTAACTGAAAGGACTTCCCAAGTATTCCCTTAGCCCTCGTTCGACTATCCGGTGGAAGGACACTTGTGAAAGATTTAACAAAAGGAAAATAAATTATGTTGCACCACCTTTGTGGATTTACTAATTTTTCCAGCACATGGAATTGTACTTGGGAATGAAATAATCATCACCTATTTATAGAGCATGAAGTGGACGAAATTTTGTGATAAAACAATATGGAAAAATCTTTTTTTGATCTCCAAGAAATCTTGAATATATCTCCTATATTCTTTTTCCCATAATTATAATATTCCACAAAAATCCCACCTACTCTATTTTATGGTAAATTTCGAAAATATAGGGTGCCAAGAATCCAAGATTTGATTCTTCTTGAATTTATGAGATATTCTTGTATTTCAAGAAATACATATCTTCCATAATATCTTTTCAAGAAAATCAAGAAAATCTTTCTTGCCCCTTATTTTCAAATTTTCGAAAATCTATTATGAATTAACCAATTGGGAGATTTCTTGAATTTAATGAGATAATCTTGTATTCCAAGAATACATATCTTCATTCCATAACAAAATTCAAAGAAAATCTTTCTCCCAACTTATCCACAATTTTCGAATTTTTCTTGGAAAAATAAGCAGCAATATTTATTTTATTTTAATCACCTTTTCAGTTATTAGACTATATGTTGGGCTACTTAGGGGGCCTTTAGGAGAATTAAGATTGGACCTTCCAATGGATCTTGAATTATCAATATTGAGCCACAATATTATTCAAGCCCATAAATATTAATTAATCCCACTACATAATTAATATTGCACTATCCATCTTAACCCATATTACAGTCAATATGGCTCCCGGTTATTATTTCCCGTATTTAAGATTATCTAGCCCATTAATTAATTCAAGCCACTGAAATAGCTTTCCATTAATTAATATCTTTTTTCCTTGGTCAAGGAACGGTTCAACATTATTATCCATACCGGAAACTAATTCCACTTGCAAGATTTGGTATGATAAAGCTTATGAACCTCCCAAGGGGGCAAATCGAACAAGCATACTTGCACACGATTCTTCGTATTAAATCTTAGCAATCACATGTGACTAATAATATTGCCCAAGATAAAAAGTATTGAATCTCACTGATTCGCTACCCATGATAAGTCAAAGCAATAGTTACCAATCCCACGTGATCCTATTTAAGGGACGAAGATTAAGAAATAACGAACCACTGAGGTCTAATTCTTCCTTGTTCAGTTCTGAAGAATTTATCCTCCTGTAGGTCTTATTCTGTGCATCAGTCATGCACTAGTGTAATCTCTTGGTCAAGACAAGCCAATCTGAGCCTTACACTTCAACCTTTCACGATGGGTTGTTCATTTCCATCTAGATCGTGAATGGCGTACTTTTAGTTACAAGGGACTGTTAATTTAATCTTCTGTGATCTGGTATCACTAAATTAACTACAATGTAACACGTCATTTAATTATTGAACAGATTATGCAGTAAATATATGTAACATTTGATAATATTTAAAGCATCAGTGATAAACAATTTATTTCAGTAAATAAGTTCGAAATTCCGTTTTGATTATACAAAGTAAAAAGCATACTTTCTAGTATAATCCCAACAATATCAAGTGATTAGTCAAACTAACGGTCTTAATTGAACTCTAGACAATAAATCAGACATTCTCAATATATGAGGTACGTTGCGAGGAAATGTGCAACTACCTGTAACTGAAACATGGACTATTACGATTTCCTCCTTTCATTCACGAATACTCGATTTAGCCTTGAACATGATGATGTGTCTATTCAAATAACTTAATCAATTTATCTCTAATCACTAATTGATCATTCATGTCACACTTGGCCACAAAGTCCAAGTTGACGTGCATTGGCCAATGACCTTGATCCAATTATGATGAGAAGATGAGTATTCTCTCTAAATCCACTTTGAGGAATGAATCCTTTTCTTGGCTCAACTACCACGCACATGTTGGGGAATTAATTGTCCGGATCTATTCGGGATGAATATTTAAATTCAAATTTAATTCTAACAATTATTACTAGCATGAATTAATCCTATATTAATTCAAATAATAATTCAACAACAAATCATGCATATAAACAGTTCACATAAATCCTACGCATGCGGAATTACTACGAGTTTACGTGAACTTACCTCTTGGAATGACAATGGTCTCGTCGATAAAAACACACCAAAAGACCTTCCCAAGTATTCACTAGTCCTTGCTCGACAATCCTGTGGAAGGAAGCTCGCGAATAATTAACAAAAGGGAAAATAAAATTTGTTGCACCACCTTTGTGGATTTACTATTTTTTCCAGCACATGGAATTGTACATGGGAATGAAACACTCATCCCCTATTTATAGAGGTGTAGTGGCCGATTTTTTACATATGGAATAGGGGGAAAAAATCTTTTCCTGATCTCCAAGAAATCTTGAATATATCTCATATATTCTTTTTCTCCATAATTAAAATATTCCATAAAAATTCCACTCTCTCTTGTTATGGTGTATTTTCGAAAAAGAGGATAAAGATTCCAAGATTTGGATCTTCTTGAATTTATGAGATATACTTGTATTTCAAGAAATACATATCTTCCATAATATCTTTTCAAGAAAATCAAGAAAATCTTTCTTGCCCCTTATTTTCAAATTTTCGAAAATCTATTATGAATTAACCAATTGGGAGATTTCTTGAATTTAATGAGATAATCTTGTATTCCAAGAATACATATCTTCATTCCATAACAAAATTCAAAGAAAATCTTTCTCCCAACTTATCCACAATTTTCGAATTTTTCTTGGAAAAATAAGCAGCAATATTTATTTTATTTTAATCACCTTTTCAGTTATTAGACTATATGTTGGGCTACTTAGGGGGCCTTTAGGAGAATTAAGATTGGACCTTCCAATGGATCTTGAATTATCAATATTGAGCCACAATATTATTCAAGCCCATAAATATTAATTAATCCCACTACATAATTAATATTGCACTATCCATCTTAACCCATATTACAGTCAATATGGCTCCCGGTTATTATTTCCCGTATTTAAGATTATCTAGCCCATTAATTAATTCAAGCCACTGAAATAGCTTTCCATTAATTAATATCTTTTTTCCTTGGTCAAGGAACGGTTCAACATTATTATCCATACCGGAAACTAATTCCACTTGCAAGATTTGGTATGATAAAGCTTATGAACCTCCCAAGGGGGCAAATCGAACAAGCGTACTTGCACACGATTCTCCGTATTAAATCTTAGCAATCGCATGTGACCAATAATATTGCCCAAGATATAAAGTATTGAATCTCCTTGATTCTCTACCCGTAATAAGTCAAAGCAATAATTACTAACCACACACGATCCTATTTAAGGGACGAAGATTAAGAAATAACTAACCACTGAGGTCTAATTCTTCCTAGTTCAGTTCTGAAGAATTTGTCCTCCTGTAGGTCCTCTTCAGTGCACTAGACATGCACTAGTGTAATCTCTTGGTCAAGACAAACCAATCTGAGCCTTACACTTCAACCATTCACGATGGATTGTTCTTTTCCATCTAGGTCGTGAATGGTGTACTTTTAGTTACAAGGAACTGTTAATTTAATCTTCTGTGATCTGGTATCACTAAATTAACTACAATGTAACACGTACTATTTATTGAACAATTATGCATTAAATATATGTAACATTCGATGATATTTAAAGCATCAGTGATAAATAATTTATTTCAGTAAATAAGTCTGAAATTCAGTCTGATATACAAAGTAAAAGCATACTTTCCAGTATAATCCCAACAACACATGCACTTCGTGATGAGTCCAATCCAAGTCATATCTACCCAAGGAAGGGTGCAAGAGTCGGTCATGGTCAAAGTTCATCACTCCACACATGTCGTGCGTATTGACCTCAAGTCAAAGGAGTATCGCATCGCTCCCACTAACTGAGACACCCGTAGACACATATAGTGGAATTACATCAAACGGTTTCTCGGATGAGTTTACCAATACCCTCTAAGGTATTTGTGCATCCATCATGAGATACCTAGTATCTCGTAGTAAGTGAGATCTCACTACACTCTCTGAGAGTATGATGCAGATCGCACACCAATCTCCATTGCATCATCAATATCCCATTCTCGATGATCCTCGATTGGGGCTATTTGAGAATCATGCTTAGGTCATCTGAGTTCTCACTTACTCAATGACAACAATGACTCAAGGGAATACAGATAAGAACAAATGCAAACAATCAAACATAATATTCTAATAAGTGCAACACCATATATTTAATATTAAATAAATAATAATATTAAATCAATACTGAATATTATCTAAGCATTATGTCGTTACAATGGATTGTCTCTAGGACACTAACACTAACACAATTTACTTTCTGAAATTGGAAAATTGGGAGCTAAACCATGTAGCTCTCCAATGGTTCCCAAATTGCAGCTTACAAAATAGGGTGTGTTATTTGATGATCCTGAAAGATACAGAATATTTGTTGGAAAACTGAATTATCTTAGGGTGACACATTCAGACATTGCTTACCCCGAAAGTGTAGTGAGTCAATATATGTCATCACCTACTATTGATCACTGGAAGACGATATAGCAAATATTGTGTTATTTGAAAGGAGCCCCTGGACGTAGAATTGTGTATAGTGACCATGGTCACGAGATGGTTGAATGTTTTTCCGATTCTGATTGGGCAGGGTCAAATGAAGATCGAAGGTCTACTTCAAAATATTGTGTTTTCTTTGGTGGAAATTTGATATCTTAGCAAAGTAAGAAACAGAAAGTAGTCTCACGTTCGAGTGCAGAGTCTGAATATAGAGCTATGGTCAAAGTTGTATGCGAGATAGTATGGGGTATATGAGTTTCTAAATGAAGTGGATTTGAAGTTCTCATTACCAGCCAAATTGTGGTGTGATAATCAAGTTGCGCTTCACATTGTCTTTAATCCGGTCTTCCACGAACGGACCAAATACATTAGGATTGATTGTCACAGGAAGTGGTGGTTCGTAAGGACAGGGAGCTTGTGAGTGGGATTCCCAACAAGGTCGATGGTTGGCATAGGAAGTGGTGGTTCATTGGAGGGGCGTGGGAGTCTGTGGATCCTTCGAGCACATTGCCCATACATGTTCCGACAGATTATGCGGCTCGAGTTGAACATGGTAAATCTTATGTCTTTAACTCTGAAGTCGTACTGATCTAATTCTTTTTTTATCTCGCAGTGTTTACCCCCCATTCGATCGAAATTTCTTTTGGAATTTCTGGCGTTTAACATACCTAATACTCCCCGAATGGGCGAGACGTAAACGCTCTGAACTCCGAGCTTGACCGACTTAAAGACGTCCTGTACACATATCCTCATCACCTCAAGATCCCCTGTAAGTTTGCATGTTAGTACTTCGTTGATAGCAATACGGGATTTAACTGACTGGATTTCTTTTGTGTGAACAGTTCCTAATATCCCGTTCGACGTCAACCCCACCCCGGATGGCGACCGTAAGAAATTTGTGTTGGGTCGATGAAGCGTGTGGTGGCCACCAATGCCCTCCTCCAAGCTCGACCCCCCACTAGTCCTCCCTCTTGGAAGGGAAGAGAAGTCCACTGGCCGACTACGTCCGAGCCCGGCCGAAGAGGATGAGGGAGTAGATCGGCATGTACCGGTCGGAGATAAACCTGGGAATAGGGAGGTCGCCGCTTCGCCCGACCTCACAACCCACCTCCGCCCCGGAAGGAAGTCGTCATCGGGAAGACGACTCCTGGTTGGGTTGGGATGAAGATCGGGTCAATGAGTAAGTCCGGTAACATGCGATTTTGGTTTCTAAAATACAACTTCCCGATGCCACATATTGATTATTTGGTCGACAGCACGGTAGGGCATGAACTTATGACATTCATGGATGCGTTCGCTGGTTATCATCAGATACCAATACATCCTGAGGATCAGGAGAATATAACTTTCTGCAATGAGAAGAATATGTATTGCTGGAAGCGCTTGTCGTTCGGATTAAAGAATGCTGGAGCAACATATCAAAGGTTGGTGAACAAAATGTTCGACAAACACATCGGATGAACAATCGAGGTGTACATTGACGATATTGTGGTTAAAAGTGAACACAAAGAGGATCACCTCGGCCATTTAGCGAACACGTTTGATATTCTCCGGGCATACAATATGAAGTTAAACCCAAAAAAATGTAGTTTTGGGATTCATTCAAGAAAGTTCTTGGGGCACATGGTCAGTCAGAGAGGGATCGAAGCCAATCCCTCAAAAATACAAGCCATGCATGATATGCAAGCACCCAAAAATGTGAAGGAAGTTCAGAAGCTAACAGGACGTTTGGCTTCTGTGAACAGGGAACAGATGTAAGCCTTTTTTCGACGCACTCAAGAAAGGGAAGTTTTTGTGGACAGAACACTATCAGAATGCATTTGAATCACTAAAGCACTACTTGGCGGACACTCAAACATTATCCAAGCCTGTCCCGGGCGAGCATCTTTACTTGTACCTTGTTGCCTCAGAACACACAATCAGCGTTGTGCTCGTCCGAGCAGAGGGTACTACATATTTGCCCATTTATTACGTAAGCCAAATACTCAAGGAAGCCGAGCTTCGATATCCTCCACTGGAGAAACTTGCGTATGCTCTTATTATGAGCGTCCGCAAATTACGACCGTACTTTTTCAACCATTCAGTCGAGGTTCTTACCACTTTCCCATTGCGTCAAGTTCTACACCGACCGGACACAGCGGGCAGATTGCTCAAGTGGGCAGTGGAGCTAGCCAATTCGACATTATGTTCGCTCCGCGAACAGTGATCAAGGGCCAGGCTATGGCCGACTTCATGGAGGAATTGACATACCCACAATTTCTTGAAAAATGAGTCGATCAACCATGGCACATGTATGTAGATGGATCATCAATGAGTACAAGAGCCGGAGCGGGTATGGTTCTCATCAGCCCGACCCGGTAAACCTTTACAACGGCCATCCTGTTTGATTTCCCAGCTACAAATAATGAAGCCGAATACGAAGCTCTAATCGCTGGTCTGCATATGGCTATGACGATGGGAATTCAAAAGTTGATGATCTACAGGGATTCTCAGATAATTGTATACCAAGTATTAGGCGAATATGAGGCCCGGAGCGAGCAAATGGTGCGATACCAGCAACTAGCAAAGGAATTGCTTGAGCAGTTCGAACAAGTATATATCGAACAACTCCCTCATTTAGACAACTCATTTGCTGATGCCTTAGCACGACTGGCGACAGCGGAAGGGGTGACTAACACAATGGACGTTGTGGTCGTCACAACATGCTCGCCTTCAGTTCCAAGGGTTATGGTCGCTCAGGTAGCAGTAGAATAAGAAACATGGATGACCTCAATTTTAAACTACCTACGAAATGGTATCCTTCCCGAAAATAAAACACAAGTTATTCATCTCAGATTACAAGCTGCTCGATACACCATTCTAGACGGGCAATTGTACAAAAGAAGTTTTTCTCTTCCATTATTGAAATGTATTACTCCTGAGGAGGGTCACGCGGTCCTGGTATAGATTAATGCAGGAGTTTGCGGAAATCATACAGGCGGACACGCCCTGGCGTACAAAATAATCAGACAACGGTACTATTGGCCTACACTAAAAAAAGATTCAATCAATTATGCCCGCGCATGTCATAGTTGCCAAGTGTATGCTCCACTTATTCATAATCCACACGAAGAGCTAATATCCATTTACAGCCCGTGGTCGCTTGCCAAATGGGGGATCGACTTGATTGGCCCTTTTCCCACTGGCACATCGGGGGTAAAATATGTCGTGGTCATCGTCGACTATTACACCAAGTGGGCTGAAGCCGAGGCCATTGTGAAAGCCACCGAGCAAAGGATGTGGAATTTCGTTTAGAAAACCATCATTTGTCGATTTGTGCTTCCCCACTCGTTAGTAATGGACAACGGCAAACAGTTTGATGGGAGTGAATTTCGACAGAATTGTGCTCGCTGGGGGATTAAAAAACATTACTCTACCCCGTATTATCCCCAATCAAACGGACAAGTTAAAGTCATCAATAAAATCATCAAGCATACCCTGAAGGTTAAACTTGATAATTATAAGGAGGGAGGATAGCTGAAGAGCTACCAGAAATCCTATAGGCATACCGCACAACTTTCAGAACATCAACTACAGAAACCCCGTTTGCTCTGGCGTTTGGTACGGAAGCCGTCATACCAGCGGAAGTGAAAATTCTGGGCCACCGGACTATGTGCTTTGGCGAACAGACCAACGACCAGGCGCTTGCTTTAAGTACGGATCTATTGGAAGAAAAATGATTCGAAGCTGATTTCAAGAACGCTATGTACAAGCAAAGGTTTGAAAAAATTTATAACTCCAAGGTCCGAACTCGCAGGTTTAATGTTGGCGAGCTCGTTTTGAGGCGAGCAACGGGGGTACCAGGCGGTGTGTTAGAAACCGAGCTTGGGAAGGACCATTTCGAGTGTCGGAGCGTTTGCTATATGGGGCGTATGATTTGGAAGACCAACTACTAGAAAAAAAGACTATAGTGATGCACAAAAGCGTTACTAAAATTTGTCTATAGTGACGCTTTTGCTTTTAGTGACGTTTTGCCAAGCGTCACATGATTTGGCGTTTCAAAAACTTTTTGTCATGACGCCTGTAAGCGTCACTACTAATATGTATCGTGACGCTTATGCGTCATAATAGTGATTTTTAGTAACGCTATTTAGTGACGCTAATTAGCGTCACCACAATGTGCGTTAGTGACGCTTTCTCGCGTCACGTGAAACCTTATGACTACCTTAACTACCACGTATAGTGACGCTTAAATGTGTCATGAACTCGTTGTCTTGTGACGCTATTTTGTGTCATGATAAGCTAATTTTGTGACCCTTTGTTGCGTCACTAGGTTATGCATAACTAACTTAACTACCTCGTTTAGTGACGCTTAAATGTGTCACAAATTCGTTGTCTTGTGATACCAATATGTGTCGCGATAAATATTTTTTGTGATGTTTTTTTGCGTCACTAGAATATAAATAACTAATTTAACTACCACGATTAGTGACGCTTTAATGTGTCACAAACTCATTGTTTTATGACACCAGTATGTGTTACGAAAAAAAAAATTGTGACACTTTCTTTCGTCACTAGATTATATATAACTAATTTAACTACCTTGTTTAGTGACCTTTTTTATGTCACGTAATATCAATTACAATATACGTATAAGTGAAATTATACATATATGCATATCTATGTACCTGCTCAAACATATATAATAATATAATAATTCAAATCATTTGTACCCGTATACATATACATCATAATAATAAAATATTATCATGAACTTGTAAACGTTAAACAATCAAATGTATATCAAGAAAATATATCGTCATTCACATGTGACATCTAAAAAGTAACATCACGAAAGTAATAGCATCAAAACCAATCCAAACAAATGTACCAAAACTTTTAGTTCAATAATAAATTGCACTTAAATTACGTGTGACAAAATCCATTTTGCTGCACTCTCCTTATCTTGCATCTTCCAATTGAACCTATAATAACGAATGAAAGTGAAATAATTAATACTTGAACTTGAAAGGAACTAAATTGAAACAAATGAAAGATTATCATTAGAAACTTATCAGATGCTTTGTAAGCTCAATTCACTTTTAAGAATTCTATAGAAATTCAAAAAGTTAAAAAACATAAGTGTAACACTCAAAAAGAGAGGAAGGCCAAAATATAAGACTTCTATGGAAACCTAGCAATCAACTGATTTTTATATATAATATATTGTTAGATAGTGGTTCAGAAAGGGTAAGGCCAAAAGTATATGCTAATCAACGAGGATTAATCGATCCGAATTCAAATTGTGATTAAATGCTTATTAACATATAAAAATATCATGGCAATAATTTAAACTATAGGTAACTAATCGATCGTAAATTTAAACTATAGGTAACTATATAGCCCGAGATGAAAGATTTGGATGGAACATCGCAGATTCCTAATTTGAACAAGATTTAATACTTTAATGATTAACTATTCCTATATTTAATACTGTGGGGAAACAAGACTTCTCTATTTCATAGATTAAAAGAAATAAATTAATTATTAGGATTAACTACATGGTCAATTGCAGTATATACATGGACAGATTCACGTGTGGGCAGCACTGAGCTCTAGCCCAGTGCAAACCCAAATCAATCACCTATGTATATTTATGTCTTAAGTTAATTTAGTACACTAAGCCCAGTCAAAAAAAAAAAATACTAAAGCCCACTGGAATATGCAAAGAAATCAGTAAATTCAATTAGTAATTTAGTTTTCAATTAGTAATTTCCATTACAATAAGTAGGTTAGATTATTTGAGGGTTACTATTCAAGCTAGTGCAGGGAATTAGGTCAAATAATTAAAAGTGGTAGTTGGGGTTAATATAAGAAACAGAGCAGTGAACTAGGTTATATTATTAAAAAAGGTAGTTGGAGTTGGTATAAAAAATAGGAAAGGGAATGAAGTCATATTTTTAAAATAGGTGTGTTTGGTTATTAGGCCTGGGAATTAGTATTTGGGGTTATTAACTATTATCAAAATAGGTTAAGATTACTTAATGTTAGAATATGTATCAATTCCTTATTCCTTACAAAAACTTAAGTTGAGGTGTTACTTCAACTTAAGAAACTGAAGTTTTAATTAATGTAGAACCCCTTACACAAATTACAAGTGTCGATTTATAACACTAATCTCTAACTAAATTCATACCATGTAAACTTTTTCGACTTGTCAGCCATCGAGCAACTGTATTTAATCATGTCAAACATATTTCCTGATTTATTCTATCTAATTTAGTTAGGTCCGTATATCCATCTCTACATTCTCATTTCTTCTACCCTAATTTTTTGGTTCATTTCCAAATTTGGTAGCCCGAATATAGAAGCATTGTATGACTATAGCCTGCTGTTCACAAGCATGGAGTTTCTGGCTCCAACGCAAAAATAAGAACTGCATAAATTCTGAAATTCTTCAGAAACTGCAAAAACATTTTGTGCATACCTTCTTATAAGTTATTATTATTAAGTATTAATCCTAATCTCTTGGTGTGTTTGTGTGGGTTGATGGGGTGCTAGATTCTTTATTGATGCAGTTAATCTTTCAACATAATTGATCCTTAGAAACCAATAACAAAAAAATCAGAAAATAACAGCTTACAAGTTCTTGCTGAAGCTTGTTGTTTTGCTGAATTGCAGAACGTTTCTCCTCGGTCAGCTTAGAAATCAGGGCCTTGACCTACAATTCAAACAAATAAATAATACAGAATAGTGGACAATAAGGACACCAATAGTTTTAACCAAATGACTCAAATCCCATGACAATCTTGTACGCATTGAAAAGTGAAACGGATAAATTAGCAACTCTAGATAGACATAGGTTATTAATCTAATACCAAACTAGATTAAGCCAAGAAAATATGGCCATATCGTACCTTATATTTACAATTGTGTGTATACTCTAGACTTGTATATTTCTATTATTAACCTCATACTGTAACTTAAATTATAATTTTCAATCATAGATAAGCATAGGTTATTAATCTACCCCAATCTCCACTAACTCCTGCACTTACTGGCCCACTGACAACCTTGTTCAACTATGAATAAAAAAGCAAGGATAATATAAGTGCATATTGTACCAGAAACTTCATTCAGCAGAAATTATCAATCTTAATTACAAAAAAAAAAGAAAAAAAAAAAAGAGAAATCCAAGGACACTAAAATGAGGGTTAATAATAAGGCATGTGCAACTTAAGGTCACAGCATGCAGGTAACCACAAAATACTATGGAAACAACTTAGAAATCCTAAAATTTTTTATTTCAAAGTATAAATGCATCCTGCAGGATAATATTTAAGCTTATTTTGAGACATTAATCCCAAGAACTGCTCACCCCAACATTGTATCCTCCACCATAATTAATACTTTTGTTAATTAAGAATTTTGTATGATTGTACAATTGTTAACATTTTGAAAAAGGACATTTTAATAAGGAAATTATGAATTACTATCACTTAAAAGTCACTTTTACACACTATTTAATTGGAAAATGAAAAGAAGGCTCCCTGCTTTCAATTTTTCAATTGGTCCCTGGACTTTTATTTGAGAGCCTGTGACTTGAAGTTTCAGTACTTGCGTTTGTGTAAAATTGGATAATGATATAAGTAGGCAAATTTCCTCTTTATTTCAACATCAACCAATTTTCTTTCGCCTATTTGGTCAAAGGAAAACCACTAGAAATAAACCAAATAGATTAAACTTTATTGAAGACAAGTTTTGAACCCAAAAAATCAGGAGGCAAACCAATCCAACATGCACCAACTATTTACATTAAACTGATTGAAATCAGCAAGTTGATGATATGGCCTCTAGAAGCAGTACCATGAATTGCATCTGAGCTTCTTTGTCAACTCTATAACCACTGCTGCCACCTCCATAATAATCGTTTCCACTGCCACCCCTATTCTAGAGAAGACATCCAATCCAATCCTAACAGCAATCCAACCCCACATAGTTATTAAAAAGCCCGAGGCTCTAAGGCGCTTTAAGGCGCCAGGCGCGGGGCGCCAGTCTCGCCTGCCATAGGCCCAGCGGTTGGGATTTCCAGGCGCTACTTTGGGAGGCGCCTTCGGGCGCTCGACTAGGGAGCAAAAGCGGCGCCTAAGGCGCGCCTTGAGGACATCTATCTATTTAAGTGTTAAATAAAAAATGCTATCTACTAAATGTTAATATTTAAGTGAATTAGGGTTTCAAGATTCATTTTTAAAAAAAACTTGCGTCTCCCACTCTTCCTCCTTTTTCCTCCCAAACACGCCCAAGGCCCATAGTCCAACCCACCCACCACCATCCGGTGCGCCCGCCTCCAGCCACCGGCGCCCGTCCACCGCGACCGGGCGTCCGCCACCGCCCGCCCGTCGTCGAGACTCAAATGGTCCCAATCCAAGTTAGTTTTTTTTTTTTTTCTCTTTTTCGTTTTATGATTTCTGCTACTGCTACCTCTATCCTTTTTTTTTTTGTTTATTTTCTTGATAACTTGTAGTTTCTGGTGACTGGTGATTGATTTATTGATATATGGCTATGCAGTTTTTTTTTTTTAATTATATATTACAGTTTGATAGGGAACTTATATTGTTTTTTTCAGGGACGCAAGGCGCTCGCCTGCGCGCCAGGGCGCGCCCTAAGGCTTTTTTTGTTACTTTGCGCTTTTGCGCCATTAATAACTATGCAACCCCAACAACAATCCAACAACACAAACTAATACTCAATTAATTTAACTGTCCTAAGGCATAATGAGGCAGAAAAGTGATTTAATTCATGCGATTAACATCAATCCACCATATCTAGCATAATTCTCAATAATTTTTTTTTTAAAAATAAACTTTATAGCATCAAATTATTACGGACACGACCAGATGAAAAATTAATTATCGTCGTATTGTTCAATTCAAATAATTATGCGGAAGAAAAATCACATATATCAACGGCAATCTAAATTGAATCCATAATATAATTCTTTAACAAAAACTAATTTTACGCAAAACCAACCATCAAAAAAATTTCAAACAATTATTACGCACCTTATTCAGAAGACGATGCTTTCAGGGGCGTTGCGAAACTGAGAAACGAACGCGAATTGAGACACGCAATTGATAGAACTGAGACACACAATTGATAGAACTGAGACAGACACGCAATAGGTCGCGCCGACGAGAGGGAAGAAGAGTTAATTAGAGACGAAATTGGGCGGTGAAACTAGGGTTCCATCTGCGTGAAGATTTGGTGAAAGGGAAGATTTCTGTTCTGATTTGCTGTCCGTTTTGCCGTCGTGATATTTGGGGGAAAATGAGTGCCGTCGTGATATTTGGGAAAAAAGAGGGAATAGTTATTAATTAATTAGGATTTTTGGCTCACAATACTTGATTAGAAATTAAGCGAAATTTTTTTTGCTCTAGAATACTATCTAATTGGCGGTTAATTAAAAGTTTGGCTCTCTTATGTGTTTCACTTAATTAATAGGCGGAATTGATTGAAAATTTAAGTGGAAGAAATTAATTAGGATAGGAGATTAGTGTATTATAAGCGGTCATTTGTTTTTTTAAGTGAATTAAAATTTTAAAGCGTCATTATAGATAAATTAAATGTATTTTTGCACTCCCTGGGAATCGAACTCGGGTTTGAAAGAGCTGAAGATTATTATAAGGCGTCACAACAAATTATTAAACAATAGGACCATCACTATACTTACATAATGTGACACTTATTTATAAGCGTCACAAAAAAAAACGTCACTACAGGGGGGTTTTTTAGTAGTGACCTAAATGGAACTCTACTTTCCTATTCATGGAATGCATCAAATTTGAAAAAATATTATCAGTAATGGCGAGCATAACCAATAATCAGAGGTCGGAGCACAAGCTTGTGTTCGCTTGCGAACAAAGACAAAACAGGGCGACCACTCGTGGTTATATGTCTAGGACGAGCAGGGAGACCAGAAAGGCCGAGCATAAAGTATCATACACGGAGCCTAGAATCCTGCCAAAGGGGTCTTTTTAACATTATTAAGGCTAAAAACTACGTGTAAACACAGGGTGAAAGCTGGTGGCAACCCAGCGAGGTACGTGTCAATTTTTCCATCAGAATAGACAGAGGCCGAGAAAGATGTCAATCTGAGGTTTTGAACTAAGAGGGCCAGCTCCAACTAGCCATGCCAGCACGTGTTTGGCGGAGTAGTATAAAAAGCCCGTCGATGGCCAAAGGAAGACAAAGGAAAAAAAATAGAAAGAGAAAAAAATTCTGCAAAACACTAGCAAAAAACATGCTCATCAGAATTGGCTGGCTTGGTATGCCTCCAGACGAACTCTTGACGCCGAGTTCAGCAATCACTTCGCTGACTCAATAATGTGTCTCGATGTTTGCTCTTGCATGGGCTCTAAATCCCGCATCCCAGTCACTGAGCAGAATACTTCTATTTCGATTTGGAAAAGCCAATTCGAATCGGGGGAAGTATTCTCTTCCGGACTGTGCGTGCTCACTCCGAGCATGTCTAGGTGCTTGCTACGAGCCCAAGCTGCTCGACAGAGTTATGGTCGCCACTTCACGTTCTCCACTGCTTACACAGTAGTTAATCCTAAGTCCCCATCGCATCCTAAAAATCTCTGCCTTGGAGGTTGTGTGCCGACGCACCTACACGAGGCAGTGTGCGGACGTTGATTCTCAGGCATCCGTGGTTGCCCGGACAAATAGTCGGATGCATGGATAAGGGGGAAGTTGGTGCGAGCATATTTTAGGAAGGATGACGAACAGATGCCTATGCTCGCACCATGTTAAGGTGAGCAAGATTGCCCGCCATATGCTCAGGAAGACAGCTGTCCTCATAGTCACAGCTTGCCCAAGAAGGTGAACACTGCTGCTGCTGCCAATCCTGAGCACGATGTTTAAAGAGGAAGGGGCCAGACGAAGAGATGATCTCTCCCGAACACTTTAACATAATAAGCACGGACGAGATGTCGGGAGCTCACACTCGCCCCAATTCAGATAAAGACTCGAGACCAAACTAAACACTTGTCAAACAGTCGGAATGCTTATGATAATTTGTAAATTGTAAACAATTGTGATTGTAGTAGTTATCTCCAAGTGTAAAAAGATGTAATAGATTAGAAATATTTTGTGAAGTGTTTGTTTATTTAGTTTCTTTAGAAGCCTAGAATGGTCGCACCTAAGCTGGACGACCAGAACAAAAACGAACAAGCAGAGCTTTATGTTCGCCTAACGAAACAGTTCGTACTTACAGATACCCGCAACAAAGCGAGCAATGGGTACGGGGTTGCAATTAAATAAGATGACCCGATCAAAAAAGTGATTACAGCGAAAATAAGACAATCACGAAAGAAAAATGGGGTTGCACAAGTTAACCAACTTGGTTGCAGCTAAATAAGATAATTTATCTGATTGAAACTAAATTAGACAATCAAAAAACAAAAGAAGTCAGAATGAAACATAAGCACCTATCATGTTCGAATTCATCAAAAAGAAAGAGGCACAAACGATTAAAGAAACAAAAACAAACATTGTCCAAAGTAAGGAAAACAGGCCATTCAAGACCGAGCAAAAAGTCTGCTCAAACCAAATACAAGATTCTTTATAAAAAAAGTTAAGGGAAGAATTCAATGTTTGGAGTCGGTCGAAGAGATAAGCCGAGCATACCCTATCTCATCTGCTCGTCTCCATCAGGAGCGTTCTGCTTGTCATCATCTCAGGTTCTCGGCTCACCATCAAGTGCACCTTGTTCGCCATCAGCCCGACCACCCTGTCCATCGCCCACGCTACCATGTTCCTGCTCGGGTTGGTGATGTTGGTCGGTAGGATCCCGAACAACCCCACCATCCTGGTCGTCTTCTTCATCCGTCAGAGGATCCTCAATTTCAATCCCATCGGGGAGGTTGGAAAAGTCACACAAGTCATTCAGATCGGCTAGTGTCAAGTTACGATCAGGAGGGTTGTCGGCCATATACTTCTCAAGGATTGTTCTGAGCGGTGCAATTTGATCAACAGAGAGAGTTCGCCTCGATGCACGGAGAGCATACTCAAAAGCACAGATGTAGGAGAAATTGGATATTGAGTCGACATATTCTTCTGTACGCATTTTTGAGTTTTTGAGGCCTAGTCGAGTGTTGGTCTCTTCCGCATTAAGGAGTTGTTGAGCGAGAAAAACCTTCTCGTGCTCCAAGGTCTCGTTTCCAGACTTAAGCTTTCGAAGCTCGACGTTTTGTTCTTCCTGAACAACTCTAATCCTTACCAACTCTTCCCTATTGTGACGTAACTCCTCTTGGGCTTGACACAACTCTTCTCTGGCCAAACATGCATCCTCCTAAGCCAGTTTCACTTCTTCACGAGCTCTGTTTAGCTCGTCAATTTTCTCTTGGAAACTTGATATGAGTTTCAGATGCTAGGAGTGGAGTTTGGCAGTCGCCGAGTATGCATTCTCCAGAAGAACAAGAGACTGGCCATGACGCACTAAGCCTAAACGCATTGTTTCCAGCACCGTCGGCCCGTTGATCGCTTCTTCATGATTGGTCGTCCATGACCGAATGGGAGTCTCACAAGCTCTCTGAACATGATCGGGAAGACCGGGGATGTTGCATACGGTGGGGGAGCAAAAGTTGTCTTTCAACTCCAACATTAGAGTTGATACCCTACCAAGCCTGCAAGGTGTTAAGTGTTCATGCGAACCGGGCGACCAAAATGAACATAGTAAGAAATACGAAACAAGGCGAACAAGTATACCTGCTCACCCGTGTGGGGTCCCATCCCAAGATGACTTATCATCAGGAGAATGGACTTGGGAGCTTGAAGGAGCCCAGATTTTAGGACCCATCGGTTGGGGTGTAGTTCCACTCGTCTCCGCTTTCTACAAAGATGAAATCCAGGGTAATGAAGACAAAGGCGTTAGCTTTGTTACCTCCACGGAGGGGGTTTCCTCCATGGAAGCATGTGCACTCGCCTAAGCCGTAAGGTTCTGCTCCCCACATTGCCTTCTAGATCTTTTTGGCGAGGGAGCCCCGCCGCCTTCCTTGCTCTCTACCGATCGTCTTGTTTTTTTATACCGCCGATTCGGGCCACGAATGGCTCTTTCAAGGCCTCCCGTCGGGCTTGAATTCTAGCCATCTCGGTGGGTTTTCTACTCCGGGCCATCTCAGTATGCTCGGTAGTGCTTATGGCAATTATGACAGCGAGAAGAGCTACGAAAAGACGAGATTTGTTAAGAGCATTACATAGGAAATAAGTACACTAAAGAGTGCAAAAAGTGAACCTACCAGTTGGGTTAAGAGCGACCAGGTGATGCGGAAGCACGTATTCTTCCACTGATCAGCGTTGTTCAAGGTTTTCACCAAACACTCTGAATAGGACTCGAGGTCAAT
Organism: Stenogyne calaminthoides; assembly: GCA_037126765.1. Lineage (NCBI taxonomy): Eukaryota > Viridiplantae > Streptophyta > Magnoliopsida > Lamiales > Lamiaceae > Stenogyne > Stenogyne calaminthoides. Next base: position 23,247,567 of record JBBCBC010000025.1, read on the forward strand.
TTGCCAAATGCTACTGAAATATCCGTCTTTTCGCTTTTTGCGTCAGGCCGCTTGAATCCTCAAATGTAAGAAATAAGTTAATATCAGTTCACTAAGTAAAATAGAAGAATAATACACTTACTTTGACAAACTCCGAAATCCGTTTGGATATCTAAGCGAGCATTCGGTTCACATCCCGAGGCCGGACTTTTCCAGTCGCCCCCGACAAACCAGAATTTATCCTTCCAATCTTTGATTTTGTTAGGCACATCTTCGATAACCTTACACTTGGTGTTCGCTTGCATGTACAACCACCCGTGCTCGCCTTTGGGTCGGGTCAAATGAACCAGACGGGTAAGTTCTGCAGCGGTAGGGTAATAAACAGGCTTCGTCTTGCTGAACAAAGTCAAGAAGCTCATTATCATATGCCACCCATTGGGCATCAGCTATGTAATAGTAATGTTCCAATCCATGAGCAAACGAGTAATTGCTGGGTGAAGTGGGAATCGAAGGCCAACTTCCATGGTATCCAAATTTACAGCTACACAACCTTCGTGAGGTCGGTCACTCGCGCTCGCCGATTCGGCGCCTTTAAAAACACGCCTTTCGAGTTTCATAAGTTCGAAGACAATGACCGAAAGCATGTCCACATCGATCACACTAGAAATCTTGCTCGCCGGATACTCATTTTCAACTCCAACCCGATGTGGTTGTTCGGGCCATTCAAAGTCATAGCGAGCACTATACTCAGCGTACGTTGGACTATGGGGTCGGCCAGCTGGAATTTCGTGAATTGGCACACCACCGGGCTCGATGTTCTGGTCATTACCAAACACAACACCCTGCTCGTCCACAACTTCATCGTTGTGCTCGATATCAAAGGTGTGCTCGTCGGACCCTTTGATGTTTAGGCCACTAACATCACGGTTGCCTAAAACTCCAACATTTCTTCGCAATCGGGAAACCTCCTCATCAGAATCATCTAAAAAACTAGGTCGGGCCAGTTCCCGATCCAATTCATTAATAGCTTCCTCGGAGTCTGAGGAAAGGATGACAAATGGATGCCGGAGTTTCCGGTGGGATCTTGATCCCTAGGTGATTGCCCTAAAAAATCCGGCCCCGCCGCGAGTAGTTGTACGACGAGATGAAGAAGCTGACCCACGATGGTTCGACTCTTCAAAGCCGAGCAAAGAATCAATGGAAATTGAGCAAGAAGACATAATTGAAATCAAAATGAATAAAAACAATTACCTGGATAAAAATATTTCGCCGAAAGAAGCAAACTATCGCCGGAGGTTCAAGAGAGAGAGAGCAAAGAGAAAAACCTAAAGAAAGAAGAAAGAATGAGGCGGCAAAAGAACTTTATATAGGTACTGGATTTTGGATTTTCAAAATTTCAAAAAATGAATCCAAAAAACCCATTATTACCCAAATCTAGATGCTTGTGTATCCGAGTCCCTTCGGATTCTACAGAGGAAATCTGCCTCGAGATACACCCCCACGGAAATCGAGACAACGCTTAGGACTTCCCATCCAAGCATCTAACAGTCGGGCCCCCATGACCAACACAAAGCAGCCCGACTGGGGGATATTGTTGTGATCGGTCAAAACACTTCACTTTGCTTACACGTCAGACGAACACGTGTACCAATAAACTACAAATATCCCAGCTCGCCGGACAAATGCTCGCCAACCTGGTAAGCACTATAGTTACTCCTATGTGCTCGCCAGGGACTATGCCCTACTACGAAGAAACTGCACACGTTGGAGAAACTGTGCACGTTTTGGTTTCTGGCTATGTAAATAAAGAGGCGAGCAAAGGTAGTGGTCGAGCAAAAATCAAACAAAAGAAGGAAAGCCTACTCGCCCCTCAAAGGCGAGTAGGTAGCATGAATTAAGAAGCTTGGCCTGCGGCCGCAACTCTCAATGTGAGCAGGATGGCCACTCAAGAACAAGTGCACATTAACGAGCACCAAGACTAAGCCACCTGTTAAGTCCATACCACTTGGAGGATAAGTAGAAAACTTCGTAAGCAAGAGAAGACAGATGTCAACCAGAGAAGTCTGATAGAAAACATGGTAGCACCACATAAATTCTTGCATGACACGAAATCGCCAGCTCGTACTTACCAAGCCAGCACACGCTTGTCAAAGCTCTATAAGTAGACCCGCGAAAGTCATAAATAGGGTTCAGAAAAATTCCAGTAAAATTCATATACGTCACTATCCCATGTGTAAGTCTTACTTGTCATAAGTGCATTATGCTCGACACACCCCCAAATCATAAAAATAACATCCCTATCTTGGTACGCCCCCAGAGGTAGTCAATTTTGACGAATTGGGTCAACAATTTCTTGTCACTCAAGATAATATTATACACATCATTACTTTGTTTGTAGGTTGTCACATATAACGCCACATCATATTTTCCACGTAACACGACTTACAACAATATTAGTAAACTATTAACATAATATATAATCAAGAATCTGTGGCTTAGAGAAATTTCTCTCTCTAGAAGCATTTGCTCTCTAGTGATGCCTGCTCCTTTGCTCTTTTCCTACCATTGGGAGTTCAAGAATTGCTTTCGTGTTTCTCAATTTGGCCGGTTGGAATTATTACTTGATTAATGCTTATCGGAAAAAGTTGACATTAATTACGCATTATTTTCGTGTTTCTCAATTTCGCTGAGTCCAAAATCGTTGTTGTCTCGTGTGGGTTCCGACCAGTTTGACTCACTCGATCAATGCTAGGTTTTCTCTTTCCTTTTTTGCTCTGTTTTTTTTTTTTACTTTACATTACAGTTGCTACATAATATCTTACTTTTTGTGTTCCTGTGCTTCGAGGTTTGGAGTTGCGTTTCTTTGGCCTTTTGAGTGCGATTAGTTTCTGGTCGGATTGCTGTTGGGTGGATTTGTGGCTGTGTAAGTCTTAATATCTATTAGATAAATAGCCTAGTGAAATGTAAATCTTGTACTAATCTGTAGTCATTAACTCATCATTATGTTAGCTTGATTATAGGCAGATTACACTCACTCTGATTAGCTTGATTATAGGCAGATTACACTTCCAATACTTGTATATATTGATAGTGGACTAATGGGAATAGGACATGAATTACTTTCCAATATAGTGGACTAATGAAAGTGGGCCGGGAATACTTGGGCCACGTCCCCAGCAGGCTTTTAACACTCAATCTGCTTCTTCTAATGACGTTCAACCCACTGACATTGAGCAGGCCATGCATACAATGTCCCTTCAAGCCCCTGATGACAACTGGTACATGGATACTGGAGCAACCTCTCACATGAAGACTTCGAACGGTACACTCTCCTCTTATTTTAATTTGAGCACTGTTAAAAAAATATCATCGAGGTAGTGGATGTGAAATTCCGATTCATGCGATTCGGATCGAAATTCCTACACCCACCCCACCCACATTTACATTTAACAAACGTGCTCCATGCCCCTCAACTTATTAAAAATCTAATTTTTAAAGACGTCGGTTTTTATAAACCGATAACAATGTTAGATTGAATTTGATCCTTTTGGCTTTTTTCTCGTGAAGGATTTTTGAGGGGGGAAACCTATAATGAGATGTAACAGCTCCGGTGACCTGTATCCAATCACCTCTCCTAGTCCCCAAACCAAATCTCCATCAACATTTGCAGAACTCTCTTCTAAATTATGGCACGAAAGATTAGGGCATCCTGGACACGATGTCTTTACGTGTTTTGAATAAACCAAACTCTATTACTTGTAGACAATCGTCTTTTATCTCGATTTGTGAGTCTTGTGTTTTTGGCAAGCATATTAAACTTCCCTTTTATAATTATTTCTCGTCTACTACTTCTCCTTTTGATATTATACACATTGATATTTGACGTCTCCTATCTTAAGTTCTCCGCAGTCATAAATATTATGTACTTTTTTCGATGACTACACAAATTTTTTGTGGACATTTTCTCCTCGGTCAAAAAATCACAGGTCTATACAGTTTTTTTGTCCCTTGCTACACTCATAAAAACCCAATTTCAAAGAAATATTAAAAGTTTCCAATGCGATAATGGGAAAGAATATGACAATAGCAAGTTCAAACTTTTCTGTCAAAACAACGGTTTACAATTCCGTTTTACTTGTCCATATACTTCGTCTCAAAACGGTAAAGCTGAACGCAAAATCCGTTCCATAAACAACATTATTCGTGACCCCTCCTCTCCCATGCTTCCATGCCTCCCATTTTTGGCATCACGCCTCCAAATGGCAACATACATTCTCAATATTCTACCATCTAAACTTCTTGAAAATCTTTCCCCTACACAACTTCTATATCATCAAATTCCCTCCTACAAACATCTAAAAGTTTTTGGTTGTCTTTGTTACCCACTTCATCCCAAAATTCACAAACTTCAATCTATTTCTACACCATGTGTTTTCTTGGGTTATCCACAAAATCATCGAGGTTATAAGTGTTACGATCTTTCTTCTCACAAAATGATTATCTCAAGACATGTCATTTTTGATGAGTCCGTCTTCCCCTTCTCTAAAATTCACAATCCTAAGAATTTCACTTATAATTTCCTTGATGACACACTTAATGCGCTGCTCCACTATCTCACACAAAACTCAAACTCCACAAACAACCAACAACCAACAACCCACGCTTCCCAGCCCCGCCACTCAGGACATCCAAACACCACCTATGAGCCCGTCATCTAACTCCAACAACAGCCCAAGCTTGTCCCACTCACCAACCCCCTCCAGCCAAACCACTACACAAATCCAACAACCATACATAACCGAAACCAACCCAACTCCAGCACCTGCACCTGAACCACACCCTCGAACCATAATCACACGCAGTATGCATAGAATTTCCCGACCGAAATGCCACTTCAACCTCACATCATCCATTTCTCCATCACCTCTACCAAAAAATCCCAAACTCGTCTTGACAGACCTGAATTGGAAAGCCGTCATGGTCGATGAGTTTAATGCTCTTATTAAAAATGAGACGTGGGAGTTAGTACCCCATCCTCGTGATGCTAATATCATACGATGCATGTGGATTTTTCGTCATAAAACTATGTCTGACGGATCTTTTGAGCGGCACAAAGCCCGTCTTGTTTGTGATGGCAGGTCTCAACAGGTTGGTGTTGACTGTGACGAAACATTTAGCCCTGTTGTAAAACCAGCTACGATTCGTTCAGTTTTGAGCATAGCACTATCCAAGTCATGGAAACTTCATCAACTAGATGTGAAGAATGCTTTCTTACATGGCAACCTTCACACGCCTGTCTATATGCATCAACCCCTTGGCTTCCGTGATGCATCCAATCCCGATTATGTTTCTCTTTTAAAGAGATCTTTGTATGGATTGAAGCAGGCTCCACGTGTGTGGTATCAGCGATTCACTGATTTTGTGTCTACAATCGGTTTCACACACAGCAAATCCGACCATTCGTTGTTTGTCTATCGACATGGTACATATATGGCCTATCTCCTTTTGTATGTCGATGATATTATCCTCACCGCCTCATCCGACATGTTGCGAAAATCTATTATGGCTCGTCTTGCTTCAGAATTTGCAATGAAGGATCTTGGGGAACTCAGTTATTTTTTGGGGATTGCTGTTACTAGAAATGAAAAAGGGATATTCCTTAGTCAACGAAAATATGCTGAAGAGATAATTGAAAAGGCCGGCATGACCGCATGCAAGTCTACTTCCACACCTGTTGACACTAATGGTAAACTTAGCCATTCAGCCGGCTCACCTCTTACTTACCCCACTCATTATCGGAGTCTAGCAGGAGCTCTACAATATTTGACTTTTACATGACCCGATATTTCCTATGATGTGCAACAAGTCTGTCTTCACATGCATGATCCGAAAGATGAGCACATGGCAGCACTAAAACGCATTATTCGATATATTAAAGGTACTCTGCACTATGGCCTCCATTTATATAAATCACCAATCTCGACTCTTGTTGCCTATTCAGATGCAGATTGGGGAGGATGTCCAGATACCCGTCGCTCAACCTCTGGTTATTGTGTCTTCCTCGGTGACAATCTCCTATCTTAGTCATCAAAACACCAACCAACATTGTCCCGTTCTAGTGCTGAAGCTGAGTACAGGGGTGTTGCGAATGTCGTTTCTGAATCATGCTGGCTTCGTAATCTTTTACTTGAACTTCATGTTCCTCTTCAGAAAGCCACGCTGGTTTATTGTGATAATATTAGTGCGATTTATCTCACCGAAAATCCGGTTCAACATCAGCGCACTAAACACATTGAAATGGACATTCATTTTGTACACGAAAAAGTCGCACGTGGCCAGGTTCGTGTTCTTCATGTCCCCTCTAGATATCAAATTGCCGACATCTTCACTAAAGGGCTACCGCATGTCCTCTTTCAAGACTTTCGAGCCATCTCAGTGTACGAGAACCTCTCGTTTCGACTGCGGGGGTGTATTAGATAAATAGCCTAGTGAAATGTAAATCTTGTACTAATCTGTAGCCATTAACTCAGCATTATATTAGCTTCATTATAGGCAGATTACACTCACTCTAATTAGCTTGATTATAGACAGATTACACTACCAACACTTGTATATATTGATAGTGGACTAATGAGAATAGGAAAGGAATTACTTTCCAATAATATCACACTTCGAGCATCAGATTCGCGCCTTTCCAGTTTCACCTGAATTTGGGCAGCAATTTTGCCTTGTGAGTTCAGGGCTGCCCTTGCTGGAGGCTCTTTTGCTCCGCCAGCTTGCTGGCTAAGGTATTTTGGCTTGTCCTTGGATCTCGTAGTTGCTTGAAAATTCTCAGGACTTAAAGCCATTTAAAAAATGGTGGATTATTGAAAAGTTGATGTGATACCATCCCACATACTGATGGGTGGGTGATATTCAAATTCCACGATATTACTCAAGTTGACAAAATCTTTCTTGGCAGTCCTTATCACATTTTTTGGAGGATTGTTTTCCTAAAAAAAATGTCTAAAAGATTCAACTTCAAGAAAGTGGATCTTCATTATGTACCTAGTTGGTTTAAATTGACTTTAATGTTGGAACTCTCGAGCTATAGGCAAAATCACTTCCACTTTGGTAGCATAGATACACTGATTATCGAGAGAAGTCGGTTGACCTATTTTAGGGTTCTAGTGGAAGCGGATGCTACCAAAGAGCTTCATTCATTGAGCTTCCTCCACACATGTCAGACTCCTTAGTTCGTGTTTCAACGAGTCGAATGGGGAGCGCGGTTGGGAGAATAAAAAAGTAGATAATGTGAGTGTATTGAAAAAATAAAAAGTAGAGTAGTAGTAGGTGATGAAATAGAGTAGGATAGAGTAGGATTAATAGGATTTCAAAATCCTTACTTTAAATTTCAAAACAAATGGGGGTTTGAGATTGTAAAGTCCAAAGTTCGACAGGGATAGTCGGGAAACAAATATACCCTAATTACACTGCATTGTTCAAGATACAAGTTTGAGGAAAAGTGAAATATCATTTACTCTACTCCAAACTTTAGAAAGCAACATCCAAGACACAACCAAGAGTGCAACCAAGAGTGTTTGTAATCTTAGGAGTGTGAGGGTCGATGTTAGTCTATTTGTATTGGTTGAATGAATCCAATCATTCCCATCAGTATTGATTTTATCTTATCAAATCAAATTTTAGGTTGAATAAGATCACTAGTTACTTGATTGAATAGATTGCTTTTGGTGTGTGGTTTTTCACTACACCTTTTAGGATCTTGTAAGAGGTTCTTGTGTGTCTCACTACTTGTTATGGTGATGTTTTTAACCATGAGGTTCGTAGAGTCTGAATTAAGACTATACAAAAATTTGAAATCCTTTGCACTGCGTTTTTAATACTTTCATTTTCATACGTTGTTTTACATGTTGCATAACATTTTCAACAACACTCTGAAAATACACGCACACACACTTTCAAAAACAAACATGCATACTCCCCTGAACAAAATATTACTTCTCTCGTTCGAGGAATTTTACGCTATTTTTTTATTCATGTTTTAGCGAATGAATTTTTTATTAGTATTTGAAATGATAAAATAATTTAAGAAGACAGTATGATAGAAGATTGGTGAGACTATCATACCCTATCTTAAAAGTTATTTTATTATTTTAATTATTAATAATAATTCACTCACTAAAATACGAGTAAAAAAATAAGTGTGCAAATTCTTGTAAAATGAATACTCCCTCTGTCATTTGTTTTTTTAATATTTGTCAGAGAATGGTTAGTTCCAAGCTTAGTTCAATACTTTTTTTTAGCACAGTTGAATACTTCAATTAACAATAATAAACTAATTATTCATTTATACTCCTCAAATATTCAATGTTACATTTTATGTTATTAGTTTTTTCACATTAAAATCAATTTTATCTCTTTAAGTTTATAAATCTCATTATTATTGTGGTTACCTGATATGAGTGGATTAAAGAGGATTGATGCGCAACAAGAGATCAGACATAATAATACTCCTTCTGTTCTATACTTGTTTGAATAATTTATGTTTTGGTCCATCCCACATTTGTTTGGACATTTCTTTAAATATGACAATAAAACAACCTTGCTTATTACAATTATACCCTCTCAACATCTAAAAAAAATAAAAAAATACACCTCATGTCATTATTTTATACACACTCAAAACCAATTTATCCTCTCATCTACTTTAATAATAAAGTAGAAAAATCTATAATGCCATCAAGTAAAAATAACTTTATCCCATCAAATACTAACAAATAGTTCATACATTAAATACCGTGTCTACAGTAAATGTCCAAACAAGTGCGGGACGGAGGGAGTAATAAATTAATTAGATAGAACAATAAATACTCAAACTCCTCAATCCAATGTGATTAAACTTTTAATGCAATTAAACACAAGAAATCTATTAAATGCATAGAGATTTGCTGAGTTTTTTAGGCTCAAACTTAAGATTGGTGATCGATTTATTGTGCCTTAAAGACATTATTTATAGTGCAATGAATGCACTTTGTGTTGACCTAGTATCTTTCGGAATCCATCCATTAAATGCATGGATTATGCCTTTGGTTTAACAACAATATATATGTCCTTGATGGACAGATTCGGCCCACTATAAACTCGCCAGTTGTACGCTGGGAGAAGATTTTATATATGTTCCTTGATTTACTTCCTTATCTAGGCATGGTCCTACCAACTACCACTGTTTGTTACAAGGATGTCTTTCCTGTCTAGGAGTGATCTTGTTAGACTGGTGCGTCTGTGTCAGTTGGGCTCCGTACTGGGCGAGGTCGAGCTAGTTCGACTCCCGATGTATGGTTGCTTCCTTGCTAGATGACTCTATCCTAGCTTAACTATAAGTTGCTCGCCATAAGACTCTCTATGCGGATTGTTGCTCGCTCACCAAGCAACTCTCTTTTCGGTGAGGATGCTGATTTTCCTTCAATGATAGTTGCTCGCTGCAAGGTGGGATCTTTCTAGAGCGACTTTGCCCACATGGCGGGTCATGGCACTTAGAAATAATCCATACCACAACAACTTCACTATTTAACCTTCATTAAAAAAAAAAATTGTCCCTTTAATATAATAAATAACTCTTATATTAAAATTCGTGCGAATAGCAAATCTTCAAATAAGAACGGAACGGAGAGGCCCCCCACTTATGCGAGACAGACATAATTTGGACATGCTGCTTTAAAATTTAAAAAATAATTGGTGCTGATTTGGCTAGTTTGTATCTCATTTCATGCGTGAGACCGGTATAGTACAAGCTTTTGGTACTATTATTAATATCCAAATATAAGTTCTTAATTAAACACATATCGAATTATTAACAGTAATCCATTAGGGATTGAGGTCATTCAACAACAAATGATTGTACAAGCTTTTGGTATTATTACTAATATCTAAATATAAGTTCTTAATTAAATACATATTGAATTACTGGACAAGCTTTTGGTACTATTACTAATATCTAAATATAAGTTCTTAATTAAATACATATTGAATTATTAACAGTAATCCAACAGGGATTGAGGTCATTCAACAACAAATGATGGAGGAAATACGCGGCTAGATAATTGTGTGACGAAAATTTCTTTACAAAAAATGGTTTTTATCCCATAATTTAATTATTGTTTACTATTTATTTTTCGTCTTAAAAAATCTAACCGTTTAATTTTAGTTCTATAGTTAAATTGATTGTCCAATTCTGATCATATTTTTTGTCGAAAAATTGCAAATGACATTGTTAATAGTCACACGCAAGTTAAGTGCCAGTAAAATTTTGTCCTTTTTAAATTTGTAGATTTAAATTTTAGTTTTGACTCAATTTTTTGGGTTAACATATGTGTAATTTAATTGAATAAAAATAGTAAAAAAAGAAAAAAAAGAGATAGTAAGCGTTCACCTTAGTGAGGAAATCGAAACCTCCAAATTTTACCAGCACGTGACTTGCATGTGACTTAAACGACATTGTTCGCGATTTTCCGACAAAAAATGGATCAAAATTGAATAATCAACTTAGTTATGGAATCAAAACTGAATAGTTAATTTTTTTGGGATAAAAAATGAATAGTAGATAAGTTATGAAAGCAAAAACTTATTTTTTTTTCTCTAATTTCTCGTTACCTTTTAAGAATTGAAAAGAAAAGGACAAAATTGCGAAGTTGGTTACTGTTTCAGATGATCCAGCAATTGTGTTTCTGATGAACGCTCCGTGACTAATCAATGACGATCAATAATCTGTTTCAAAAAGGAAAAAATGACGATCAATAATCTTCGTATAATTTGAGAAATGAACACTAAATCCGTAGTAAAATTTAACGACTCTCTAATCAAAACACTTTTGCTTGTCGCAAATTCGTCATTAAATTTCATAATTAATGCAATGATGAATCGTCTTTGAAACCATTTTTTTAAGTGTATGAACTTTTTGAGAGATATTATGAGTTTTAATGTGGCTCTTATGAGCAAATAGTTATGGAGATGGGTGTTGGGTTAGCAATCAGTATGGATCAGTATTCTTAAGTCTAGGTATAGGTCTTTCTTGGTCGAGTCGGTGAGTCTAAATGAGACGAAAAAGTGGTCTTTGTGGTAGAAGGATTTGTATGCGTTGCGTGGAGTCATGAGGGGTGTCTGTTTAGGGATAAGTTGGCCATATGCATTGGGAGTGGGGAGTCCGTCAAATTTTGGTGGGATCCGTGGTGGATATCGAGATTAAAAGATCGTTGTCCAAATTTGTTTCGTTTGTCTTCTTTTAAAGAGGGTAGGGTTAGTGACTATTTTTCGGTATCAGAGGGGAGTTGGGTGTCCAAGTGGAAATATTTTCCTAATTTGAATGCTATTATGGAGTTTATGGATCTTTGGGCATGTATATGCAGGTTGAAACTACAGCCAGGTGTGAAGGACGAGTGGAAGTGGGCTGGACATCCTAGTGGAAGGTTCATAACAAAGGAGATGTACCGTTCATTCGTGGAGACTAATCTATGTTGAGAGCTCGACGTTTTTCCATGGTTGAAGATCTGGTGGAAGGCCATCCCTTCTAAAGTCTCGGCATTTGCATAGAAATCGGTTCGGGACAGAATACCTTATAAAGAAAATATGCTAAAATACGGGTTGACCAGTGTGGTTTAGCACTATGTCCTATCCGCTCGTCTACGGTAGAGTCTTCGGTGCACCTCCTTGTTAGTTGCCCATTTTCTCTCCTTGTTTAGGAGGTTGTTGCTTCGTGATTGGGGAAATCAGCTTCTTACTCGACTTCTCTGATGGACAATTTCATGGAATTTGTGTCGTTGGAGCGCTCGGCTACTCGAAGGAAAATTAAGAGCTTGATTTGGCAAGGAACTATCTGGAAGATCTGGAAGTCCATAAATGAGATCATATTCAAAGAGAGTATCTATTCATTGGAGAATCTTTTAGATGAGATTAAGTTTTGTTCATGGAAATGGATAAGAGCACATTACCCGTTATCCTTTTATGTCCCATTTGTATTTTGGGAAAATTATCATTTTAATTGTCTCCCCGATAAATTATAGACCGGTTTGTCTCCCCGATGTTATGGGATTAGAGTACCCCTTCTACTCTGTAATGATATTTCATCTTTATTTTTCAAAAAAAAAAGTGTATGAACTTTTAACACAATGATACATATACGAGTTTGAATAAAAAATAGTCTCATAACTTTGGCCTCAAATAGATTTAATCTCATAAGTTTTTTTGTCGTCGATTTAGTCCCAATAATTTTGACAATGTCCAATTTCAGTCCCAAATTGGCCGAAACAGTGTCGTTTTGCCATTTTTATTTGGGGCTTTCCTGTTGATGTTGTGACTTGACTGTCATGTGTACTGTCACGTGTATTTTTAAGTGGGTTTGATTATTTTTTGCCGTCAATTCTGTTTTAATTTTAAGTTAAAAATTTTAATTATATATGCTTGAAATTTCAGCTGTTAAAAAAAATACACGTGACAGTCCAGTCATAGTATCCGCCGAAATGCCCCAAATAAAAACGGCAAAATGACGTTGTTCCGGACGATTTGAGACTAAAATTGGACATTGTCAAAGTTATTGGGACTAAATCGATAACAAAAAAACTTATGTGATTAAATCTATTTGAGACCAAAGTTATGAGACCATTTGCGATTCAAACTCATACATATATATATATATATATATATCCTTTTGTTTTCTTTTTATTCAATAAATGTATTCATTCGAGGCAATAAAATTACTATGTCTAGGCAAAATTAATTTGCACGAATTAATATTCATCTTACTCAAATTGTTAAACGTCGTCATTCCTAAATTATACTCTCTGTATTACTGTTTATAAAACAATCTCACTCAAAATTTATTTATTTTTATTTATCACGATATATTTCAATTATTAGATTGAGTTGCAGAGAAGAGTTATACCTTATAACTAGAATTTTGGGGACGGCCGAAATTATTTCACATCAGTAAACAAAGCCTCTTATTTTTATGGGGGAAAAACATTTCTTATTCCCAATTAAACCCTAAATTACTTATTAATTAATATTTAATGGGAGTGGCACTCATGTGCACTCGGGTATACCGTGCACTCATAGTGCATTTTAGAAGCGTGCAACTATAAAAAACATAAATGTGCAACTATTTCAAACAGAAGCATGCAACTATATTCCCATATTAACAGTTGCACTTTTCTGTGTAAATAAATCGCACTTTTCAACATAGCAAGTTGCACGCTTCTAAAATGCACCATGAGTGCACGGTGCCCCGGGTGCATACAAGACCTAGCCATTTAATGGACGTGTCAAATGGGTTGAATCAAGTAGTACCCAAGGGCAGAGGTCCGGTAGGGGGCTGGCCGTAGCCCCCTTTTATATTAAATAAAAATTATATATTAAAAAATATATATCCAATAGTTCACCAATTTTTTACCTTTAAAAAAAAAAACTTCTTTCTGTCTTCATTAAATTGACAGTTTACCATCAAGCCACATTAAACTGTATATATAGTGTTTAAATTTTGTGAGCAGATGACATATGGAGGTGAAAGTGCTTTTCAATTTTGTGAGTTTAATGCTTGTGGAATAGTGCTTTGGCAATTACATTCTGGAAGCAGAAGATATTTTTGTCACATTGAGGTTAGTGCCTTTACAATAGAATAATGTAGCTCAATATAAAAATAATTCATGCTTTAACACAAGGAACCTACGATGAGTAAAGAGTATATTTACATCTTATAACGATAATGTAACTCCGACTCCTAATGCGCGTTCAACCTCTTCAATTGCAAAGAATTGAAATTTATCTTGATTCACTATCCCATTAATCAAAGAGATGAAATAAGAAAGCTTACATAAAACGGGAGCATTCGATTTTGAATTAATATAAGCCAACATTCGATGAAAATTAGAATAGTCAACTTCAAAGGCCGTGGTTTCGTCAATTTTCTTAGAGTACTCACCCACAAATCATGCCGCATAATGCTTTCTATTCTTCCTATTTGATCATTTGAACAATAATCGTTGTGCATTTATTTTTGGTGTGGGTTCAATAGTTGAAAAAGAGTTAATGACAGGAGAAATGTTCATTTTAAAACATGTGGGATTCACAACACTTTAGCGTTGTAATTTATGTAAACTCTCTAATGAATGTCCCTCAACATATTGATAAAATATTTAATCTGAAAAACCATAAGAGGCAAAGAAAAGTTGTTTGAGAGTGATGCAAACGAGGAAATAATTTGGCAAAAACAGGGCCAATAAGTTTGGGGAGGTGCCGCAAGAGATTCAAAGATATTGTCAAAGATAGTGGCCAAGATTTGCAACAAGATTTGCAAGATTATATTATAATTAGATTTATTGTTATTCAAGTTTTATATTTATTATTGCCGTTCAAGTTTAGTCTTTAGTTATTAGAATTGGTCCTTATTAGATTAGATTTGGTCCTTTAGTTTATCCAGTAAAAGTCGGTCCTTTTTGGCCCAGTTGCAGTCCTGTTGCCCCTATATATACTTGGGCGTGTTTCATTGTTTTTTCAAGCAGAGAATTAATAAAAAAACCCGTGGCAACTTTGTCAAAACTTAATTGTTTCTTGCCAACCTGAGTTGGGGCAACAATTATTATCGTTCTTTGCATATTATTTGTGTTTTGCGATCGCGGTTCTCTTCAAATTGGTGTTTTCATTGAGAGTAGACGAGAATCGCTAAAGGAATACAGAGAATGGCGGGAACTCATAAGGAAAGAATCGAGGCCTTGGAAGAAGGACTTGAGGCGCTGAAGGTTCAGGGGGCCAACACCCTCGTCAAACTGGACGCGGTAATTGCAACGGTGGCGCGACTAGACCGCTCAAACGGAAAATCAACACATCGTCGGGGAAGAAAGAAAGAGACCAGCTCATCATCCAGTGCGAACAATTCGACCGAATCCGAATCGGAGGACACCAACCCAAGTCGGCGCGATGAGACCGATGAGGCAAGGCAGAGGGGCGATGTACGTTCGAATCGGCCGAAACTCACTTGTCCAACATTCAAGGGGGTTGACCCGATATCTTGGCTTAGTCGGGCAAATCAATATTTTGATTTACACGACATCAAACGAGGTGAAAAGGTACATTATGCTGCTTACTATATGGAGGGTGAAGCTAACATATGGTGGCAATGGATTTGTCGTATTTATAGGAAGAAGGAGAAGACCCTACGCTGGAAAGATTTCGAGAAGGATTCAATGGTTCGTTTTGGACCATCCGAGTACACAGATTATGACGAAGCACTATCGCGAGTCAAGCAGGGCGGTACTCTATGAGAATATCATAAAGAATTTGAGAGGTCGGGCAAGTCACAGTACCGATTAGTTAAAAGGCATTGGTGGGGGGCATTCAGAGGGGGCGAAGTCGGATTTAGCCACCAAGTCGTGGTTTTACCTACCGAAGACATATTTGGAGGCAGCTGAAATTGCGCACCTCAGGGACGATCATCTCCTCGCTGCGAAGAAGGGGAAGGGCCCTGAGATACGCAAGATCAGTTTTAATTCCGGGGAGTTTCGATCGGAAAGTAAAGAGGCGGAGGCCGTACCGATCGAGAAGGGTGATAAAGAGGAAGGTAAGGCGGAACTATCTGGAGTGAAGCGACTTTCATGGGATGAGATGCAAAGGCGGCGTGAAAAGGGATTGTGTTTTAATTGTGACGAAAGGTTTGTACCCGGGCATAGGTGTGAATCCGCACAAGCGTTTCTCATTGAACCCGTGGAATTGGAGTATGAAGACGGGAGGGATGCGGAGGTGTCGTTACATGCGATGACGGGAGAGAATAGACCGAGGCCGATGAAGTTGATTGCGCACGTTCAGAGTCAGCCGGTTAAGGTTCTCGTGGATAATGGGTCAACGCACAACTTCATTAATCAAGAATTGGCGAGCAAGCTTGATCTCAAGACTTCAAGAGTGATACCATTTAACGTGAGGGTTGCTTGTGGAAAAAAATTAGAATGCGATGTTGTGTACAAAGATATCCCTATGGACATGCAAGTGATTGAGACGAGGGTTTATTTATTCGCTCTTCCGCTCGTAGGACCGGATATCATCTTGGGAATTCAATGGATGAAGGAATTGGGGCCGGTTAGCACCAATTATGGGAAAGGTACAATGGAGTTTGAACGGGAAGGAGGTAGGGTGACGTTGAAGTCGAGGGTCAAGGGAAAGGATGTGTGGGAAATTCTTGATAGGAAGGAGGAATGTTTGCCGGATTTAGTCCTTGAGGACAAGGACGTTCTTGAAGGGGGTGGGAATGATGCAAACGAGGAAATAATTTGGCAAAAACGGGGCCAATAAGTTTGGGGAGGTGCCGCAAGAGATTCCAAGATATTGTCAAAGATAGTGGCCAAGATTTGCAACAAGATTTGCAAGATTATATTATAATTAGATTTATTGTTATTCAAGTTTAGTCTTTAGTTATTAGAATTGGTCCTTATTAGATTAGATTTGGTCCTTTAGTTTATCCAGTAAAAGTCGGTCCTTTTTGGCCCAGTTGCAGTCCTGTTGCCCCTATATACACTTGGGCATGTTTCATTGTTTTTTCAAGCAGAAAATTAATAAAAAAAACCCTTGGCAACTTTGTCAAAACCTAATTGTTTCTTGCCAACCTGAGTTGGGGCAACACTTATTATCGTTCTTTGCGTATTATTTGTGTTTTGCGATCTCGGTTCTCATCACAGAGTTACAACTACAATTAAATATCTTCAATATCTTTCCTTGCAAATATGTGAGTTGAGAGGACACGACGAGTTGGTATCTTCCAAAAATCGAGGTAATCTCAGTGAATTGATAAAACTTTTAGAAAAGCTAGATAAATATTGAAATTAATAACATTGTTTAAGAGAATGCTCCTTTAAATGCAAGGTATACATCACCAATCGTTCAAAGTACGATTTTTTTGTATAATTGGTAGTTGGTGAGAAAAAAATTTAACAGAGAGATTAGTGATTCAAAGTTTTGTATTTCACTTGATGAAGCTAAATATATATTTAACAAAAACATATGATTATTGTGTTAAGATCTGTTAATGTTGATGGTCTCTTAAAAGAGTGTTTTCTTGACATTGTACATGTTAAAAATAATATTGTTGTAACACTAAAGAAAAAAATATCTCCTATCTTAAGTCGACATAACCTGCAAATATGCAATATGGGGTGTCAAGGTCACTGACGGATTTATGTGGAGGCAAGGCATGGAAAATGTCTTACCTCAAATTTTTTTTTATAATGTATAACTTCCTCCGTCCACCAAAACTGTGTTCACTTTCCTTATTTGTCCGTCTACCAAAAGTGTGTTAATTCCTTTTATGGACACACTCACTTTATCTCCACCCTCCAACCATCACTTAATTACTCATATTGACATTGTACTTTACCCGAAAAATTTACTCTATCTATAATAGACCCCACAATACCCTATAATACCTTTTACTAGATATATCTTTTCTTAAAACCTATGCCAAAGAGTTGAGTATAGGTTTGGTGGACAGATGGAGTATATATATTTTTTGTAATGTCCCACGTCTAAAATTAATTAAACAGAGTAATACTAGCAAGCCTCAATAGGAGGTGCGATCTCCCTTCCTCCGTCTATTCCATCCGACACCTTCCTTCGTTGGTGCCACGGCGGGACCCCACCCGTCGCCGGCCATGGCATTACCATTAGGCGATGTTGCCCGCACCATATGTTCAATCTTTGCCAAATTAGCGGATCCCAATTTCTTGGAGGCTATGATCGCGACTGATACTCGGAATCAACCCACGCCTAATCACTCACCGCAGACTCAGTCGTTACTGCACAGTGATGATCCCCCGCTCGTTCTCGGTGAGGTCGCACAATCCCTTCCAGATCATCACTCGTCTCCAATGATGGCGGCTGCTGATGAACGAAACCCTAATTTGATTATGCACAACACTAACCCTAACGTTGTGGAGTTTAGTCCACATGGCGTCATGACCGCCGAAACCGGAGCCTCTCTGGATTCCGGCTATACGGGTATCGCATCCCTTTCCTCTCCCTCTCAATTAATTTCGATTCCTGTTTCTGGCTCTTTGTCGTCCAACTTGCAGGTTCACAAAATTGGGATTGATGATTCACGCCAATCAACTTCGTGTGCTGTTACATCCTCTATTGCTGTGGAATCCCTTCCACTTGGCGTACAAATGGCCTGAACCAAGCACCCCTTAGATTCCGGCATTACGGGTATTATACCAACTCTTAATTCGAACAATAAACTTTCTATATTGCATGGTACTGGTTCTGCTCCCTCTTTGCAGGTTGAGCACTCGTCTATGCAGCGACCTGTTGCAGGTTCATCTTGGATAGAACCCCATGTTGTCCCCCCTCTACCAACAGTGCACCAGCCAGGTGCCGGCACATCTTTGGGGCTGCAGGGGGTCCAACGGGATGGCATTGCGCCTCCCTTCGACTCTGTGGTCATGGCTACTGCATCTGGCCTCAGAGCTTCTTCGACAGCACATAACACGGGAGGCTGCGTAACATCTAATGTTACGCAGCACACTGGTACTTCTCCTCCTATTTTTGGTTCATATGTTGCCCCTATTTCGAATAGTGTTGCTGCTGTTGCACATATGCAGGATACAAGCCGCAGTATGTTCCCATCTGCCCACGTGGAGGAGTATATCAAAAGGCAAGCTATTATAACACCCCCACCTATCCGTAAGGGAGACTACCTTTCTGTCAATATTGACGATCATATTCACCAAATGGGGGTCCGTGAGCATGCTAATTCACTTATTGCTAGAGTCCTATTGAAAGCTAAAGTTGAACCTATGTCCTCGACGGAACTACGCGCTGCTATAAATGAGGTTTGGGAGATTCCGGGTGGCTGGCAATTCTTGCCCATGGGCAGGGGCTTTTATAGCATTCATATGGCTAACTATCTTGAAAAAGAACGAATCCTTACTCGTCGTGTTTGGACCTTCAAACACGGTACGGTCAAACTTCAGAGATGGACCCCGGAATTTAATCCGTACAAATTCAATTCCCCGATTGTTAACGTTTGGATCCGCATCTATGAGTTGCCTCCGGAGTACTTTTATGAACCAATTGTTCGGGCTCTTGCTTCCGCCATCGGTCCTGTGGTTGCTATAGATGAACGTACAAGATGTCGAAAAATGCTTCACTATGATAAGGTCCTTGTCGAAATCGACCTGCGCAAAGAAAAGGAAAAATTTTTGATGTATGAACGATCGGGGCACTGTGCTATTGTGTCCTTGGGTTACGAGAGTCACCCTTCTTATTGCTTTGCTTGTGAATCTGTTGGTCACGCTTCGTCGGAGTGTAAACGCACTCCGGAGGCTGGACGCAAACCTGGCCTCTCCGTTAAGCCGGGGCCATCGACTACTAAGCCACGCCAAACCACTAAAGAGTGGGTCCAAAAGGCCTTCCCACCAGCCACTACCACCCCTGTTTTTGCTGGTACATTGCAGCTTCCAGCTACTACTTTACAGGTATCGCCAGCACTCAGTCATGCTGCCCCTACATCGCTGACCCCTGCTGCTGCTACACTTAGCCCCGCTGCTACCCTCCAAATCCCTGCATCAGCTTATGTTGATACACACGAGGCCTCGCCGAGCCTGCCAGCTGCAGCCCAGCCTTCAGAGCTCTCTCCATTTGTCACAGTCCGCTCTCCCTCGGCCTATATGATTCCTTTGCATGGATCCGCCCATGCGAACGTCCACTTTGCCTCGGATTGACACAGGTCTGATGATGGTTTTGAACGGGTCCCACGGTGGAAGTCGGTCTCCCCCACGATCACTCCAAACCCGCCCCCTCCTACTTCCAATGCTTTCACGACGCTCATGCCCTCCGACCTTCCACGGGAGGGTGAAACAACCTCTGATTTCGATAATGAGGTCGACAACTTCCCCAACGACCCTCTCTCCTCTGATAAAGTTGTTCAACAACCCAAACGGAAAGTAGGCCGCCCAAAGCGCGGGGCGAAAACGAAACAGGCTCCTACTGCCCCATATAATACACGGAGTCGTGTGTCAATTTCTTTGGCTTCTACTATTTTTACTTCGACATCAGCTACCCCTTTTTGTCTAGATGACCCCCGTTTGGACACCACAGGTATGTCTCATTACAGTTCTTGGGCAGATGAATGTGAGCAGGAAAATAACCAGCCGATGCACGGGTCGTATTTGGGTGATTTATGATCTGTCTCGCTTGGAATGCATGTGGGTTGGGTAACGAGCAAACGGGGAGAGTTCTTGATCACCTTTGCCTTACCCACCATCCAGATTGGGTTTTTATCTTTGAGCCCAAGATCAACAGCAGTAGACTGCCTCGCAATTTCCTTTCGAAGCTTCGCCTCTCATTCTTTGTAGAAAATCAAAGGGCTAACATGAAGCCGAACATATAGGTCCTTTGCCGCCCACAGTTGGCTGCCACGGCTACTGTGTTGGCCATGTCGGAACAATTTCATGCATACATAGACTTTTTCACCTATTCCTTGACTTCCCCAAACATCCTTTTAGAGATCAAATTAAATAGCTGGTCTCCTATCTTTCCAGCAAAAGAAAAAAGAAAGGAATTTTGTACACGAAAATCAGTTCTCACGAATCAATAATTATAAATCTCATAAGAGAAGAAAAAGAATCTTACGCCCTTCGACTCCCACATTTGATTATTGGAAAAACCAAGGTCAATCAATCCCTTTTCTAAATAAGGAAGTCTCCCCCCTCAAATAAATAAGGGGAGCAAAGAATTGTAGATAGAAAGAATGAAAAGAAAAATGAAAGGCAAAGCCTTATCAACAGCAGTTTCGGCATAGAACAGGGACGGAGGGTTTGTATTAGCCGCCATCCTTTTGGTTGATTCGGTCCTAGTCTTCGTTCATTCTAAGAACTCTGGTATTCTTCGACGCGCTCTTTGGCTTGATCTTCTTAATATCACTGATGTGGCTATTTGCATTATGGGGGATTTAAATGTAGTTCTGGGTGCTCACGAACGTTCGTCGGGGGTACTCTCACTTACTACTCCTACTACGGAATTCCAGGAATTCATTACTGCTCGAGACCTTATCGACATTGACCCTATTGGTAGTTGTTTTACCTTGTCCACTAGGCGTAACTCGGGTCTTGTTGCGGCTTGGCTAGACAGATCCCTTGCCTCCCAAGCCTTTATTGACCTTTGTGAGAACGTTGAGCTTCTGGTTCTTCCGTTGCTTTGCTCTGATCACAGCCCTATTCGTTTCCGCACTTGTTCAGGCTCTCCTCTAGCTCCTAGTCCTTTTCGTTTTCAAGACATGTGGACTCTTCATGAGGCTTTTGGCCCCTTGGTCCGACTTACTTGGACAACTCCTACTCCAGGGGATCCGATTCATGTGTTCCTTTCGAAGCTGCATCGTCTCAAGTCCCAACTCCTTGGTTGGAATCAGCAGGTATTCCGGAATGTCTTTACGGAACTTCAACAGGCCTCTATGGAGCTTGATGTTATTCAGAGGGAGATCACTGATGTGGGTGACACTCAGGACCTCTTTGATAGGGAGATGGATCAGATTGGTAAGGTTAATGATCTTCTTTCCCAATGCCACTCTTCCTTGCTCAGAAGAATCAGCTGCAATGGCTTAAGGTTGGAGATCGTAATTCGTCCTTTTTTCATCGGTCACATAGTGCCAAGAAGTCCAGTGCTTCCATTTCTACCGTGCAGGTTGGCAACACCTTCATCACTATTGCTTCTGACATTGGTCGTCATATTGTGGATTATTATGAGCTCCTTTTCAAGGAGGATCCCACTCTGAGTCACGGTTACTCTATTCTTGATTCCTTTCATTGGAAGATTGTTTCTGCTCACCACAATGAGATTCTCATGGCTCTTCCTTCTATGGATGAGGTTCACGATGCAGTCTTTGGCCTTGACCCTACTAGTTCCCCTGGTCCCGATGGTTATGGGGGTTTCTTCTATCAGAAATGCTGGGATGTGATCTCGGAGGATGTTTTTGCTGCCATCTCCTATATTCTCACTTCCTTGGATTTACCTTATGTTTTGAACTCTTGTCTTGTCACCCTCATCCCGAAGGTTGCTAATTCGATTTGGTTTACTGATTTCCGTTCGATTGTCATGGGTAACTTCATTTACAAGGTTTACACCAAGATCATTGCTACCAGACTTGGTGGTTTCATCGGGGACATTCTCTCTGGCTCTCAGTTCGGGTTTATTCCGTGCAGACGTATTCATACCTGTATTGCCCTTGCTTCTGAGATGATCAACAGTCTTAATATGGGCAGATATGGCACCATGGCTCTTAATATTGATATCACCAAGGCCTTCGACACCATCTCTTGGGGCTTTCTTCTCCAGGTCCTCCGTTGTATGGGCTTCTCGGTCCGATTTGTTGAGATGGTCACCCACATTCTTCGTTCGGCTCGTCTCTCCGTTCTTGTTAATGTCACCTCCCATGGCTACATTTCTTGTTCCCGGGGTGTTCGACAGGGGGACCCTCTTTCCCCCCTCCTCTTCTGCCTTGCTGAAGAGGCTCTTGTCCGTTGGATTGATCATGGTATTTCCACTTCTTATCTCACTGTCCACCGTAGCCTCCCTCGGCACCTTCTCTATGCTGATGATATCTTGATCTTTCTTGAGGCCACTCGGGCCAATGGTCGGCACATTAGACAGCTTCTTGACGATTATGGTCGTGTCTCGGGTCAGATCTACAGTCCTTCAAAATCCAGGATCTTTTACGGGGATAAAGTGACGGATCGCATGAGGAATTACATACGCATATGCACGTCTATCTCCACTGGCTCTCTTCCCTTCACCTATCTTGGTGTCCCCATTTTCGTGGGTTCTCCGAAGGTTAGTCACCTCATGGCTGTTGCTAACTCGATTGTCCTGAAGTTCTCCAAATGGAAGGGCAAGTCCCTTTCTCTCGCTGGTAGACGTTACCTTATCAATAGTGTAATCATGAGTTCTCTTGTGCACACGATGATGGTGTACAAGTGTCCTAGGCCGCTGTTGCTTAAGATTGAGACGGCTATTCGTAACTTTCTCTGGACCGGTGACATTTTGAAGAAAGGTTTCTACAATGTGGATTGGGCTAGATGTTGTGCTCCTATTACCGAGGGGGGCCTCGGTATTCGCTCGATCAGGCTTGCTAACACCTCCTTTATTTGCAAGCTGACTTGGGACACCATTACCTCCTCTGATGACACTTCCCGTCTCCTCAGGGAATGGTATTTCACGAGGGACGGCAAACCTCAGAGTGTCCAGCGTTGTTCTTCTATACTTACGGCATTACATGCTCATGATCGGAGAGTCGATGAGGGTTCTTACTGGTTGATTGGACGTCACTCGGCAGTGAAGTTCTGGACGGACAACTGGCTGGGTTATCGGTTGGCTTACAGCATCGATTTTCCTTCGGACTTCTTGCAGCACTTCGACTGCATTGTTGGGGATTATTTCATTGATGGTGTTTGATACTTCACTAGCTACTTCTTCACGACCCATCTTGACTTGGTCTTGGATATTCTGCAGACCCCGATCCATGAGGCCGACCAGCGTGTCTGGCCGGAGTCTGGAACTGGTATGCTTACTTCGAGGCGGGCTTATGATCTCCTCCGGTCTCCTCTCCTTAGGAAGTCTTGGGCCCCCTGGCTCTGGGCGCCTTTCATTCCACAGTTGCGTAGCACCACTGTTTGGTGTGCCATCTGGAATAAGTTGCCAACTTCTGACGTCGTCCATCGTATCTTGGGAGTTTCGAGTCCTACGATTTGCCCACTCTGCTTGAGTGCGCCGGAAACTCAGGAGCAATTTCTGACGGAGTGCAGGTTCACTCGTTCTCTTTTCACCTCTATCTGTGATATATTTGGTGTTCAGCTTTGCTTTGATTGGGGCTTTTCCAGCTTGCTTTTACAGGCTCAACAGGTTGTACGGGGTAAGCAGATCACAAACATATGGCTTCTTACCTTCATCACCACTATCTGGACTATTTGGACAACTCAAAATAAGGTTGTTCATGAGGATGCTCGTCCCTCTCATCACGGTAGCATGGTCCTCATTCTGGGCCTCATTCGTGAGATCCAGTCCTTCAAGATTGGTACGATGCATGGTCTTCAGGATTTATCCATTTGTAGGCGGCTCCGTATTCCCAGCGTCCCAAGACCTCCTTTGATTACCACAGTCGTTCACTGGAGGCCGCCACCTCCGGGGTGTTACAAGCTAAATGTGGATGGAAGTGCCGAGGTGGGTCGTATATATGCGGGTTGTGTTACTCATAACTCCAGGGGTATGTTTGTTGCTGCCTTCTCTATCACTTTGGGGAGTGGTATTGCTTTGGATGCTGAGATTCTTGCCTTGTATGCATACGGTTGTTTTTGCACGTGCTAGAGGTTGGACTAACCTTTGGGTTGAATCGGATAGTGAGCTGGCTGTCAAAGTCCTTACTTGCAGCGGTCGTGACATTCCTTGGTGTATCAAAGCTTGTTGGCCGTAGTACGAGATGGCCAGGAATAATGTAACTCTCACTGTCTCACATATCTATCGTGAGGGTAATTCCATTGCTGATCATCTTGCCAGACTTCACTCGAATTATATTTGGATGGGGGGCTGTCCCAGTTTTCTTTGTAATATGCTTTTTTCTGATATGAATAAGGATTACTTCCGTCTTACGAAGTAACCCCTTTTAGAGGAGTTTCCCTTTTTCCCTTCGCTAGGGGTTTTGCCCCAAGGGGGGTTTTACCCTAGCAAGGTTTTTAGTGGGGCTCCAGCCTCTGGTACGATCTGTGTACTTATGGCTCTAGGTTTTTTCTTTTTATTTTAGGTATCGCTTATGCGTCTAGCAAGCCTCAACAGTATTACTCAATAAGTTCAATAGTATTACCACCAGATAACAAAAGTATTAGCTATAGAAATAATGAATATATAATCTAAACAACTATCTTCATCGTCACCAGCCGTAATCAATGATCGCCATCGTATAACAAGCCTGCGATTATATGATGGGGATTAGAAGCGAACGAGAGATGTTATGAAATTAGAAGGTGAGTCACTCACGATGGCTTAGCTCATAATATTAACTCTCGCAAGAACACTCATGGATTTCTGGGAATCACAATATATCTATAATCACAAAAGTATAATTTTATCAGGGTTCATTCATACGGAGAAGAAGAAATCTGAAGCTATAGGAATTACCTCACTCAACCACACCTCATTTGTCATGCGCGAGTCCAAAAATATTGTGTGTGTTCATCAAACTATTGCACTTGTCAGGTGTACGGTTATTCCATCACCCGTCCGATTAATTCAATGATCGAAGGCAGAGATAATTCAGGAGATAGGTGGGTCGTGACAAAGAATAATTAGCCCAGTTACTTATTTAATTAAAAGCCCAAAACTCAAAAAGTAGAGAACGACCCAACTAAAGAAATCAACCCATTACTTATTCAGGACAGAAGTCGCATAATCAGAGACGCAATAATGCCCTCCCCTTCATTTGACTTGTCCTCAAGCCAAGAAATCAGGAAATTTAACTTTGACCACATCGGCGCTCTCCCAATTAGCCGTTTCAGGGAGGCCGTTACTCCACTGTACCAGTATCTGTTCTACGGTCCGGTTCCGTTTCTTCACAATGCGACGGCCCAAGATAGCTACAGGTACGACGATGGCTTCTCCCTCCTCATTGGTATCTGGTAGTTGAGTTTGTGCTGTGTATTTATTCTTGATTTGCTTCTTAAGTTGTGACACATGAAACACTGGGTGTAGGCGACACCCATTAGGCAATTCGATCTTGTAAGCGACTTCACCAATAGCTTCTATAACTCTGTAGGGACCGAAATACTTGAATGATAATTTACTTTGCCTTCTTAATTGGTCCGGTGCATTACGGAAAGGTTGCATCCTAACATATACAAAATCACCCACTTCAAATTTCCTCTGTGAGCGATGTAAATCCACATAATGCTTCATTCTTTGCATAGCTGAACTGAGATTCTCCTTCAAAATCTGTATAATCTTTTGCCTCTCCAGCAACATATCCCTTGCCTCATATTGACTCTGTAAATATGGTCCAAGCCCGAGTTGAATCAGTTTGTAACTGTATAAGGCCTCGAATGGAGTCATCTGAATGGATTGGTGATAATTGGAATTATACCACCATTCAGGTAATGCTAGCCACTTCACCCATTTAGTTGGCTTTAGGAAGGTCATACACCTTAGATAAGTCTCCAAACACTTGTTAACTCTCTCACTCTGCCCATCTGTTTGTGGATGGTGTGCAGTGCTCATATGTAGTTGTACTCCAGCAAGTTTGAATAAGGAATTCCAGAAAAGACTCTGAAACACCACATCCCTATCACTTATGATAATCTCAGGAAATCCATGTAGCTTGTATACCTGATTAAGATAGATTTCAACAATGCTTTCAGCTGTGTATGGATGTCTGAGTGCAATGAAAGGACTATACTTAGTCATTCTGTCTACTATAACCCATATCACACTCTTACCCTCTGCCATGGGTAAAGCTTCAGTAAAATCCATGGTAACTTGACTCCAGGGCTTTTTTGGTACCATGAGTGGTTGTGGTAACCCAGGATAGGGAACACTCTCAGTTTTACATTTTTTGCACACATCACAAGCACCAATGTACTCTTCAAAATATTTTTTCATACCCGTCCAATAAATAATCCTTTAGCCTTCTTATAACTAGCTTGCATTCCAGAATGTCCTCCAATAGAGGAATTGTGAATGGCCTCCATTATTTTAGTCCTGATAGAAGCAGAGCTCCCTACCCATATCCTTCCCTTGTATTTAAGAATTCCATCTCTGACTGAATATTTCTCATCAGTATCAGGAGTGAGTAGTACATGAACCATGATTTGTTTAGTTCTCTCATCATCCTTGTAGCTGGACTTGATTTCTTCTATCCATTGTGGCTCTATCTTTGTACTAGTGACTCTCATACTCATCAAATCTCCCTCTTCCTGCTCATATTGCCTGGATAAAGCATCAGCTACTTTATTCTCCTTTCCCTTCTTGTATTCTACGGTGCAGCCTCTGCTCTTTGAGGTGCTTAAGGCTGGCATGGTCTGTTTTAATCACAAATTTGCTGCCATTCAAATAATGACTCCACTTAGTTACTGTTGTCATTATAGCATGTAACTCTTTCTCATAGGTGGATAAGGTCTGGTTTCTAGGGCATAAACTCTGACTAAAATAAGCAATGGGTTGGCCCTTTTGCATGAGAACGACTCTAATCCCATTAGCACATGCATCTGTCTCTAGCACAAATGATTGAGTAAAATCAGGCATTGCTAGAACAGGGGCTTCAGTCATCATTTTCTTGAGTTTTTCATATGCCTCATCAGCTTTAGCACTCCATTAGAAGCAATCTTTCCTCATTAATTGAGTCAGGGGTCTAGAACATATGACATACCCTTTAATAAACCTTCCATAATATCCAGTGAGACCCGAGAATCCCCTAAGGCCTTTAATATTCTTGGGTTTAGGCCATTCTACCATACTCTTGATCTTCTCAGGATCTGTCTTCACACCTTTTCCTGAAATTATGTGCCCATATATTCAACTTGTTCCACTCAAAAAACACATTTGCTTCTCTTGGCATATAATTGGTGTTCTTCTAGGAGTTGCATCACTTCATTGAGATGCTCTGCATGAGTTTTCACATCTGGGCTATAGACTAGTATATCATCAAAAAACACCAGCACACACTTTCTGATCAAGCTCACAAAAACTTTATTCATCATGTTCTGAAATGTGGCTGGAGCATTAGTGAGTCCAAAAGGCATTACTTTGAACTCAAACAATCCACAGTGAGTGATAAATGTTGTTTTGTGCCTGTCTTCCTTTTTTACCAGAATTTGGAAATAACCCTGCCTAAGGTCTATTTTTGAAAATACTGTTGAACCATGTAACTCAGTAAGTAAATCTTCAATTACTGGCGTAGGGTATTTATTCTTGATAGTTTGATCATTGAGCTTTCTGTAATCTACACAAAACCTCCATGTGTGATCCTTCTTTTTTACTAGTATAGTAGGACTAGCAAAAGGACTAGAACTCACCTCAATGATATCTTGTGTCAGCATGTCTTTCACCATCTTCTCAATCTCGTTTTTTAAGGCATGTGAGTATATGTATGCTCTTTGAAAAATGGGTTGTGTGCCAAGCTTCAAGTTGATCTCATGCTCTATCTTTCTTTTTGGTGGCAACCCACTGGGTTCTGCAAAAACACCTTCATATTTCTCCAGTACTGCCAGTATAGTGCCCTCAGTACTCCCTTCCTGTTGAGACTCAATGTTAACACTGAACAACTGTACCATCACTCCATGAGTTGCCTTGTGCAAGTAGTTATCAAGATTTCTTGCAGTGATAACCCTTATCTCTTGTTTAGACTCATTTCCCTCTAGAATCACTTCTTTCCCACTTTTCCATATTGTGATCTTGTTGTCCCTGAGATTGAATGTTATGGGACTGTGTTCCCACATCCAATTTGCACCCAATATGATATCACACCCTCCCAGCTGTAACACTCTGAGATCAATGATGAATGGTTCTTCTTGCATCTGCCATTTGAATTGAGCACACTTAAACCTACTGGTAGTCTTTCCTCCATCTGCCACAGTAATAATTCATGGAGTAGCTTCCTCTAGTGTGCAGTTAAGTTCAGTAGCAGTATTCACATCAATGAAGCTGCTAGTGCTTCCACTATCAATTAGAATGTTCAATTGTTTCTTCCCCACCTTTCCAGTAATTTTCAATGTATTCTTTGATTTATTTCCCATTAGAGCATTAATAGAGATGCCATCATGGATGTCCACTGTTTCTTCCTTAATGTTTTCCACCACTTTCTCTTCTTCTTCCCCTCCTACAATGATCAGATTAAATTGTTTGTTCTTACAAACATGGTCATATGAGTATTTTTCATCACAGTGGAAACACAGTCCAAGGGCCCTCCTTCTTTGATACTGTGCATCAGTGACTTTCCTGAAGGTAGCATTGCCTTCAGTAGTATCTTTCTTTTCTTATTTATCTCTCTTCTCCTCCTTCTTGGGTGGATTGATAGTGGTTTGTTGCTTTCCATACTGATTATATGATTGCTTGTTGCTTCCAAATTTGCTTTTCCTGCCCCAAATGTCCAGTGTGGACTCAAGCATTTTAGCAGTGTTAATAGCTTGAGTGAGTTCAGTTGGTTTGAAAAGTTGTACTGGAATTCTTAGCTCTTCTTTCAATCCCCTCAGAAAACAAGAAATAAGAAATTCCTCACTAAGGTCAGGATTCTTCACTTTAACAAGAGATTTTAGCTCATCAAACTTCTCTTGATAAGAGTTAACATCTTGAGTTTGCTGCAATTTTGTGAATTTTATCACTACATCTTCCTTCCCAGGTCTTAAGAACCTTGTAAGCAATAGCTGACAAAACTCTTCCCACTCAATCTCTTCTTTTCCCTCCACATACTCCATATACCAAATATCAGCAACATCTACCATGTAGTAACCATAATGGTGCACCTTAGCTATTTCCCCCATTGACATGATTTGAAAAAACCTATTAGCCTTCCTAATCCAAATCAATGGATTGTCCCCATTGAACTCAGGAAATTTCAGCCTGATAGTTTGATTGTTTCCTTGAAAATGGTTCTGATTCTGGTTTCTGAAAGGAGGAGGAACATAGAAACCTTCTCTTTCTTTTCCAGCTTTCTTGTCCTCATGATTTGCATCAACTGATCCCTGACCTGTCTCTGTTGCCTTTTTCATCAAGTAATCCATGTTATCACTGATGCTCTTAACAATTTAACCCACTCCGATTATCAGATCTTCGAGTTTCACAATTTTCTGCTCCACAGGCTTCATTCGTCCATCATTTTCTACAAATACTTCATCATGATTTTCAATCTTTTCAAATAGATTTTGCATACGCGTGCCTTCCACCATTGCACTAGAGTGGGCAACGGACTGGCTCTAGATACCACTTGTAATGTCCCACGTCTAAAATTAATTAAACAGAGTAATACTAGCAAGCCTCAACAGTATTACTCAATAAGTTCAACAGTATTACCACCAGATAACAAAAGTATTAGCTATAGAAATAATGAATATGTAATCTAAACAACTATATTCCTCGTCACCAGCCGTAATCAATGATCGTCATCGCATAACAAGCCTGCGATTATATAATGGGGATTAGAAGCGAACGAGAGATGTTATGAAATTAGAAGGTGAGTCACTCACGATGGCTTAGCTCATAATATTAACTCTCATAAGAACACTCATGGATTTCTGGGAATCGCAATATATCTGTAATCACAAAAGTATAATTTTATTAGGGTTCATTCATACGGAGAAGAAGAAATCTGAAGTTAGAGAAATTACCTCACTCAACTACACCTCGTTTGTCATGCGCGATTCTAGAAATACTGTGCGCGTTCTGCAAACCGTTGCACTTATCAGGTGTACGGTTATTCCATCATCCGTCCTATTAATTCAACGATCGAAGACGGAGATAATTCAGGAGATAGGTGGGTCGTGACAAGGAATAAGTAACCCAGTTACTTATTTAATTAAAAGCCCAAAACTCAGAAAGTAGAGAACGGCCCAACTAAAGAAATCGGCCCATCACTTATTCAGGACAAAAGTCGCATAATCAAAGACTCGACATTTTCACTTTCTAAATTTTAAATATATTCTTCAAAATTAGTAAACACAATTAATATTAATATAGAATATTTTATTTTCAACTCAACCAATTCAAGCGCATAATATGACTGTATATATGTCGATGAAGTTCGGCCGGATAAAAAAAAATCCTAATTTTGGTGATAATTATATGAATTTGGATTTGATTTTAATTTAATAATAGTGATATACCATATCTAATCAAAATAATTTTCATATGGTGCTATTGTATACCATTATTCACTCACAACTATTGAATTCATATGATTTTCACATTCATATGTTATACATCACCATTTACTAAGTTTGAAGTAACAATTGTTTTAAATTCATAAATGTTAACATTATTTTCACATTCATATGATGTATATGGGGACGCAGTGCTTTTTTTTTTTATGTTTGTGCCTTGGTTGGACAAAATTTATGTGTCCGCCCCTGGTAAAGGTACAATGGAACGAGCAATATGGAATGGATTACAAGTCCCCTCACCACCCTTTTAGAGATTATCTTTATGTGTATCATGTTCGCTTTGTAATTACCGTTAGTTGTTGCAGGTGGAAAATTAAAGTTAGTTTATTATTTATTCATTTTGATTCAACATGTAGTTTTATTGATATGTATGGTGCGGTGATTATTATGCTTCAATATATGTCAGATGAAGGTTCTTCTTACGATACAAGTGGTGAAGCTTACAATTATTTGATGTTAATTAGGTCTTTTGATTTTGTATTTGTTGGGAAATTTAGAGTTTTCATTAAAGTTCCAAAACACTTGTAATAGGACAAGTCAAAACCTGTTAGCTGACTGATAAGCTAAATTTCGGGTTAGGATGACCAGTTGATAATTATTGTATAGAACAACTGATGTAATAGATAGGTCACATATTGAGGGGGAACTCAATATGTACAAGTCTTGAAGAAGATCAGATCAGATCAGACTAACAGTCAGATGATCAGGTGAAGACATAAAGCTGAACTACCAGATAACCTGAAGATCTGATGACTGCCTGATTAACAAGATCAGAAGACCTACATCAGTCGAGTCTGCTAAGTTGAGCTAAGACAACTTACAAATGAAGACTCTATCAGATAGACTGATCTGCTCTATCGGATCAGTCCAGCTCTCATCTGGTGTCAACTGTTTTGTGCACCAGATCATGCGTTCTATCAGAAAAGAAGAATGTCAACCTTGGTATACCAAACACTGAACAAGTGTATTTATTGACCAATAAGATCAAGACACGTATGAACGGAGCTGAAAATACGGGATTTGGCGCCGCGAAATCAAACGGCTAGAAAGGACAAACATACATGATTTCGGCCATGTCGTTCCTAAAGCACGTCACATCATCCTTCAAACTACCAAATATAGCCTGTTGGGAAATTTAGTTTTGATGAAAGTTCCAAAACACGTGTAATAGGACCAGTCAAACCTGTTAGCTGACTGATGTTTCAGATATCAGTTTTAAGGTGACCAGATGATAATTATTGTATAGAACAATTGATGTAATAGATAGGTCACATATTGAGGGGGAACTCAATATGTACAAGTCTTGAAGAAGATTAGATCAGATCAGACCAACAGTCAGATGATCAGGTGAAGACATGAAGATCAAGTTCAGAATACCTGAAGATCAGATGACTATCAGAAGACCAAGACTAGAAGACCTGAAGATCTATATCAGTCGAGTCTGCTAGTTGAGCTAAGACAACATGCACCAGAAGACTCTATCGTAGATCGATCGGGTTTTATCTCGACGATGAGCTCACCGGTGTCAACTATTTTATGCACCAGATCATGCTTACTATCAGACAAGAAGAATGTCAACCTTAGTTGGTATACCAAACACTGAACAAAAGTATCTATTGACTAATGAGATCAGGACACGTATGAACGGAGCTGAAAATGCGGGATTTAGCACTGTAAATCAAACGGCTAGAAAGGACAAACATACATGCTTTTGGCCATGCCGTTCCTGAAGCACGTCAAATAAACCCTGCAATACTACCAAATATAGCCTGAAATTCAAATTGCTCTCCAACGGCTCTTTGATTTCATGGTCTATAAATATGGGATTAATCTTCAGAGTGAAGATACGGAAATTATCATCAAGCTCAAGCTATATCAAGATTTCCGCACGAAGAACACAAATTCAAGATTATTTTCTAAAGTGTTCATCCCATTGTTCTGAGAATAGAAATCTCATCCTCTAGCTTTAGGCTACATAAACACTAGGATAGATTTCCAGTTGGAACAACAAAAAAACTTTACCCAAACCCAAAAGTTAGGTTATGTTTGTTTTAGCAAGATTTCAGACTAGGGTTTCTAGTTCTGATTTCTGGGATCGGTTGAGTGAGAACTCTCTAAGAATTTGTTGGTTGTAATGTGTTTGACTAACACAATAAACTAAGTCCAGTTGGTTAAGTTGGTGCCCCTTGTGATAGGGAAGAGTGGACGTAGGACTGGTTGTCCGAACCACTATAAAAATCTTGTGTGTATTTACTTGCTCTTAACTGCTTTACACTACTGCACACAACTTGGTTTAAACCGCATACATATTCTGAGTTAGGATCAGTCTGCATCAAGCAATTGATCTGATCAGTTTGACACTTTAGTCATCTGATTGAAAATAGACTGCAGAATCTGATTTCTTAGAACTGGTTTTTCACACGGGTTAAAACTAGCTTCCGCACATCAGTTAAACTGATAGACACCGAACGGATCATGCATCAGGCGATCAGAAAGTTGGATATCAGTCCAAATTAATTCACTCGCACTCTGATCAGGCAACCTGCCATTCCACCTGATCTTGCACGAAAAGTTTTCAGAAGTTTATTCACCCCTCCCCTCTAGACTTCTGCCCTCACGATACCCGTTCAGGACCTACAAGTGGTATCAGAGACAGGTTCTATGGACCACTGGCTTTGAGTATCATTGGTTCTTGAGGAAGAACCATTGTGGTCACTTGAACAGATCTTGAAAAACCAATTTTAAAACTTCATCTGTTTTCAAAACTCTCTAAGCATGGATAATACATCTGGCATGTATCACGATCTACCCAAGTTTTCTATTGATGAGTATGCAGATTGGGTCATACTCATGAGCAATCATCTGGGTGCTATAAGCAGCAGAATGATGGAAGTTCTTGAACAAGGACCTATCATTATCTACTACAACAATCCAGCTGAAGGAGGTGATCTAGAATTTCCAGTTGGAGCCAGAATCAGAAAGAGTCCTTCTCTCTGGATGCTGAGGAAAGGAAATTGTCCAATCTGGATACAGTTGCAAGGCACAACATCATGAAGACTATGGATAAGATCACAAGAGAGAAGATCAAATATCTCAAGACTGCAAAGCAAATGTGGGACACTCTAGCTGAGATATGCGAAGGAAACGATCAGATAAAGGACAACAGATTACAAGCCGAACTGGTTAAATTTGAGAAACTCAAGATGCTGCCTAACGAGACAATCAACCAGCTAGATGGAAGGATTACCATGTCGATCAACAAGCTCAGAGAGTTAGGACGTGAAATGACCGACAAGGATATCAACTACAAGATTCTGAGATCTTTAACGAAGAAATGGGATATGAAGGTTACTGTGATCAAGGACTGCCAAGATATAGCAAAGATGAAGCCGAGCAGTTTGTTCCTAAATCTGAAAGCCCATGAATTCGACCTGATTGAGAGAGGTCAAGAAGAAGATGATGAGTCATCTGCTGAAATCACACCTGCAACAACTAAAGCAGTAGCATTCAAAGCAGGCGGCAGCTGCTCAAAATCTTCTGAGACTATTGGAAATATTGTTAGTCAAGCTGAACAGATTTCTCTACTCACCAAAAAGCTTGAAAGATCAAATATTCAATTAGGAAAGTATAGGAGATTCTACAAAGACTATCAGAATAGTAGAGGAAGAGAAAGAAGATTGTCTGACAGATCACAGGAAAGAAACAGATCTGATGACAGAAGAGACGACCAACAAGAAAAGAAAAGAGATGATCGTGCTGAAGATCACAAATCAGAAAGGAGAAATTCAGATCAAAGGCAAATCGGGAAGTCACCTGACAGATCATACAGAAGACATGACTCACCTGCCAGAAAAAGTTTTGTAGAGCGAGGAGTCTGCTTCAACTGCCAGAAACCAGATCACTACAACGCAGACAGCCCTGACCTGACGCCTAGAGAAAGAGAAGATAAGAGGAACAGAAGAGAGCAACGATACAGAGACAGAAAAGTTATGGTTGCTGACACTACTAGAATAGATGACTCTTATCTGCCATCAGAAGATTCTGGTTACTCATCTGTAGAGGATTTCTGCCTAATAAGCAATGCTGATGACTTCGACAACTTTGATGATCTGATGTTCTCATCTGATGATGACATCTGTCTCATGGCCAAGGAAGAAGATCAATCTGAGGTATTGTTGGGAGATGAATTTAATAAAGATATGATTTTGATTAGATCCCAAAACCCTGAGTATGACATGTTCAGAATAATCTTGATAGTTGAGTCAGGATTCAGTTTTAGAGTATTCAGGATGTTATCTGCAAAATGTATAGTCAGCAGATATAGATCAGGATATGATCTGAAGATTCTGAAGAACTCAGTATGTCTCTGAAGAAACTGAAGTTTCAGTATGAAACTAAAGTTTCTGAAGACTCAGTAAGAAACTGAGAAACTGAAGACTCAGTGAGAAACTGAGAAACTGAAGACTCAGCATGAAGACTCAGTATATCAGTCAGTATACATATAAAGACTCTGAAGACTCTGAAGACTCAAAAGACTCTGAAGACTCAGAAGACTCTGAAGACACAGAAGACAGAAGACTGAAGACTGAAGACTGAAGATCAAGAATACTGAAGGCACAATAATTACTGAAGACTCAGTAATGTACTGAATGCTCAGTATAAACCTGAATGTTCCGAGGCACTGAGAATATCTATCTGAAGGATGCAATACTGAGAAGATCGTGATTCCTTAGAAAATTAGATATTGCCCAAGACATTCAAATGCAGTCAAAAGGAACTAAATCAGAGTGTTGTTAAGGTTATATCAACTCAGAGATTGTAACCAAAAGAGCCGTTGCGTTGTCTACCTTTAACTGGAGACAAAAGTCAAAAAGAGGAAGACAGCACTGTACCATACTGACACTGACAGTGACAGGTCGCTGAAAAAGATGTCAGAAGTACAAAGTTCCAGACTGCAAAAAGTGAAAACCGGCTACATGAAAGGCTATTGTCTAAAACGTGTTTGGGAGTCTCAAACCCTAAATATAGCCATTCTTCACACAGCATAAGAGAAAACTCACGAAGCTATCTCTCCAACGGATAGTTTTTAAGAGTAACCTTAGTGTATGCCTATAAATACTTGTGACCCTATACATTGTAAGGTTACGGGAAATTTGTAAGCAACTCAAGAGCTCAAACTTATTATTGCAAGTTGAAGCACTCAAAAAACCCAAGAATTTCCCAAGTGCTTTAAATCGAAGAGAGCTCATTCCACTAAGCCTAGCTTGATAAGATATATCCAAAGCTTAGTCGAGATATCCTAGCCTTTACATTGTTCTTTATTGTAAAGGATATCTCATCCTAGTTGGAAACCAACCAAGAAACCCCAAACCCTTTGTAAGGTAGTTTGAGTGTGATTGTTGGTGAGATTGGAGTTGTAAAGAGTGAGTAAACTACATTGAGGTAGTCAGAAAGCTCTAGAGGAGAAGTTAGTAAGCTACTTGTTGTAGTCTGAAAGCTTGTGTGAGTTGAGTAAGTAAACTACAGAGGTAGTCAGAAAGCTCAAGGTCGGGTTGAGTAAGTAAACTACAGAGGTAGTCAGAAAAGTTAGGGCCGAGTTCAGTTAGTAAACTACAGAGGTAGTCAGAAAGCTCAAGGAAGTGATTAGTGAATTTCTCGGAAAAGATCAGGGAGAGTGGACGTGTGAGCTTGAGTCTCTGAACCACTATTATCTGTTGTGTTCTTTGCTTTATGTTTTGCTTGATTTATCTGTTGCATTACTTTGTCTTGAAAGCATATTTTCACTGATATTTCAGTTGGAATCAATCCACTGAAAGTTGCATATAAATTGAATCACGCCCTAATCACTATTCCATTAAAGGAAGGTTTTCAAAAAAAGCTTAAAAGCAGTATAAACTAAGGGCCAACCATTCAAGACATCCGAGTAGCTAGAAACAGATAGTTACCAAACCGAACTTACTCTTCCGAGGGTTGATAAGTTAGTTATCCGATCCAAGCAACTCAGGATCTCCAAAACTTAGGACTCGGTTGGGATTGTCCGAGGTATCCAAAGCAAACTCAGATCAACATCTCGGATAGACTTTGACTCAGAGCGATTTTTTGCTTCTCAGACCAAATCATCGGGACAACTGACCCAAGTGACCTCAAGAAGAAAAGTTTAAAAAACTTGAACACGTGTATTCCCCATACACGTGTAAGACTCATTTGCACCGACCAACAAGTGGTATCGGAAGCAAAGGGTTCAACTTGACCACCTGCTTTGTTGACCTAAGTTTTATTTGCTTAAATACTTGTGGTCTATCTGAACTGATCTTATTTGCTGAATTCTTAAAAGACTCTGATAAAATGTCTTCTAAGAAACTTCCCATGTTCTCAGTGGAGAACTATGATTTATGGAGACTGAGAATGCAGGCTCACCTGTATTCTAAACATGAACGTATGTAGAGAGTGGTCTTTGAAGGGCCATTCTAATTTACTGTGGTGAATCCCAGAGGAACAGAAAATGAGAGAAACTATCCTAGAGCAGAATTTCCTAAGTCTGATGACCAACTGACTCCTGAGGAGAGGAAGTTAGTCAATCTAGACTATATTGCTAAAGACACACTATACAGTATAATTGATGATGGTGTGATGGGAATGATCTCTCACTGTAATACTGCAAAAGAAATTTGGGATACACTAGTTGTAATGTGCCAAGGCACAGATAATATCAAGGAAAACAAACTTTCAGTTGCAATTGGAAAGTTTGATAGTTTTGAAATGGATGAAGGTGAATCTATAGACAAATTGGAAGTCAGATTCACTAGCATTATGAATGATCTAAATGCACTTGGTAAGAAATATCCACAGAGAGAAGTTGCATTGAAAATTCTTAGAGGTCTTTCTAAGAAATGGGATATACATGCAGTGGTGATTGAAAACACCAAAAACATTAATTCAATGCCCTACCAACAAGTCTTCTCCGAGCTGAAGGCCTATGAGTTAAGAATTGATAAGAAATCCAAAAAAGGTCGACAAAGAAAGATGATTCATCATCTAGTAAAAATGTGGCTTTTAAAGCCAAAGATAAAACCTGTAAAACTAGAGAGTCTGAGAACTCCCTTGCTAAAAATCAGGATGAGCTTGAGGATAAGCTAGCACTGATGGCAAGGAGGTTTGAAAGACTTAATAGTCGATATGGAAAATACAAAAACTATTACGGGAACCACAGGTACCGGAGAAACCTGAGGACAGATCAACTGAGAAGAAGAAGGACACGAAGTCGAGGGATCTTCATCCGGAAAAAGAAGGACTCCAAGTCCAAAGAAGAAAGTGATCGGGATGATGATGCCAACAGATGCTATAATTGCCAAAAAGAAAGGTCACTTCCAAAGATGATTGTCCGATCTCGAAAGTGCTAAGGAGAGAAGAGAAAGGCAAGCTAAAAGAGACAAGAAGTTCTCTAGCAAAAGGCCATGGTTGCGAGAAGAAGAACATTCGAGGAGGATCTAGCTCTTCGGATGAAATATTCTCGACAAAGGAAAGTGATGACATATGTCCGATGGCCATTGAGGAGGTAAACTCTTCTTTCTCTCGTTGTTGCTCCTACACTAGCACAAGAGTTATCAAGTTCCACGAAAAAACAAATATTTTGACCGATGGATTCTTTTGAGAATCGATGAAGGACTATGTTGTTTTACAAGAACCGCTAAATAAAAACTCAAGAGAATAAAAAGAAAAGTTTGAAAATCTAAAATGGAAAGACTCTAGCAATATCAAATCACTTCTCAATTAATGGGAGCTCTTGATGAACTGGATGTTCTAAAAGTACAACTCTCTTTAGAGAAAGAGAAGTTGATAGTGACCCTAATCAAAAGCTAGAGAAATCCACGAGAAGAGATTCAATGATCGTAACTAAGTTCAATGACCTCTCCGAGAAGCATGAAACTCTACTCTGAATCTGAGGAGGATAGTCTTGCAGAAGAAGCTAACTCTATTGAATATCGCGATCTAAAGTAATAGATGAAATTCAGAGTTACCAAAGATCCGCCACTATAAAACTGGATTGGGATACATTCCAGGGGGAACCTCACAAGGTCATCTGAATCTTTGCGATCAAGTAGCAAGAAGACAATCTTTGTAAAACCAAAGGCACCTACACTTCAAAATGAAGAAATGCCCAAGGTTGTAGACAAGGAAAAGGACCCATGGTTTCAAAAGAAACCGAATGATCGTAGGAAAGCCCAAACCTCAAAGTGAAGGCTAGAAAACCCGAAAGCACTACTGGAAAATTTCAGCAAGTACTTCAAAGCCTCGTGCTAAGAATGCAAACCCGAAAGGATCTACATCGAACCATCAAAGGAATCTTCGTAAGAGAAACACTCAACAGAGACATTCTCAATCAAGAGACCAAGTCCTCAAGATAATCGAAGACCAAAATTTCAAGAGGGCAACCCGAACCCCACTTGCCTTGAGGTAAAGGTTACCTCGAACTCGAAGTCAACAAAGATTCGCATCCAAGAAGACAAAAGCCAAAGCAAATGAACAAAAGGCTCGAACTAAAGAAAATTCAAAAGCCCATGTTCATGCTAAGGCTAGCACTCATAAATGCGAAACCCGCTAAGGCACCCAGAGTAGTAAATGTGTATGTAGATGTTTATGGAAGATGATCGCCACTCTAAAGTGATTAGATTTGTCACAGATTTGGATTCCGAAAGGTACAAATTTAACCTTGAAGGACCCTACACAAATTGGGTACCTAAAAATTGATCTGTTTTTCAGAAGGAAACCAAGGGCACTAAGATGATTGAAGATCACATAGCACTGATGAGTAGAGATGAAAAAGCCCCTGATGTATGGTATCTTGACAGTGGATGCTCAAGACATATGACAGGATTCAAGAAGATACTCAATGACTATGTTGAACAAAGAGGCCCTCATATCACTTTTGGAGATAACTCCAAGGATGATGAAGGATATGGAACTTTGGAAATCGACTCCGGTTCATATCCATGGTGTTTCATATGTATCTGGATTGAAGCATAACTTGTTTTCAATAAGCCAATTCTGTGATAAGGGTTTTAATGTTGAGTTCTCTAAGAACTTATGTTATGTGAAAGATAATACATCACAAAAAGTATTACTGACTGGTACTAGAAAAGGAAATATGTATCTTCCTGATTGGAGTTCAACTCCTAAAGATACATGTTTGGTTGCTAAAAGTTCCACAGATACCAGTTGGTTATGGCATAAAAGAATGGATCACCTGAATTTCAAAACCCTGAATAAGCTTGCAAGATTAGCTCTTGTGAGAGGGTTGCCTAATGAAGTGTTCAGTAAGGAACATATTTGTGATGCGTGCCAAAAAGGAAAACAAATTAGAGCATCATTTAAAAGCAAAGTAGATGTTTCTACTGAAAGAATACTTCAGTTGTTGCATATGGATATTTTTGGTCCTATAACACCAGTGAGCACCAATGGCAGGAAATACACACTAGTAGTAGTTGATGACTACTCAAGATATACTTGGGTCATATTCTTTTCAAGAAGAAAGAGGGAAGATAAAGTCGCTGCATTCATCGAAAAAGGCTCAAGATTGAGAAAAAATCGAGTGTGGTCAAAATCGATCCGATAAGGAACCGAATTTATAAATCATATCATATCCGATTATTATGCAAAGAAATGGAATTTCTCATGAAACATCACCGCAAGGACCCTCAACAAAATGGTGTTCTTTGAAAGAAAGAAACAGGACTCGAAAAGAAGTTCATAAGGACAATGATAGTGAAGGTCGATATTCCTAAAAGATTTTAATTGAAGTCATCAACACTACATGTTATTCTCGTAATGGATCCATCTTGACCAAGAGTTAAGGCAAAACACCCTATGAGCTTTGGAATGAAAGGAAGCCTCTTGTTTCTTTCTTTCGTGTGTTTGGTTGCAAGTGTTTCATACACAATAATGGTAAAGATCAGTTGAAAACTTTTGATAGTAAAGCTGATGAAGGAATATTCTTAGGGTATTTTGAAATCAGTAAAGCTTTCAGAGTTTACAACTGTAGGACTCTTATTGTGGAGGAAACACCTCATGTTGTTTTTGATGAATCTACTTGTGTTCAGAAGAAACAGGAACATGATGCAGAAGAACTGACCAAAAGGATCACCAGATTAAGCCTGAAAAGGAATGACAAATCATCCACTGAACCTGAAAAGAATAAGTCAGTCACATTCTATGATTGGAGTGACTCAGACTCAGATAAAGAAGTTCAGGATGGAACTCAGGATGGTGAGACTCAAGAAAGCCAACACACCAAAGGTGACCAATCAACAGACACGATTCGCCTGCATCGTATGTGATGCCAATGAAGATGTGGTCACAACCGAGGCAAATTCCGAATCTATCAACCAAAGGGGGAACAAATGTCTCGACAATGTTTGAATAGAATTTCCCCGAGGGAAGATGATTCCTTTCTCTTTTTCGTTGTTCCTTGAGTTTATTGAATTAACTGAACCTAACATTTCAAATGTTGAGGATACTATTGAAGGGGGAACATCTAGAAGAAGATGGTTAGATAGTCATCCTACAAGTCAGATTGTGGGTGATCTAACTGAAGGTGTCAAAACAAGAAGGTTCCATGGTGAGAGTGTACTATTATCTGTCTTTTCCATCGAGAAAGAGCTTCATCGAGATTGAAGAAGCTCTACAAGATTCTCATTGGATTACTGCTATGCAAGATGAGCTTAATCAATTCTCAAGAAATGAAGTATGGGAGCTAGTGGATAGACCTGAAAGGCACAATGTCATTGGAACCAAGTGGGTATTTAAGAATAAAAGAGATGAAAACAACAACATTGTAAGAAACAAGGCAAGGCTAGTTGCACAAGGTTATTCCCAAGAAGAAGGCTTGGATTATGATGAAACCTTTGCACCTGTTGCAAGACTAGAAGCCATCGATTTTTTTCTTGCATATGCTGCCCACATGAAGTTCATACCATCAAATGGATGTGAAAAGTGCATTTCAATTGT
Source organism: Stenogyne calaminthoides (assembly GCA_037126765.1). Taxonomy (NCBI): domain Eukaryota; kingdom Viridiplantae; phylum Streptophyta; class Magnoliopsida; order Lamiales; family Lamiaceae; genus Stenogyne; species Stenogyne calaminthoides. The sequence goes on from JBBCBC010000025.1 coordinate 23,289,485, forward strand.
GCTTAAAGAAGAGGTTTATGTAGAACAACCTCCTGGTTTCAAACAGAATGACCAAGTTTACAGGCTCAGAAAAGCCTTGTATGGTCTTAAGCAAGCACCCAGAGCATGGTATGATACTCTTTTTCGGGTTTCTTCATCGACCATGGTTTTGTCAAAGGAATCATTGATAGAACTCGTTCGGGATAGAAGATGGGGAAGATATCTTCTTTCGTTCAGAGATATATGTTGATGACATCATTTTTGGATCTCCAAACCATCAGCTGTGTGAAAAGTTTTCAACACTGATGAAAGGCAAGTTTGAGATGTCAATGATGGGAGAGATGAATTTCTTTCTAGGTCTTCAAGTGAAACAATCAAAGGAAGGAATCTTCATCAACCAGGCAAAGTACACCAGAGATCTGATTGCCAAGTATGGTGTACAGATTGCAATGCGATTAGAATTCTATGAATACTAACTACAAGATGGATCCCCGATTTCAAGGCAAATCAAGAAGTCATACCGATTATAGAGGAATCATTGGATCATTGCTCTATCTCACAAACAAGTAGGCCGGATATAACATTTCTTTGTTGGGATATGTGCAAAGATACCAAAGCTAATCCTAAGGCTAGTCACATGGAGGTCGCCAAAAAGATAATCAAGTATCTCAAGGGCACAAATGAATAGAGGATTATGGTATCACGGTGATGATAACCTTGAATTAACCGGTTACTCGGATCTTTGATTATGGAGGTTGCAGGATTGACATGAAGTCCACTACAGGAACTTGTCAATTTCTAGGAAGTAAGCTGATATCTTGGTTTTCAAAAAGAAATGACCTCGAGAAAGCAACCAAGATTATCAAGCTAAATACATGGCGCGGAAGTTGTTGGTTTTCGATTCTTTGGCTCGCACAACAATTAAGGGATTATAAAGTTGTAGCCAATGAAGTACCAATATTTTGTGACAATAATAGTGCCATTGCTATTTCACAAAATCCCGTATTGCACACCGATGCAAGCATGTGGATATCGACATCACTTCATCGAGATCATGTCGAGAAAAAGGACATCGGGGATGGAGAAAATTCATCTTGATAAGCGGAGAACCGATATCTTGACTAAACATTTGGGTCAATCAAGATTTAGAACTATCAGTTGAATTAGGATGTTGGATCCGGTGTATAGAGTAAAATCTGAAAAATTGAAGATTTTCGGGGATGCATGAAGTTTTCTCGATTTCTCGAGAAACTCGGGATAAAATTCGAAATCTCGAAGCGAGTCTCGAAACTCAGAGTTCATCAAGGTCAAGATTTCGATAGCATACCGAACCCATTCAAGATCAAAGATTATCATCGACATTTTTATCAAGGTCAATACTCAAGAAGACCGATAAGAGGAAATTAGTCGAAGAAGTAATGACTCACGCGACTCATTTATAAGCAAAGTGAAACTCAATAATCATTCGCAATAAATACAAAACACCGAGGAATGTTTTTGGGCGGGATCTTTGAAATTCCTAAGAAGGTCAACAGTCATTAAATGCTCTGTTACATTTAATCACCAATGAAGTTAAAATGGCGGCTTACTTTTCGGGGATCGACCTTTCACATACCCGATTAATCGTGGATTAATCTTAACCGTTGCTTTTCACCAAATCGGTACGACATCTCGAGCTATTTAATCCTTTGAAAGTCATTCAAGCCAAATTTTATTGAAATCCTTCGTTCCCAAAAATCCTCTGCAAATAAATCCCTTTGCCCAGAAAACCCAAACCTTAAATCTTCAAATCTTCATATCTAAAATGGCCCCTACCATATTCGAAAGATTAGCCAAGACAAATAAGCCATGGTACGAATACGTGGTGACTCTGGAGAGCACGTCAAATGCCAAGCACGAAGAAGAAGCGCTCCACTTAATCAGATTGGCGAAACTGACGAACCTCGTCGCAAATCGACCAGAGGAGGAGTATACCCATGAGGTAATAGAGTTTGTTGCAAATATGGAAATCGATGAGGAAGATTGTATATAATCTAAAATTTCCGTTTTGCATCTCGAACAATCGATGAAATATGTAGATTTTGTTCGAGAGTAGTCCCTAAGCATTTGAACGATGTATTTGAGTTGTGCGATAGGGGAGATGATCCCTCATTGTATATGTTGGGATGGGAATAGGAGTATCTTGACAAGGTTGCTGAGAAACCTGTTAAGTTTGAGGCAACTCTGCACAAACGGCATCTACAGCCGAAATACAGAGTATTGATGGATATTGTGGGAAAGTGCATAATGAGTCGATCTGGAAGCTTCGAACAGATCAGCACTCCCAAACTCCGACTGATGGCAGCGATTGAGGACTCACCCACCAAGGATTTCAACCGGGCCGAAATATCGATCAAGGTGGTGGACCGAGCAAGCCAAGGTCATAAAAAGGGAGGATGATGGGGCAATATCTATCAAAGGCAGAATCCTCCACGCCACCAAAATTGCATTCATTCTGGAAATGTGCCGAGAGGAGGAGGATATCTTTTCCAACTCTACTCCATTCCCTAAGTCCAAAGTGATGTTCAAGCCCATTGCTGTGAAGAGGGCTATTAAGGGAAAGAAAGAGAAGAAAGTGGAATCACCGGTTTGAAAATCTTGAAAGGAAACCCAACAAGCTGGAAGGTGTTGTTGGAAGCTAAGAAGGAGCAGGTGAGAAATTGAAGAAGCAGAAAACCCTTGCTCCAAAATGCAAAAGGATGGTGGTTCTCACTGATGAAGATGAGGAAAGTGAGACTGAGGAGATTCACCGAGAGCCAAATCGCTTTAAATCGCCATTACATGTATTCGCTCAAAGCTATCTCAAAGGCACAGATCAAACCGAGGAGCAAGTCTTCTCGAGGTTCTTGAGACTTCACCGAGCTCGCATAAATTTTCTCGAAATTTTCCAGGACCTCGTAGACCTCGAGAAAGTTCGGATCCCGGCGAGGAAGTGCCCGCCGGTTCTTCGAGAGCAAGCATATATTCCCACCGAGGAGGCGCCACCGACCTCAAAAAAACCAAGTCATATCCGATCGAGGAGAGCTCGCCCAAACCTGTTCTGCCGAGCCTCAGAGCCGATGAACTTTGAAGAGCTCCCGAGTGAGCTGTTGATTGACCCTTCCATCGAACCCGAGAGTCCGATGCTCAAGAAAGGAGAAGTGAGAAGAGACCGAAGGGAAAGCCCAGGGGAACGGTTCATTCTTGACCGACACCGAAGTGAGCTCATTCCCTGACCTCAAGACATCTTCTTCGATTGAGGTCAAGCAGTCTACATCCTCAACGGACTCTTCCGGAGATGCTTAATATTGCTTCATTGAGGGGAAGATCGGTGGAACGAGGGAGATGTTTTTTCTCCTTTGAATTCTCGGGTTCGGAAAAACCAAGCTCGGATGAAAATCTCGATTTTGATGAACTTGTGAAGAGGAAGGTTAATTTGAGAGAACCGCTGAAGTTGGTGCCCGAGCTCCATTGACAAAACTCGAGGATGGGGCCAACAAGGGGATGATGGGAGTCAATCTCGGAAGGAGAAAGATTCAACCGATCTTGATCAAAGCTTTGTCGAACATCCTCGGATGAAGTTAGCCTTCAGTAACTTTTGGCACTATTGATAATTATGCCGGGTTTCATGAAGTTCCTACCTTTAAATCAGAATGTCTCGATATGCGGATCGAGGCTCAGTGGACACCAAGCTCGAGGGTGAAACCTCGGTTCAAATGAAGCTCAGTTGGGGACCGAGACTCGGGACGAATGACCAACTCGGAAGGCACCCAGATCAAGAATGCTCCCGAGATTGATCTCACCCCCGGTGATGGAGAAATGGAGAAGGTTGAGCCAATATTGAACAAAATTGCTCGATGGAGGAAGTTTTGGCCAACCAATCTCGTAAAATTGAAGGATTGAGTACTTCTTCGAACCCGGTGTCGCTTTGAGCTCTATGATAGAAGTTCGACCTCCATGGAAGCAAAGCTAGAAGACAAGATGGAGGGGAAGCGCCGAAGCTTACGCAGAAATGAAGCAAAAAGCATCGAGAGCGGATACAAATTCTTGAAGCAAAGTTGGTTGAGAGGAATGATATGCTAGTGAAGAACGCTGTTGAGGAAATGAGCTCAATGCTCATGGCCAAGATGACAGATATGTTCAAGGAAGCTCTCTCAAGCCAATTTGCTCATCTGTCTGAAGAATTCTTTGTGGCGAAGAACCACCTTAGGCGGCTCGAGGAGGAGCAAGATCAGATGGCAGGGGAGGTGCGGAGTGTCAGTAAAGAGCAATACCACATGGACACAGCACTCTCCAGGCTTCTGCCAGAGTATGGTTCCAAGAAGGGGGAAAGACCTGGAGCTGATCTCAGGGAATTATTGGAACATACTCTGAAGGGCAAGGTTGTTAAAGATGCTGAAAAGAAGATAATTGCCGAAGCCATGAAAGAGATTGAGGCCACTGAGAAGCTTAAGTTCAAGGAGGTGGAGAAGCCAGTATACACTCAGGTTTCAGAGGAAACAATGCACGAAGTTGCTATGGAGAAACTGAGTGGTAGAGGAAGGATTGGGACAAGCCAGGCTGGTGCTGAATTGCCCATCAAGAGAAAGGTCGTGGCGATGGAAGAGCTTGAGGGCAAAAGAGCAAAGGCTTATAAGCCAGTTCAGAGGAAATTGATATTGGGTACTGAAGATTCTGAAGTCGAGCCAAGGAAGAAAGTCTTCAATACCAGAAGCGCTCTGAAAACACTCTAGATTGAACAAGCAAAGAAAACTGCTGCTTCTGTTTCTGGTGTACCAGTGATCAGAAAGAAGGTTGAAGAAGAGCTGAAAAGAAGGAGTGGGTTCAAAAAGTTCGCAAGTAAAAGGAGAGGGAACACTAAAGCACAGAAATGGCCGCACGTTGACAAATGGATGCCAGTCCATCTCAACGATGCGTGGGAAGAAATCAAGAGAACCTTCTAGTTCTACAATAATGTGCTCAGAGAATGGAGAGGGGAGAGCTCAGATCCGAATGAGGCTTTCATCGATTATCTCCTGACCTTCTATCCAAAATATCTCCAAGGATGGATAAATCTAGCAGATGAAGGAAACGTACAGATAACCGCCTCTGGTCCATATGTGTACCCTCCTCCCAGGCTGGAGAATGGTTGTGTTAATGAGAAAGCCATTTCTCAGGAAATATCTCAGTACGCCATTCAGTTGGGTCTGACAGGAAACAATCCGGATATCATCAAAGAAAGAGATGCACTGAAGAAGAGATATTACGGAATGTTCGACCTAGAAGTCCCTGCTGATGAGGTGGAAGAGCAGAGCTGAAGAACCGAACTGAAGAGCTGAACTGAAGAACGGAATGAAGACTCAGAAGATGAAGACTCAGAAGATTCATGTAATCTTTTTTTTTTTTTTGTCTTTTTGATTTTGTTCAGATAAGATTCATTGTAACCTGTAACAGTCTACCTATCATCAATGAAAACTTATCATTTGTGCTCAAAAGATAATATCTCATTATCTTATTTACATGTCTTTTACTTTTGATATGCCTGAATTATTGTCTCTGAATTAATTGTTTAAGAGGGAAATTGTTTTGAAAATTAAGTATTTGGTGATGAATCATTTAAGAAATTCATTACTGAAGAAATTGTTGGGAGACTAATTGTTAGGAAATTCTCTACTTAGGAAATTGTTGGGAGATTCTCTGTTCAGGAAATTGTTGGGAGTTATAACCAATCTTGTAATAGGATAAACTGAAACCTGAGTTTAGGTTATATGTTTGTAACAAGATAGGTTTTGGCATCATCAAAAAGGGGGAAATTGTTGGGAGATGAATTTAATAAAGATATGATTTTGATTAGATCTCAAAACCCTGAGTATGACATGTTCAGAATAATCTTGATAGTTGAGTCGATTCGTTTTTTAGAGTATTAGGGATGTTATCTGCAAAATGTATAGTCGTGAGATATAGATCAGGATATGATCTGAAGATTCGAAGAACTCAGTATGTCTCTGAAGAAACTGAAGTTTCAGTATGAAACTAAAGTTTCAAGACTCGAAGAAATCGAGCCGAACACTCGGAGAAATCGAGAAATCAAGACTTCGGCATGAAGACTCGAAGATATCGATCAATATACATATAAAGACTCAAGACTCAAGACTCAAGACAAGACCATGTAAGATCGAAGATCAAGAATACTGAAGGCACAAGAATTATCAAGACCAAAGAATGTCTTGAATGCTCGATAAAACTCAATGTTCCGAGGCACTGAGAATATCTATCTGAAGGATGCAATACTGAGAAGATCGCGATTCCTTAGAAAATTAGATATTGCCCAAGACATTCAAATGCAGACAAAAGGAACTAAATCAGAGTGTTGTTAAGGTTATATCAACTCAGAGATTGTAACCAAAAGAGTCGTTGCGTTGTCTACCTTTAACTGGAGACAAAAGTCAAAAAGAGAAGACAAAGATCGCATACCCATCGACAATCGCGGTGACAAGTCATTGAAAAAGATGTCAAGTACAAAGTTCCGATCGAAAAAAGTGAAAATCGGCTACATTAAAAAATTTATTGCCTAAAACGTGTTAGGGAGTCTCAAACCCTAAATCTGACCGTTCTTCACACCATAAGAGGAAACTCACGGCTATCTCTCCAACGGATAGTTTTTAAGAGTAACCTTGGTGTATGCCTATAAATACTTGTGACCCTCTACATTGTAAGGTTACGGGAAATTTGTAAGCAACTCAAGAGCTCAAACTTATTATTGCAAGTTGAAGCACTCGAAAAGCCCAAGAATTTCCCAAGTGCTTTAAATCGAAGAGAGCTCATTCCACTAAGCCTAGCTTGATAAGATATATCCAAAGCTTAGTCGAGATATCCTAGCCTTTGATTGTTCTTTATTGTAAAGGATATCTCATCCTAGTTGAAACCAACCAAGAAACCCCAAACCCTTTGTAAGGTAGTTTGAGTGTGATTGTTGGTGAGATTGGAGTTGTAAAGAGTGAGTAAACTACATTGAGGTAGTCAGAAAGCTCTAGAGGAGAAGTTAGTAAGCTACTTGTGGTAGTCTGAAAAGCTTGTATGAGTTGAGTAAGTAAACTACAAGAGGTAGTCGAAAAGCTCAAGGTCGGGTTGAGTAAGTAAACTACATAGGTAGTCGTAAAACTCAGGTAGAGTTGAGTTAGTAAACTCTGGAGGAGTCGAGGAAAGCTCAAGGAAGTGATTAGTGAATTTCTCTGAAAAGATCGGGGAGAGTGGGCGTAGGAGCTTGAGTCTCACGAACCACTATAATCTCTGTGTGTTCTTTGCTTTCTTTTTTTTGCTTGATTTATCATTGCATTACTTTGTCTTGAAAGCATATTTTCCGATATTTGGTTGGAATCAATCCATCGGAGAGTTGCATATAAATTGAATCACGCCTAATCACTATTCCATTTAAAGGAAGGTTTTCAACAAAAACTTAAAAGCGAGTATAAACTAAGGGCCAACCATTACTTTATCGAGTAGCTAGAACAGATAGTTACCAAAATGAACTTACTCTTACGAGGGTTGATAAGTTGAATATCGATCCAAGCAACTCGGGATCTCTGAAAACTTCGAGGACTCAGTTGGGATTATCCGAGGTATCTAAAAGCGACTTTCGAGGATCCTTTGCCTCAGATAGACTTTGACTCAGGAGCGATTTGTGCTTCTCGGGACCAAATCATCAGGACAACCTGACCCAAGCTGACCTCAGTAAAGAAAAGTTTTAAAAACATTGAACACGTGTATTCCCCCCATACACGTGTAAGACTCGTTTTGCAGGACGGACCGGTATCTTCTAAACCATCATGTTTTATGTTTCCACACCGGTGGTGTTGAGCTTTTCTTTGGAGAGATTGACCGGGCACCTACGGTGAGCAATTGCTTGATGATCTCTCCAATGAAGTAGACATTTATACTATAGTGGAAGCTGAGAACGACAAGCTAAGGATTGAGAACGTTCAGCTTGTTAAAGAAAATGCTGCAAGAAAGGCTGTTGAGACTGTTCAGAAAATGACTTCAACCGGAGCTTCGAAAGTCGGGTTCTTCCGATCGAGGATAAATCGATTAAAACGACTAGCTATTAACAAACAGCAAGCTAATGATCTCAAAATCCTTCGAGCTAAGTTTGATGAACTCTTCCAACTGCATGAGAGTCTAAAAACAACTGAGGATAGTTTGCGTAAGAAAATAGAAGGAACAGAAATGGACCCCAACTGATCAAGCATCAGCCGAGGAATCAACAGAAGAACCCTGTTCCTTTGAAGAAACCTCAACCTGATTAGCGGATTAGGAATCAGAAAAGACAACCTCTCAAAGGGAAATCTGATCCGAAACCTAATCAGGTCAAGCTGCCTAACAAGCAAGCTAAAGGTAAACTGCTAAGACCATCTATGCCAAAAAGATATGAATCTTTTAATGGTAACAGTCGTACCTACCCTTACAATCAGAGAACTAGGGTTGCTGCACCTGAGCCCCACTGGTTTAAAAGAAGACAAATATCAATGAAAAATCCCAAGTTTTCTGATTCATCCAAGGCTCACACTCATGATCATACTGACCAGATTGCATATGAAGAGACGTATGATTATGTAGATGTTTATGGGAGACAAATCAGACATTATGATCTCAATGATTACAATAGAAGTGCCCTGTATGTGTGGATCCCTAAAAAAAACTCTAACCCCTCAGGACCCAATCCTAAAGGGGTACCTAAAGCATGATCTGATTGCAGGTTCGCGTGGGTTTGGCCAATAAAGGAGGTGCACAAGCAACTATTTGGTACATCGATAGTGGATGCTCAAGGCACATGACTAGAAACGAACATCTCCTTAGCTCATACATAGAACAAGAAGGCCCACGCGTACTCTTTGGTGATGATAACTTTGGTTTTACCAGAGGATTCAGAACCTTAGAGAATGATGATGTACAGGTTACTAGAGTCTCGTATGTCGATGGTTTAAAGCATAACCTGTTATCAGTTTCACAATTCTACGATAATGGATTCAGTGTTGAGTTCTCGACTGATCAGTGCAATATCAAGAATCGAGCTACTCAACAGATTTTGTTAACTGGTTCAAGGAAAGGAACGATCTACACTACAAATTGGAACAATTGTCCAAGAAATGCATGCCTGATCGTTAAGAGTTCCAAAAGCAGCAATTGGCTCTGGCACAAGAGAATGAGACATCTGAACTTTAAAACTCTTAACAAGATAGCAAGGATGTCTCTAGTTGAGGGTCTCCCGAATGAGGTATTCTCTAAGGATCAGACATGTGTCGCATGTCAGAAGGGAAAACAGGTTAAAGCCTCATTTAAGGGGATCCCAGGACCATCATCCAACAGAGTACTGCAACTGCTCCATATGAACTTATTTGGACCAGTTACCCCACTTAGTCTCAGCGGACTCAAATACACTCTAGTGATCGTGGATGATTATTCCAAGTTTACCTGGGTGGTATTCTTATATAAGAAGAATGAGACAACAACAAAGATACCGAGCTGCTCAAGAAATTACAAAATGAGAAGGTGTCGAGATTGTGAAAAATCGGATCCGATAAAGGTACATAATTTCGAACTCCTTTATTCTCGACTTTTGCACTAAGTTTGGAATATGAACATGAAATATCGGTACCAAGAACACCACAACAAAATGGAGTAAGCGTAAGAGAAACAAAACTCTCAAAAAATTTTGCCGTATTATGTTACTTTGAACATGCCACTCAAAATGTTTACAGGTAGAAGCCATCTTATTTTGACGCCCTTTTCGTAACGGATGTTCTCGACTAAAGGCTCACTTCAAAACACCCTATGAACTGTGGAAGGCGTAAAACCTCGTGTTTCTTACTTCCATGTTTTTGGAGTGCAAATGTTTCATACACAATAATGGGAAGAGTCGATTTGAAAACCTTTGAAGCCAAGTCAGATGAGGGTATATTCTTAGGATATTCCTCAACCAGCAAGGCTTTCAGGGTGTTCAACAGGCGGACCCTGGTTGTGGAAGAAACACCTCATGTGGTCTTTGATGAGGCATCTTCTAAACAAGAGAAATCTGCCTCAGAACAAGCCGTGCAGATCGGCCCGTTACGAAGCACGAAAATGGATCGGTTTAAGTATCAAGGATAAGGGATCAGATCACGTAACAGTGTATGTTCCAAAACTTGATCTTACTGACTCACCAGTCAATCGGACCCAAAGAGACGCATAACCTGTCCGATGAAGAAGCCGTGCAATTTGAGGCGAGAATAACCGAACCATCTGGTTCAGGGGGAACACCTGATGTTCCTATGGGCGGACATCAGCATATGATGATTTCAACATCAGCTGAAACTTGTCCATGTCAAGTGGATCTTATCTCTGCACCACTCCCAATCACTAGTGACTCAATATCAGATGAGGATGATGACATCCAAACTGATATACATCAGAAAAGAAGGACTTGGTTATCTGACCATCCAGTGACACGATAATTTAATCTGAATGCCGAGTCTAGACTAGACTCGGGTTGGTGAAAGTGCCATGTATTGTTGTTATTTGTCTTTAAAGGAACCAACCACCATAGAAGAAGCTCTACAATATGCTAGCTGGATTCTTGCCATGCAGGAAGAATTAGAGCAGTTTGAAAGGAACCAAGTGTGGAAACTGGTGGACAGACCAACTCACCAAGATGTGATAGGCACCAAGTGGGTATTCAAGAACAAGAGAAATGAGAATAATGCCATAACCAGAAATAAGGCAAGACTTGTTGCTAAGGGGTATTCACAATCAGAAGGAATTGATTATGATGAGACCTTTGCACCGGGTTGCTCGTCTGAAGCCATTTACATTTTCGCTTATCTTTGCCCTGAAGGGTTTATTGTGTATCAGATGGATGTAAAGAGTGCATTCTTAAACGGGGTACTAGCTGAGGAAGTTTATGTTGAACAACCTCCTGGCTTTGAAAAAGGCAACCAGGTGTACCGTTTAAGAAAATCTCTTTATGGCCTGAAACAAGCTCCTAGAGCCTGGTATGATACACTATCTCAGTTCTTGATAAACAGTGGATTCACTAAAGAATAGTGGATATAACCTTATTCAGAATAGAGGATGGTGAAGATATTCTGATGGTTCGGATCTATGTGGGCGATATCATCTTGGATCTCCCAACAAGAACCTATGTGATAGATTCAAAGAACCCGATGCAAGGAAGTTCGAGATGTCCATGATGGGTCAGATGAATTACTTTCTTGGTCTTCAAGTCAAGCAAAGTACAGAAGGGATATTCATCTGCCAGGTAAAGTACACTAGGAATCTATTGGCCAAGTTTGGAATTGTAAGCGATAGGAAGCCAAGATTCCTATGATATTTGGATTCAAGATGGATCGGATGAGAATGGTCGTAAAACTAATCGTCTAAATAATACAGGCTCATTGGATCTCTACTATACCGTTCGCAACAGCCAGAGTGGATATAACTTTTGCAAGAGGTGTATGCGGTTGTGCAAATCCAATGCAAAAGCCACCTAGAAGCAGCTAAGCGGATTCTTAAGTATCTGAAGGGACAAGAACCTTGGTTTATTCTACCCATCGATGATAATCTAAACTTAGTGGGTATTCGACCGATTATGGAGGTTCTTGAGAATAGGCGGAAAAATCAACCTCGGTGAACATGTCGGTTCTTAGGAAGTGGCCCCGATCTCTTGGTTTTCAAAAGAAACAGACATCGGTTGCCACATCTACTCTTGAGGAATATATGGCTAGAGGAATCTGTTGTTCCCAACCCGCTCGGCTTAGTCGGCCGTGAGGATTACAACATTGTAGCTCTTAACGTGCCTATATTACGTGGCGATAATAGTGTTATTGCAATAACTCAGAATCCTGTTTTACATACAAGATGAAAGCATGTGGATGTCAGACATCATTTTATAAGAGATCATGTTGAGAAGAAGAACATCAGAATGGAAAAGATCCATACTGATAAGCAAAGAGCTGATATCTTAACCAAACCACTAGCTGAAACCAGATTCAGAGAACTATGTAATGAGCTAGGACTTCTGGACCTTAGAGAAAGTGCACCAGAAATGTTTAGTGGACTGGTCTCCAAAACCAGATGGTTAAGAGACTAACCAGATAAGGAAAATTAGCTGAGTAAGAAATCTCAACTGATCAGAAAGATCAGTCAGGAACTGATCAGAAAAAAGACATCAGGTGAAGGGGGAACGGATTAGATTGGATTAAAACGGAACTTGATCAGAAAAATGGGGCATTGTTGGGAAATATTAAGGGTTAGGCAGAAACTAAGATCAACAGAAATCAGTCAGAAATTCAAGTGATATTAGCTGATTACGACATCAGTTGACCAGATACTCATTTCGGTTTCTTTTGTTTTATGTTTATTATATGCAATTATCTGATTTTATTTGACTCTACTGTGCATATACCTTTTATGACGTGTATCCTGCAAAGCATTTAATGCGGACATAGGGAATATGTATTAATTACCATTAATTGCTCTTTTAAAATCCAAAAGCAATCGCTCGTAAAAATACTGATAGCACGATCGTAACCGCTTAATCAAGACCGTCCAATCTTTTTGAACGCTTGAGTTTCCGATCTCGATTTTCCCTCCTTACTTTATATAGGTCTCATCGAAACCCTTCCAAATCACTTTTCTAAAATTCTCTTGCGATTCCCATTACTCTGCAAATTTTCAAGCAAAATACTCCCTGCATTTTAATCTCGTTGCAATCTTCCTTACCAAATCCAATATCAGAATCTGGTAATTAATGTTTATCTATTATGCTTATTGATTGCTATCATATGTATCTGTGCACTGTGTATTGCATTTTATGGCTCTGGAATCTGTGTGACTATGAAGTGATTTTAAGATTATGTGTCTGAAATCAAATATGTAATCTATTGCACAAAACTCACTTACCTTCCTTTTATGGTATAGATGGCCACTCACGGTATGGGTAAAATTATGTGCAACTATGCGTCCTTGGCAACACAGATCATCGAGGACAAATATGTGATGTTTGGGGTTACACGGGACCCGGAATCAATGGAAGTGGAACAAATTCTGAGGAGGTGCGGTCTAGAACAATATTGTGCTGCATACTCCAATCCAGTGATGTAATATGAGGCACTGGAATTCTTGAGAAATTTGGATGTGGTAACCCCTGGAGATGAACTGGTCTCATCAGTTAATGGAGAGGAAATAAAAGTCACCAATGCCAACATCACTCGTCTGTTCAACTTGCCCAAAGGGAAGATCTCTCTTGCTCACTACAGGGAGAATGAAGACGAGCTGATCAGGAATGAACTCTTCCGGGAGGCAGACAAACACTATACCTCCAACTTTGTCAGGCCAATGTTGAAACAAAAATTTCGCTTGTTGTTTGACATTCTGTCAAAAACAATTATGGGTATATCCTTCAGCCCTGATGCATTGACAGCTGTGAAGATGCATTGTTTGGCTGCTATCATCGATGGAGCCAAAAATATCAACTGGGCTGGGTTTTTGAAGGCCATTCTGCTCCAAGAACATGAGAAATTTGGAGTAAATGAACAGAGGCAGGTCTTCCTGAAGAAAATAATAAGCAATCTCAACAAGGTTGCAGTCATTCTGATGGACAAATTGCCCAATGCTGAGTGGGATCAAAATGGGCTGAAGTTTTACAAGGCGCTTTTCTCTACTAGCCCCATTATTTATAACTTGCGGCAGATTATGATGCGGGTCACAATCGAAAGGAAAGCAAGGAGGCTGCCACATCAAAGAATCGCCGCCTAAAAAAGAAGAGACGTCTGAGGCTTAGGAAAAGAGGGCCAAAGAAATCAAAATAAAGCCGATGACTCTCTTCGCGTATGAGTCGGTTAAGAAACGTTTGGCAGCTCAACTCGCCGCTTAAAGCATCGGGCCGCTTTCATGCTAAGCATGGATCTCGGTGGAAAGCTCTCCTGAGCGGTCAAGAGAACAGAGAAGGGCAAAGACGAGGCGGATGCATACCATGAGACATAACTCCTCCCCTTCTCCAAGTCCACGAAAGCAACTCAAGTCCCCGGTGGCGGAGCTAGATCAACCATTTCTCCTAGGTTGGCATCAACCCGCTGATCTGCCACCACCAGAAACCTCCTCCACACAACCTCCAGTCCCAACTATTCAACCTCCGTCTCAATCGAACAATGGCTTCCGAATCCGGATCTTGAAGACCATCACTTTGGGAAGCGGTACGGATCGGATTGACGGGGAAATTGATGAATTAGTAAGGATGATATTGAGAGATCGACTGAGAGATCTCCGGTTGAAAAACTTCTCCGATTTCATGATTATAATTGAACAGATGGGCGGAGCAGATGAGTTCGCTGACTACGACTTTGATATGAAAAGGTCTGCTAAGGTCACCACCTGATTGGGAAAATTTTGTTAAAGCCCCGATCTTGGCAGGAAGTTGGGAAAAGTTGATACGATTGAGTTGGACTCATAGGAGGAAGCCCCACAACCCGAGACGGATGCTCTTATGAAGGATGACGAGAGCTTTAGATGAAGGTGAGCCCGGTCTTCTGATTGATGACCACCGAGGCACAAACAACCTGCATCGATCAGTGGTTCAAGATATTCCTGCTACTCACATAACCACAGATCAGCTGCTGGACATCAGGTCGTGCTTCAAAGATCTCCTAAAGGAGGAAGTAGAAGGTGCGTTGGCTAACACGGTTAGCAACACTATAGTTGATCAGAGGCAAGCGGGCCTCAGGGAAATAAGGGATCAATGGGAATTTGCTATTTCCCAGATTGAAACTATTAAAGATCGGTTTTCTCAAACTCTGACCAACCTGACAACTGATATTAAGAAGACTTTTGACGAGAAGTTGGTCCAGGCTGATCAAAATCAGGTTTCTCTTCTGATGGTCACTGAGAAACTTGAAAAGACAGAAGAGAAACTTGACTGCCATTGAATTTGCCAAATCCGAGCTGATCTCCAAGATCCAAGAATTAACTACTCAAGCTCAAGGATTAAATGTTTCTGATCTGAACAAGGCAATATCAGTCAGCTTTGGCTCCTCGACTTCCCCACCCTCATCGCACTTTTGATCAAACCAAAGCGGGGAAGACCAAAGTTGAAACCAATGACTTCATTAAAACATGAAGAGGATTCAAGCAGTTGAGACTCATGGCCAAAGACTAGACCATCTGGATCTGTTCGCAAATGAAGTATCTGAAAAGATGGAAAAGTCTAAGGCAAGAAAAATGGCCGCCGGTGCTGGAACATCTAAAGTTGTTGATCCTGCAAAAAGAGTTACAAGAAGCACTGGCGAGCGGATACATCTGGTGACAAGGAGGCGGAGAAAACTCTCAAAAGAACAGATTATTGAAGAAGCTCGTTTAAGTGAAGAAGAGAGGAGAGCATAAAAAATGGCCGAGGCAGAAAATCTTAAGAAGAAATACAGGTCAAGGGTAAAGAAAGGTCTAATTTGGAAAGTGGGGAGCGGAACCACGGTGGCAAAGAAGAATCGATGAGATTATTCCAAAAACTGTTGCTCATACTGATAAGCTCGAAGAATGGAACAAGATAAGGGGTGAATGGCTCCTGGATGCTTTTGTTCTGAACCTAGTGCCAAAAGAAGAATCACCAGATGAGGAATTTCTCAACTGGTTGGAGAACAAGCATCCAGATTTTCTGAAGTATCTGGAGAATGAGGCCAGAAAAATAAATGTGAGAATAGCCCATCAAGATTATGAGGTGATGGACTACTCAAGGAAAGCAGATGGCTCATTCGACAGATTGGTCTTTCAAAGATTCTACTATGACATCTTGAGCAAGTCACAGATAACTAACCCTCAACAGATCAACGATATCAAGTGGAAACTATACCGGATATTTAATGTGCCCCAAGATCAACGAGAAATGCCAGAAGGCTACATTCCAAGAGGGTGAAGATCAGAAAACTTTTAGGATCAGTTGTAATTTATTTTTCAAACTTTTCAGATGTAACATGTAAACGACAATTCAGTTAAATGAAAAGTTTATTTTTACTGATCCTAAGACAAATTCTCATTGTCTTCTGATTTTCTGTTTCTTTATTGTTTATTAAATTATCAACTGTTGTTGGTTTCTCAGATGTTTTGGTTTCATCAAAAAGAGGGAAATTGTTGGGAAATTTAGAGTTTTGATGAAAGTTCCAAAACACTTGTAATAGGACAAGTCAGAACCTGTTAGCTGACTGATAAGCCAGATTTCTGGTTAGGATGACCAGATGATAATTATTGTATAGAACAACTGATGTAATAGATAGGTCACATATTGAGGGGGAACTCAATATGTACAAGTCTTGAAGAAGATCAGATCAGATCAGACTAACAGTCAGATGATCAGGTGAAGACATGAAGCTGAACTACCATATAACCTGAAGATCTGATGACTGCCTGATTAACAAGATAAGAAGACCTACATCAGTCGAGTCTGCTAAGTTGAGCTAAGACAACTTACAAATGAAGACTCTATCAGATAGACTGATCTGCTCTATCGGATCAGTCCAGCTCTCACCTGGTGCAACTGTTTTGTGCACCAGATCATGCGTTCTATCAGAAAAGAAGAATGTCAACCTTGGTATACCAAACACTGAACAAGTGTATTTATTGACTAATAAGAACAAGACACGTATGAACGGAGCTGAAAATACGGGATTTGGCGCTGCAAAATCAAACGGCTAGAAAGGACAAACATACATGCTTTCGTCCATGCCGTTCCTGAAGCACGTCACATCATCCTGCAAACTAACAAATATATCCTGAAATTCGAATTGCTTTCCAAAGGCTATTTAATTTTGAGGTCTATAAATATGGGATCAATCTTCGAGTGAAGACACGGAAATTATCATCAAGCTCAAGCTATATCAAGATTTCCGCACGAAGAACACAAAATTCAAGTTTATTTTATAAGTGTTCATCCCATTAGTTCTTAGAATAGAATTCTTATCCTCTAGCTTAAGGCTACCTCAAAAACTAGGATAGAATTCCAGTTGGAACAAACAACAAATCTTTACCCAAACTCAAAGTTAGGTTAAGTTTGTTTAGCAAGATTTCAGACTAGGGTTCTAGTTCTGATTTCTGGGATAGGTTGAGTGAGAACTCTTTAAACATCTGTTAGTTGTACTATGTTGGACTAACACAATAAACTAAGTCCAGTTGGTTAAGTTGGTGCCCCTTGTGATAGGGAAGAGTGGATGTAGAACTGGTTGTCCAAACCACTCTAAAAATCTTGTGTGTATTTACTTGCTCTTGACTGCTTTACACTACTACACACAACTTGGTTTAAACTGCATACATATTCTGAGTCAGTATCAGTCTGCATCAAGAAACTGATCTGCACATTGCTGCTGCAACATCCATCTCGAGCCCAGCTCTTTCGTCCTCCAGTTTTGTGGCCTCTTCATTAAGGCTCTGCACATTGCTATTCAAACAACAAAGATAATTGTACTGACGCTTGATTGGTACTGCAATGTATTTCCCAAGTTCAATAGCTGGTCCAAGAATACCGAATACGATTTCCGCCATTTCCTGAGCTTATTTTGTCGATTTTGTCACAAAGAAATAACAATATAGTTAAGTAAAAGCAATGATTGAGGATAGAAACGAATATAGATGATAAGAGAGAAGAATGAAGACGTTGAGGATAAGTAATAGCATAAGGATTCGAGGAGTTTAAATCACAAAGAGTCACATAAGTTTGACCTAAAATAGATACAATCTCATAATTATTTTTGTAGTCGATTTAGTCCCAATAACTTTGACAATATCCAATTTACGTCCCAAGTCTGCTAAAAAATTCAAAACCACATTGTTTCGTCGATAAAATTTTGGTGATTTTCGACCGTGGGTGCGAATAGACTACCACTTGTATTTTTTTTTAAACCCTGCAATTACAGGTCATAGAATATATAAAAAAAAATCAAAACAAATAAACACTTAAAATAAAAACAAAATTCCCGATCAGTTAAAAAAAATTACACGCGACAGTCCCGATGGCAAGAAAGCCCCAAATGCAATCGGCGAAACGACATAGTTTAGAATTTTCCGGCGGACATGGGACGTGAATTGGACATTGTCAAAATTATTGGGACTAAATCGACAACAACAAAATTTTGGGACTGAATCTAAAGTTATGGGACCATTTGTAATTTAAACTCAAGATTGAGGTAGTGCAACTAACATTTGTAATTATGACAAATTAACAACATTAACTAATACTCCCTCCGTCCCATTGTATTTGTCTCACTTTCCTTTTATGGACGTCTCACTATAATTGTCTCAGTCCATAAAAGGAAAAAGTAACACTCCACTAACTATTATTTTAATATTATTCCCCTCACTTTTCATCCCATCTACCTCAAATACCTCTCACTTTTCATCCATTAAATACTATAAAGACCCACTATCTATTATTTTAATATTAGAGATAATGACTACTAGGTTTCAATAAGGTAAAAATATTACAAGTATGTATCACCCACTTTTTAGTATTACTAGTATCTAGGTTCCAATTTGTAATATTATGACATTATGACATTACTACCCTCATAACTAATAACATTAAAAATAAGTATTAAATCAAATAAATGCACTCCCCACTTCTTCTTCTTCTCTCTCTATCTCACAACCAAACCTTTCCCCCCACCCCTCAACCGCCCGCCACCACCGCCTCCCCCTCCCAAATCCCCACCAAACCCTTCACCCCACCCCTCAACCGCTCGCCGCCGCTGTCTCCCCCTCCCAAATCCCCATTCTCTCTCTCTCTCCCCCCCTCTGCAATATACCCAAAAATTCAAAATCACCACCACCTCCTCCACCCCGCCGTCGTCGCCTCAACTTCTCTCACGCTCCCAACTCCTCTTTTCTCTCTACTACCACAAACAAAGTTATCAAGAAATGGAAGAAATTGATTTCAGATCTGCAAATGGGAGTTTGTTCTGGGCGATTTCGAGTCTGCGTCGGTGTCAGCGCCGCCGTGACGAGCAAGGAGGAGGAGAGATGTGCGTTCCCAAAATTTGTTGGAACGATTGTGGGGTTAGGCTGTACTCATTTAGTTGGATTGAGCTAAATTTCTTTTTGTATGAATTTGGTTGAATTAAACATGGATTATTTGTTTGATCATTGCTATCAGTAAATTGTGTGTTGTGGCAATTTTAGTGCATCTGTTGAATCGAAACACTCTCAGTGTTTCTTGTTTTTCGTATTATTTGTTGTTTATGGTTTTGTTTAATGGGATATGTGATGAGTTCTTGTGATTTGAGGTTGTAGATTTTCCTGATTTTGTTGGATGGTAGATTGGTGAACTAGAAACTGCTTCTTTTGGGATTTTTTGTGATCGTATGAGGAGGTTATAGATGATGAGTGGTCATAATGAAGAAATTTGATGGTGGTTCATTCATAAGTTTCTTGATTGTTGGTTTTTTGAAGATTTGAAAATGCAAGATTTGAAGATGCTGAAGATGCAGATTTGAAGATTTGAAGATGAAGGAAGAAGATGAAGATAGATCTGCTAAGGTTCTGGAATTTTTAGATTATATGCATGCGTTCATGTATGGATGCATATGTGCATGTCGAAGCAGACGAAAATATGTATATTTGTGCATGTATTTCGTGCATATGTGCATGTGTGTGCCGAAAAGGACGAAAATATATAAAGTTGGTCAGGATATTGATGAAAATATCTAATTTTTTTATATTTTAGATATGTAAAATTTGGTATTTTGTCGTTTTAGATATGAAATTTTGAATGTGTATACATAATATAATTCTATTTTAAATTATCATCATATTTTAAATAAAGGAAAATATCCAAAAATTATCATCAATTCCCTAATTGTACAACATATCCAAAAATTAAAAATAAATAAAGGAAAATAGAAACTAGGAGCAAGAAGAAAAAAAATATAGGATAGTTAAGGGCATTTATGTCCATTTATCTACTTTTGGAACCTAGTAGTAATATTTTTAAAAGTTAGAACCTAGTAGTAATAAAAGTGGTCAAATGGAACCTAATAGTCATCCACTCTTAATATTATTCCTTAAACAATTCAACCACAAAAAGTTGGACAAATACACCGGGCAGGAGTGAGTAATTAGTTAACAGAGAGATAGATAAAATGCAATTACATAACTGTACTAAAATTAATCAAAAAGCTTATCTGAGATATCAATAATGGAATACAATGATATATATATATATATATATATATATATATATAAATATGTTTATCACTACCACAATCAATATTCCACTCGTAAATATTTATCACTACCACATCAAATATTCCATCAATATAGGTTATGAGTTAACCTGAAAAAAGCATTTACGAGTTATTGATGGTGGTAGTGATCGATAAACATATATATATATATATATATATATATATATATATATATATATAGGATCGTGCAAATATCTATATCAATAGTATCCTGTGAATCTTTTACAAACACGGATAGAAAATTACTGAGAAATTTCATAGTCCATGAGTTAACCTGAAAAAAGCTTTTACACCCAGGAACGTCTGCGCCTATTCATCGGCATAACGGCAAAAAGGGCTAGCCCACATAGTTAACTCAAGAATATCACTGGAAAGCTCAAACCTACCAGTTAAACCAACTCTACCTTTGATATATCAAATTACAGATCAATATAGGAATATAATTCCAAATGCACATGATAGTAGAGTATAGTTAAGTCAGGTCATGATTCAACACAAGTAATTTAGCCGACCATTAAGGCGGCGATTATCAAAAATAAAAATTTAAATACAGAATTTAAATAAACAACAATATACCTTAATGTTCCACAACCATAAACCAGTTTATAAACAAAATTATAACAAGGCTAAAGGGTTACACACGAGAGGGATAGAGAGAGAAAAAGAGAGGGCGAGTAAACTCAAGCGTACCTGTGAAAAGAAAATACAAATCTATATATAGATGAAAGAGCCGGACATCAAACCCCGGATTTCAAAATAAAAAAGAAATAGTGCAGAAAAAAACAAAGCCACAAAAAGACAAAAAAAAAATTTGAATAGTAATTACTATTCATCAACAGTACCTTGTATGTAAAGTGACGCATGCAATGACGAATTTTATTCGTTGTTTATCTGTAATCATATCTTGCATCATATGATTATATCTTTAAGCCTTTAAATCGCGCGCCAGTAAAGAGACTTGCTTCTTTAGGAGCATAAGAGTCTCCTTAAATCCTGTTAATTGTTGACGGTTATTAAACCATCCTTCATTTCTTCTAATTGAGGCTTCAATCCATGAAATCCATTCTTCCAAAGCTCTTATCTTCTTTTTAAGAATTTTAAGATAATTCTTATTTTTAATAACATTATTTTCATTATCAATGAAAATATCAGAAGGAGTTCTTGTTGGACCCGATTTGAAAACCCAAGAACGCATAAAATACCATGTAATGCATATAAAATAGGGGTGAGGGCAGAGTGATTCCAAAAATTTTTTTGCTTTTAAGAACGATGTGTGTTTTGCTTATAATCAAATGCATATGACAAGTAAGAACATAAAGCAGTAAAGAACACACGATTTTATAGTGGTTGGAATCAACTCCTACATCCACTCTTCCCCTATCATCGGGCACCAAACTTAACCAACCTGGACTTAGTTTAATGTGTTAGTCCAACACCCAACAGATGTTTCCGAGTTCACACTCAAGCGGGACTTATCACCCTCACGGGATCGCTTTTACCCTCCCTTTCGGGATTGCTAGATGTTTGGGGAGTTCACACTCACCTACAAACTTAACCAAGTGATTTGGGTAAGGTTTGTTTGGTTTCCAACTAGGTTGAGATTTTCCCTAACATTTGTTTAGCCTCAATCTTTGGGATGGGAAAATCTCTCTCTAAGCTAGGATATAGCATTTGTCTTTAGATCTGAGGTAGAACACTTTTGAATATATGTGTGTATTTCTTGCTCTGTGTTCTATGAATGGAGTTGCTTGAATATTTGGCTTTAATTTCACTTTGCGGATCCTCCATTATCTTCTTTTGAAGACAGTGCAATGTATTTATAGTGTGGATTTAAATATTACAGATTGGAAAGTAATATTCAAATCCATACTAATAACTTCCACTTTTTTTGTGTCTTTTTCAGACTTTTCCTCATAGCCTTTATGTCACATCAATATGTGGTTTATCTTCTTATTGGCCAAACCGCTTTTGTGTGTCTAACGGATCCGATTTTAGCTCGTCTTATTCTTGCTCAAATTTCTTCCGATTACGGTCGTTTGATTGTATGCAGTTTTCGTCCGCAGAATTGTCCTCTGAAAAACTGGGTCCGCAGATTTCGTCCAGAGAAATGGGTCCGCAGATTTACGGTCTCCTCGATCGGACAAAGACATCGATCGACGAAGATAACATCGGTCAAGAAGATCGTGTCACCAGATCGTCAAGAAGATCGTCACCAGACTGTCAAGAATATCAGGCCACCAGGTCGGTCACCAGATCCGGCCAAGAAAGATCGGTCAAAGTCACAGTCGTCAAGAAGATCGTGTCACCAAGATCCGTCAAGAAAGATCAGTCATTTGACTGGGTCAAGAATATCGGATCACCAGATCTCGTCAAGAAGATTCGCAAATCGCAGAGATCAAGATCAAGATCAAGATTTCTTCTTCAAAATCAAGGGATGTTTCAATATAAAATTTCATCGGTTTACTCGGAACTCATCCTACTCATCCGATCTCGATCGGCCTCTTCCCTATGACCTAAATGCGATCTCGATCATCTTAAATGCGATTTCGTGAGTTCCCCTCAATTTGTTCTCTCGTTCCCCTCAACTTGTTATCTGTGAGATTAGCTTCAAAAATACAAGTTGATAAATACGATCGATACTAAATTCATTATTAGAATTAAAGAAAATGTTAAGAATATTCTTTGTCTTATGCTTGCTAATCCTTCATGGGTAAAAATAGTTGAAACTGATGCCTCATATTTGGGGTATGGTGGTATCTTAAAACATATTAATCCTGATAATAAAATTGAATACATTATTAGATTTTATTCTGGTAAATAGAATAATGCTCAAACGAATTATTCTACTATTTAAAAAAATTCTTCTTTATTGTAAAATGTGTCCTTAAATTTCAGGATGACTTATACAATCAGAAATTTACTATTAAAACTGATTGTAGGACTGCTACTTTTATGCTTTTCAAAGATTTTGAACATAATATTTCTAAACAAATGATTGTCCGATGGCAATCTCATCTTTCTTATTTTGATTTTGATATTGTCTATAAGCAAGGGAAAGATAATAATCTTCCAGATTTTTTAACTAGTGAATTTATTTCTTCATGACAGAAATGAGTCACTCTAGAAGAAGTCCATATTCCTCTTATAGAGGAAGAGGAGGCAGAGGTCATCCTCCTATTATACAGCATGGGAAGAAATCCCTTTTTAACCAGAGTATTTCTGGTAGTGGCTCTTCTTCAAAAGGAGATAATGTTCAAAAGGAATTTCAAGAATTCCTCAGACAACGTAGTAAAAATTTACCAATAGAGGACAATTTCTCAAAACCAGATGATGAAGAATCATATTCTTCAATCGCTCAGAAGGAATATAAATTCTTTGATTCTCCTAAGAAAGAATTGATTCTTATTATTGAAGATGACGATGAAAAGTTCAAAGGGTCTCCATGGACTCTTATGGAAAAGTATTTTCCAAATTCAAATTGGAATGTGGAGACTTATAAATCCAGAGGATTTTATGAGAACATTCTCATTAGTCTCGGAAGTGTTGAGATTCAACATTTTGCTCCAAAGAGTAAAGTTATTAATTACTCTAAATTTATTATTAAAAAGATCATCTCCATCCAAGAATGGGGAACTTCGCCTTTTACAGAAATGAGTATGACTAATGAGGTCACACACACTACTTACCAGTATAATTATTGGGATTACTTACAAAGTTTTTATAAGACTATTGTATCAGAATGCTAAGCATTCTCATACTTGGCTAATAAAAATTTGTGAAAATATTAGCAGGAACCAAATTCCTAATTGGTTTTTTTCCTGGTGGGAAAATTTTGGGGCTTTGGCAGATATTTTGTCTGAAGAGGTTAAAAATCTCTTAGAAGAATATTCTATTATTTCTTCGGACTTAAAGTCTCATAATACAAGTGGTAAAACTACTTGCATGGTTTTTGTTGATTCTGGAATCCCATGGGTTTTGAAATGGAGACCAGAGTTTGGTTGTACTGAATATATGGTACACCTTGTTTATGGAGAATCCATACAAAAGGATTTTGGAATAACTTAAATGTTATTACTCCTGGCTCCAATGAGTCACCATTGCAAGAAAATATTACATGGATTAAATCCAAAATGGAGGAATACAGAAAGAATCATGTTGACAAAACTTCTGGTTCTCTTCCATCATTCTCTGAATACTCTAAGAAATATTCAGGTATCTTTCTAAAGGAAAAAATTATGGATCTTTATATGGACCATATTAAAAATGATTTATTCAAGGATATTGATTTTTCTGATTCAAAATCAAATGTTTCTATGATTTCTGGATCTGACCTTCAAGATGCTCAGGATCCGAATGAAGATGATCAAGAATTTTCTATTCAAGAAAGTTTTGATCTCTTGAAGAATTCTCTTAAAGGGAAAATAAAATAAAGTAAGTATTGATGGGATCTTATCCAAATGGTTTCTTTCCATCCATTTCAACGGAAGGATGGGACATTCAACATGGAATAATCCGTTCTAGGTTATTCTACCTCTTGAATGATACAGGAGGGCTACATTATAATATTTGGAGAACTCCTTCTGATATTTTCATTGATAATGAAAATAATGTTATTAAAAATAAGAATTATCTTAAAATTCTTAAAAAGAAGATAAGAGCTTTGGAATAATGGATTCCATGGATTGAAGCCTCAATTAGAAGAAATGAAGGATGGTTTAATAATCGTCAACAATTAGCAGGACTTAAGGAGACTCTTATGCTCCTAAAGAAGCAAGCCTCTTTACTGGCGATTTAAAGGCTTAAAGATATAATCATATGGTGCAAGATATGATTACAGATAAACAACGAATAAAATTCGTCATTGCAAGCGTCACTTTACAGACAAAGTAATGTTGATGAATAGTAATTATTATTCTAACTTTTTTTTTGTCTTTTTGTGGCTTTGTTTTTTTTCTGCACTATTTCTTTTTTATTTTGAAATTCGGGGTTTGATATCCGGCTCTTTCATCTATATATAGGTTTGTATTTTCTTTTCAAAGGTACGCTTGAGTTTACTCGCCCTCTCTTTTTCTCTCTCTATCCCTCTCGTGTGTAACCCTTTAGCCTTGTTATAATTTTGTTTATAATCTGGTTTATGGTTGTGGAACATTAAGGTATATTGTTGTTTATTTAAATTATGTATTTAAATTTTTATTTTTGATAATCGTTGCCTTAATGGTCGGCTAAATTATTTGTATTGAATCATTACCTGACTTAACTATACTCTACTGTCATGTGCATTTGGAATTATATTCCTATATTGATCTATAATTTGATATATCAAAGGTAGAGTTGGTTTAATCGGTAGGTTTGAGCTTTCTAGTGATATTCATGAGTTAACCATGTGGGCTAGCCCTTTTTGTCGTTATGCCGATGAATAGGCGCAGGCGTTCTTGGGTGTGAAAGCTTTTTTCAAGTTAACTCATGGACTATGGAATTTCTCAGTAATTTTCTATCTGTGTTTGAAAAAGATCCACAGGATATTATTGATATAGATATTTGCACGATCTTTATGTTAATATGGATATATATATATATAGCCATTGTATTCCATTATTGTATTTTATAATGATTACAATAATAAAAGAAAATTTTATAAAAACAAGAATTATCTTGATAAGATAATTTGTAAAAAATGTGGCAGAACTAGTCATTATGCTAACCAATGCTATGCCAAAGACATGATTAAAAATCTTGATATTGATGATAATTTAAAAGAAACTCTTTATAAAATTATCATGACTTCTGAAGTTGATACAAATTCTAATGAGTCTTATTATGATTCCTCTGAAGAGTCTAACTCTTCTGATAATATTACTACTTGTTCTAATAAGGATGGATGCAATAATTGTATTATTGATAAACCTTGCCTTAATTGTATTAATAAAACTAATAATAATGACAAAGATGAGTATTATAAACTCATGAGTAAATTCCAAGACTTGAATATTAATGTTTTAACCAATAATAATATTCTCGATTTTCTTAAACAGATTAAAGATTCTAGTTTAAGAGATAAAATTATTGATCAATTACATGATTCTTCATCTAGTAATACTAAAACTAGCCTTTCTAATAAGGTCGATAATAATAATTATTACAATATGGGAGAACTAAATAATCTTCTTAGACTTAGCAATATTAAAAATAATCCTATTATCATTAATGATTTAATTCATGAGATTAATAATCTTAAAGATAATGTTAAAATCCTTCGGAAACAAAATTCTAATTTTTCTATTCGTCTTTCTCTTATTGAGAAAGGTAAAGAAAAAATTGAAGATACTTGTACAAGCTCAATAGCTTTGTCACAATTTATTGGTTCAAATGACCGATACTAATATTGATAAAAATCATTTATCAACTATTAATATTATTATATCTCAAAAGTTGTATACTAAGTTTTCTCTTCTTATAAATAATATTTGTAAAGAAGATTTTATTGCTATGATAGATAGTAGTGTTGACTTAAGTGTCATCCAGATGGGAAGAATTCTCACTAAGTTATTTGAAGAAACTACACATTCTCTTTCACATGCAGGAGAATGATCTCTAAAGATTAATTATAAGCTTAAAAATGCTTATGTTTGTGTTGATGGTTGTTGTATTGTCAATGACTTTCTTATTGCAGAAGATATTACCAGTCAAATGATAATTGGTCCTTTTTTTTATAAGATTTATCCTCTTATTTTTATTAATGAAAGAGGTATTACAGGTACTTATAATGGTAAACCCATTAATTTTAGGTTTATAACTAAACATATCCATAAAGTTCTTAATTTGATCCAAGACCAAATTGATCATAAAAATTATCAGATCAATTTTCTTAAAGAAGAATTAAATTCTCTAACTATTGAAGATAGATTGAAAAATCCAAAGCTTCAAGATAGGATAAAATTATAGCATAATAAATTCTCTAATGATATTTGCAATAAGTTTCACAATGCTTTTTGGGATAGAAAGAATCATATTGTTTCTCTTCCTTATGAGGAAGATTTTAAAAATAATAAGATCCCGACTAAGTCTATATCTTGTCAAATGAACTCTGAGTACTTAGAATTATGTAAAAAGGAAATATCTTCCCTATTACAGAAGAAACTAATTACTCCTTCCAAGTCCCCCTGGTCTTGTACTGTTTTTTATGTTAATAAACATTCTGAACATGGAGCGAGGAGTTCCTAGATTGGTTATTAATTATAACCCTCTTAACAAAGTCCTAAAATGGATTAAACACCCTATTTCTAATAAGAAGAATCTTCTTGACATATTAGTAATGCTCTAGTATTTTCAAATTTTGATTTAAAATCAGATTTCTGGCAAATTCAGATTCATAAGTCTGACAGGTATAAAATTGATTTCAATGTTCCTTTCGGTCATTACGAATGGATTGTCATGCCTTTTGGCTTGAAAAATGCTCCTTCAGAATTCCAACAGATTATGAATGACATATTTTATCCTTATATTGATTTTATCATTGTTTATATTGATGTATTCTTGTATTCTCTAAAGACTTAGAAATACATTTTAAACATCTTGATATTTTTAAAAATATAGTCATTAAGTATGGCTTAGTTATTTCAAAGCCTAAAATGGTTTTGTTTCAAACCAAGGTTAAATTTCTAGGTCATATAATTGAGAAGGGTAATATTGTTCCTATTCAAAGAAGTATCGAATTTGGTAATAAATTCCCTAATATTATTACTGATAAAACTCAGTTGCAAAGATTTTTAGGAAGTCTTAATTATGTATCTTCTTATATTAAAAATCTTGTCGAAGATTCTGCTATCTTATATGATAGACTTAAAACGAATCCTTCTCCTTGGAATGATAATCATACTAAGTTTGTTATTAAAATTAAAGAGAAAGTTAAGAATATTCCTTGTCTTATGCTAGCAAATCCTTTATGGGAAAAGATTGTTGAAACTGATGCCTCAAATTAGGGGTATGGTGGTATTTTAAAACAAATCAATCATGTTAATAAAATTGATTATATTATAAGGTTTTATTCTGGTAAGTGGAATAATGCTCAAAAGAATTATTCTACTACGTCTAAAGAAATTCTTGCTATTGTTAAATGTGTCCTTAAATTTCAGGATGATTTATACAATCAGAGATTTACTATTAAAATTGATTGTAGAGCTGCTACTTTTATGCTCTTCAAAGACTTTGAACACAATGTGTCCAAATAGACGTTTGCCAGATGGCAATCCCACCTTGCTTATTTTGATTTCAATATTATTTATAAGCAAAGGAAAGATAATCATCTTCCAGATTTTTTAACTCGTGAATTTATTTCTTCATGACTGTTATGAGATATTATGGAAGAGGTCCTTATTCCTCTTATAGAGGCCCTCCTATTTTACAGCATGCGAAGAAATCCCTTTTTAACCAGAACATTTCTGGTGTTGATTCTTCTTCAAAAGAAGAAAATATTCAAAAGGAATTCCAATAATTTCTCAGACAGCGTAGTAAGAATTTACCAGTTGAGGACAATTCCTCAAAAAATGATGACGAAACATCTTATGCTTCAAACACTCAGAAAGAATATAAACTATTTGATTCTTCTAAGAGAGAATTAATTCTGGTCATTGAAGATGGATTCTTATGGAAAAATTCCAACTTATAGTTGGAATGTTGAAACTTATAAGGTCAGAGGTGTTTATGAAAACATTCTCACTAGTCTTGGAAGTGTTGATATTCAGCATTTTCCTCCAAAGAGTAAAGTTATTAATTACTCTAAATTCATTATTAAAAAGATTATCTCCATCCAAGAATGGGGTACTTCACCTCTTGCAGAGAGGAGTCTGACTAATGATGTCACTCATACTATATTCCAGTACAATTATTGGGATATTATACAAAGTATTTATAAATCTTTATTGTATCAAAATTCAAAACATTCTCACACTAGGCTGATTAAGATTTGTGAGAATATCAGCAGGAATCAAATTCCTAATTGGCTTATTTCCTGGTGGGGAATATTTGGTGCAATGGCAGATATTTTGCCAGTAGAGGTTAAAAATCTCTTGGAAGAATATTCTATGATTTATTCTTCCTTAAAATCTCACAATACGAGTGGTAAAACTACTTGTATGTTTTTTATTGATTCTGGACTCCCATGAGTTTGGAAATGAAAACCAGAGTTCGATTAATTATACTGAATATAACACACCATGTTTATGGAGAATTCATACAACAAGATTATGTAATAACTTAAATGTTATTACTCTTGGCTCCAATGAGTCACCATTGCAAGAAAATATTGAAATGATTAAATCCAAAATGAATGACTACAAGAAAAATCTAATGAAAAGAGTTCAAATACTCTTCCATCATTTTTAGAATACTCTAAGAAGTATCTGGGAATACTTCCAAAAGAAAAAATTATGGATTTTTATATGGACCATATTAAAAATGATTTATTCAAAGATATTGATTTTTCTGATTCAAAATCAAATGCTTCTATGATTTCTAATTCTGACCTCCAAGATGCTTAGGATCCAAATGATGACTACCAAGACTTTTCTCTTCAAGAAAGTTTTGACCAACTGAAGAATTCTCTTAAAGAGAAGATAAAAGAAAGAAAGTGTTGATGGAAGATTGGAGATTTAATATTGTTCAATTCCAATCTACGTCAGATTTTAGTATCTGGCAAGTTCTTTTTCATGTTCGTTTCGATGAAAATGATCATGAAATCTGAGATAAAAATTATCTTAAGATTCTTAAAACGAAGATTATAGTCCTTGAAATATCTATTCCTGTTCTGGAAAAGATATGTTACAGACATGAAGAAGAAGAAATGATGCATTATCCTCATTCTTTGGAAGGTTTTAAGAAGACTCTAAGACTTCTGAAAAAATAAATTTATTTGACGATCTAAAGAAGATTTAGACTTAGCGCATTTTTTAAAGATGCGACTATAGTACTCGACAAAATTAAATTTTGTCATTGCTTACGTCAGTAGACCAAGTATTGTTCATGAATAGTAAAAACACTATTCACTCTTTACTATTCACCTTTATTTTATTTTTGAGATTGAAGTCCGGGGTTGATGTCCGACTCTTTCTCCTCTATATATAGTTTTATTTTTTTTATTTTGAGAGACACGCTGGAGGTTAAACTCGCCCTCTTTTTCTCTCTCTATCCCTCTCTAGTGTGTAAACCTTGTAATCCTTTTTATTTTTGTGAATACACTTGTATTATGGTGGCTTATTAAGGTATATTGTTTATTTAAATTATGTATTAAATTTTTTTATTTCTTATGATCGCCGCCTCAATGATCGGCTAGATTATTTGTATTGAATCATGACCTGACTTAACAATACTCTACTATCATGTGCATTTGTGAAATGTAAAATTTGTTTTTACTTGATATATCAAAAGGTAGTGATTGGTTTAACCGATAGGTATGAGTTTTCCAGTGATATTTATGAATTAACTGGGATATTATAACTTTTTTTATTAATGTCAGATGAATAAATTAATGAGCATTTATTTGGCGTAAAATTTTTTTTTTTAAGGTTAACTCATAAACTATGGAATTTCTCAAAAATGTCCTAAACGTGTTATTAAAAAGTTTCAATGGGATTTTTGAGAATATATCGAAAAATTCGATATGATCTATTATATATATATATATATATATATATATAGATAGAGAAGAGAGAGAAAAAATATAGAATGTTTTTATCGGTTTTTATGGGAAAGTTAATGGAAATGTCATTTATTCTTCCTTAAAATGAACCATAAACACCTAAATCATGAAAAATTCGGATCGGGTGAACCATGAACCATTTCTTAAAGGGTTTGGGTTTAGGGTAAAAGAAAAATTGAATTTTTGAAAGTTAAAAATCTGAAAAAAAAAAAATTTTTACATTTTTTTACGAAATTCAACAACAGAGTTCAAATGGTTCATGGTTCCAACTTAGAATGGTTCATGATTTAGGGTTTATGGTTCATGGTTTAGGGAATAGTTGGCATGACCGTCGTTAATGCGGTTCCATAAAAAAGAGATAGTTGAAAATATATATATATGAGGTTAAAATGATTAAATTCAAAATGAATGATTACAAGAAAAAGTTCAAAAAGAAGTTCAAATATTCTATGATTTGCGTGGATGGTATCGAGAAATGTTCAATGATTATATATAAATTTACTTCAAGAAAGTTAAAAGATATTTCAAGAATAGAAAAAATAAAGAAAAGAATATATTGGATTTTTTATGGAGATTTAAAATGGTTTTAAAATGATTCTTGAAAAGATATTGTTTTAAGATAAATTCAAAATCAAATCTTTCTATGAAGAAATATTAATTATCGAGTAAAAAAATTATACAAAAGAACTCTTAAAATCTTAAATGATGGATAAACGTTATTTTAATGACTTAAATGGTTTAAGAAAGTTTCCAAGGGATGGTAGAAAACCTTTTTAAAAAGAAAATAATATGGTTAATGAAAATCCAAATTTATCTCTATCTTTATCGATAGCAATATTGAATGTTAACATTAAATGTTTGGAATTATCATTTTTGGAAGGTTTTGTTTCGTATTTATTATAAACCTTTGATTTAATTATCTAAAAAAGAAATTTTAAGAATATAATCATTTCGATTGAAAATGATCATACAAAATTAAGATTAAAATTATTTAAATGGGAATAAATTAAAAGAAAACTATTGAAAATATTTATAAATTTACTAAGATATTTATTTTATTTGAAGAAAAGTAAATGATTGAATTATTTGTATTATTTTCATTCTTTGGATATTTAAAGAAATTTTTAAAAACAAATTTATTTATATAAAAAATATCATATTTTTTTTTTTTACAAAACATATCTTAAATTATAAAAAATTCCAAAATTTTTTTTATAATTAATTCATAATTTAAACCTTTAGAGATAAAAGAATATTGTTTATGAATATCCTATAAAATTGATTATTTCTTTTGATTATAAAAACCAATATTAATAATTTCATCATTACTTTTGAAATCACTATTAACAATAGGGATTTTAGGAACAAATTGTTCTATAATTATTTTTTGGAAAATTATTTTTATTTTTTAATGGATCTCCCGGTAGTAATGTTTATATTTACCAAAATTAGTTTCAATAAGAATAGTCTCATTTTTGTTTTTTTGAATATTTTTTATGAAATGATTTAGAGTAAATAAAGGTTTATTACAACGATAATAGAAAAATAATTTTAAGACATTGTTTGTAATAATAACCATAAGTTTTAACATTTAATGTTAACGATTCAAGAATATTACTATAATAAAGATAGAGATAAATTAAGATATACTAAAAATAGACATGTTGGAAAAGTAAAATTAGATTGATTATTGATATAAGGGATTGTTTGATTGTGTTTTTCATCATATCATAATGTTGTTTTAGAAATGATATTTATAAATGTTTATGGTAAGAGATTTTAAAGGCAACTTCATGAATAATAATATGTAAGAACTTATGAGTTTTTTTGTAAGTTAAAATAAAAAATTTTACTAAGTAATTTAATAATCATTTTTTTTCATGAAAAACTTATAAGAGATCTTTGTTTTTAAAAAATTTGTTTTAAACCTAACTTTTCAAAAGCTCCAAATTTATAAACTATTTTAGGTTCAATTTTAGGTATAGTCCATTTATTTAATAGATCTAAAATTTTAGAATAATATATTGTGAGTCATATATCATTTTGAACCATATATTTCAACCTAAACATGGATTTAAAGAATTTGTATTGAATCATTAACCATAAAAATAAAATACATCTATCCCCATGGCTCGATACCATAAAAGAATCCATATCGATATATCAATAGTATCTGTTGGAACTTTTACAAAAAACGGATAAATTTATCGAGAAATTCCAAAAATGAGTTAAACGTTTTGTTTTAAAATGACGCAATGGTTTATTCGCCGGCATTTACGGAAAAAAGATAGGTTTTCATGGAATAGTTCATGAATATCATTTGAGTATTGATATTCATGGTTAAACCAAAAACCATACCGATATATCAAGTATAAACAAATCTTACATTTCTCAAATGCACATGATATTAGAGTATTGTTAAGTTAGGTCATGATTCAATACAAGTAATCTAGTCGACCATTGAGGCGTCGATCAACATAAAATAATATTTTTAAAAACATAAATTTAAATACATAAATAATATAACGTACTGAGCCACAAGCATTCAAGTGTATTCACAAAAATAAAAAGGATTACAAGGGTTTTATACAAGAGAGGGGTTTAGAGAGAAAGAGGTTAAAGCGAGTCTAATCATATCTATGCCTCTAAAAAAAAAAAATGCAAACCTATTTATAGGAAAAAGAACCGGACATCAAACCCCGGATTTCAAAATAAAAAAGAAATAGTGTGGAAAAAAACAAAACTGCAAAAGTCAAAAAGTCAAAAAAAAAAAAGTATGAATAGTAATTACTATTCATGAACAGTACTTGGTCAGTAAAGTGAGGCATGCAATGACAAATTTTATTCGTTGTTCTAAGTAATCATATCTTGCACCATATGATCAAGTCCTCAAGGTTTTCTATCGTCATTAAAGATGCTTGCTTTTTTCGATAGGGAGCATAAAATTATTTAAAATCTGGAAAATTTCATTGGAATTTTGGAAAAAAAGAACATTAAGATAATTCAAAATCTTGTTGAATAAGTTATAAACAATAGAATACCATATTGAAGTTATACCAAATTACGGTTTCCATTTAAAGTTTAAAAATTTAATCAGAAAAAAATATACAAATGGTTTTTTTAATAATCTTGTGTGAGTTAAAAGAAGAAGATATTATAGAATATTCTTCTATGAAAAGGTTTATCCTCTTACGGCAAAATATTTGTCATGAAAAATCTGGGAAAAAACTAATTAAATTTGATTCCTTCAATATTCTCGATAAATTTTATCCATTCAAGTATAAGAATCTTTGGGATTGTGATAAAATAATGTTTTAAAAAAATTTTCAATTATTGATTAAAAATTTTATAAACTTTATTAAATGGATTTCAACTTCACAAAAACATCTTGATTTGATAAAATTAGTTTGAGAATATTGAATGGAATCAAATTCTTCTTTTTTTTGAAAATCGGTAATTAATGATATTATGAAAAAATTTTGAATAAGAGGTCTTAATAGACTAATTTCTTTTAAAGAATGGTCTTATAATATAATCTTAAGTTCAAATTTTATGTATTTTTTAATAAGAAAAACCATTTTGAACTTTTTTTGTTAATTCTATAATTCCATGAGTCCGGAAATGGAATTAATTCTTAACAGTTAAAATTGAATTCCAATGGCGATTCTTGTTTATGGAGAACTTATTCAACAAGATTTTGGAATAATCATTAATGTTCTTTCTAAAATTTTAAAATAGAATTTATTATTCAAGAAAATATTTATAGGATTAAATCCAAAATGGATTTTTATAAAATGAATATTGAGGACCATACTCCTAATACCCTTTATTCCTTTTCAGAATACTCTAAGAAGTATTTAGGTATTCTCTCCAAGGAAAAAATTATAGATCGTTATATGGATCTAATTAAAAAATGATATGCTTGGTGATATTGATTTTTCAGATTCAAAATCTGATGTTTCCATGATATCTGGTTCTGATCTTCAGGATGCTCAGGATCCAAACGAAGATTGCCAAGATCTCTCTCTACAAGATAACTTTGACCTGTTAAAGCACTCTCTTAAAGAGAAAATTAAAGAAAATAAGTAATTATGGAAAGATCTTATCCAAATGGTTTCTTTTCATCCATTTCAACGGAAGGATGTGACATTCAACACAGAATAATCCGTTCTAGGTTATTCTACCTCTTGAGTGATACATGAGGACTACATTATAATATCTGGAGAACTCCATCTGATATTTTCATTGATAATGAAAACAATGTTATTAAAAATAATAATTATCTTAAAATTCTTAAAAAGAAGATCAGAGTTCTGGAAGAATGGATTCCATGGATTGAAGCTTCATATAGAAGAAATGAAGGATGGTTTAATGATCGTCAACAATTGGCAGGATTTAAGGAGACTCTTATGCTCCTGAAAAAGCAAGCATCTTTAATGGCGATTTAAAACCTCGAGGACTTAATCATATGGTGGAAGATATGATTACTGAAAACAACGAATAAAATTCGTCATTGCATGCATCACTTTACAGACTAAGTACAATTCATGAATAGTAATTACTATTCAAACCTTTTTTTTTTACTTTTTGATTTTTGCAGTTTTTTTTTCCGCACTATTTCTTTTTTATTTTGAAATCCGGGGTTTGATGTCCGGCTCTTTCTCCTATAAATAGGTTTGCATTTTTCTTTTAGAGACACGCTCGAGTTTAGACTCGCCCCCTCTTTCTCTCTCTAAATTCCTCTCTTGTGTGCAACCTTGTAACCTTGTAATATCATTGTTCATAAACTTTTATGCTAGTGACTCATTAAGGTATATTATTTTTGTGTTTAAAATTCTATATTTAAATTTTTATTTTATGATGATCGCCAGCCTCAATGGTCGGCTAGATTACTTGTATTGAATCATGACCTTACTTAAAAATACTCTACTATCATATGCATTTGAGAAATGTAAGATTTGTTTTTACTTGATATATCGAAGGAAGTGTTTGGTTTAACCGGTAGGTATGAGCTTTCAATCATATTCATGAGTTAAACGTGTTGGCTTGCCCTTTTTGCCGTATTACCGATGAATAGGTGCAGGCGTTTATGGGCGTTAAGCTCTTTTCAGGTTAACTCATGGACTATGGAATTTCTCAGTAAATTGCCCTATATGTGTTTTGTAAAAGATCCAACAGGATACTATTAATATATCGTTTACGATCATATCTTGTATAATCATTAACTATATAACAAAACATATATATATATAAATGCATGGGTATAGAAATGTTTTGTGCAGTTTCTAATATTTGATACAAAGAATTTCAGATTTTTAGGAGCAGATTACATATTCCCTAAAATCAAGTGGCAAACAAAGGTGGGACTTACTAATCTTAACTATACATAGTAATAATTCAAAAGGAGTAACATTACTAGTTGTGCAACTTTTTTTAGTAACTTTTTCTTTGTTCTACTTTTAGATTTTGTCATTTAATTACTTATCATCAGATATGAGCGGGATACAGAGGAATTTGTAATTACTCTATTTTTTATTACGAGATGAGTAATTGGGCTTCATTTGGCTATTTTTGGTTTAAACTCCATATTTGAGTTTTATTCTTGAAAATACTCTCATTATGGGATTGAATCTTCAATTAATTAAAACAATATAATCATAGCTAAAGTAAAAATTGTAGCATCTACGAATCTTTTGATACTAGTTCGGGTGACATTTTTCGAAGTTCTCATCGATTAGAGATAATTTCATATTTGGTCAAAATTGTTGCACAGGAGACCTAAAAAATTATTGAAGATTTCTACAAAAATGATGTTAAAATCATATCCATCATATTTAAAAAGACAGTGTCAAGATTGATCGTCTTACCTTGATTGCCCCTGTAGGCAGAGCTTTTAATCCGAGATATAATAAGAAGTTTTTATCTCTTTGAAGATTTCTTCAACAGCTTCCCTTTAATACCAATTTACTACTAAATCCTGAAAATTTACCAATCACACACACAAAGAAGTGAATCATACTTATTGCTCAAACCCCTTTGAGAGCTGAATGATGCATCACGGGGTTTTGAAGCAGTGGTGATTGTTGATTGAATAACAAGAACCTGCATTATTAGCAAACATGATATATATATTGAGAGATTGAATCAATATATCTATGTGAATGTGTGAAAATGTTTTGTGAAGTTTCTAAATTTTCTTAGATTGCTTTATCAAAGTGAAATTTGACAAAAATTATGAATTTCAAATTATTGGGAGCAGTGGCACTTCGTTGATTTTCAAGAACCAAATTTAAGTGGCGGACAAAGGTGGGACATTACTTTGATTGCCTTATCTATAACAATAATAATTCAAAAGGTGGGACATAATGTTTGCTTTCGGATTTGAAACGTATTACTCCTTCCTATCCAGATTATTTAATACGAATTTTAAAAGTTGAGCATCTAATAACAATAAATCCATACATATTCATAACTTTTTTCTATCAATAAGTTTATATATTCATAACTAAAGTGCGCTCAAAAAAAAAAAAAAAAAAAAAAACTAATGTATACCATCACAAAAAATATGTGAAATCTGATCATTTTATTTTCTTATGCATATATAAGATAACAATTATTTTGGAATAAAATTTCTCTTGTAAAAAGACAATTAAAGTGAACAAAAGAAAGTAATAGCTAATTCCCGAAAAAGTAAAATAGGTCGGACCGAATCGAAAAGAAATCTGATCACTCGTTCTAGCTACAATGACGCTGAACGAAATAATCGTGGAACAAACAGCCTGTTGGTTCGACATTTTTCACTCAGACCAGCTAAATGTTAAAATAGGTCAGGCCGAATCAAAAATATCAAACGAATCACGTTCGTTCCAATGTTTTCGTTCATTCCAATTTGTATATGGCCGAACGAGAACTGGTACCAGACGAACAGAGGATTCATTCTGGATTAGGCAGTCGGTTCAGATGTACCAAAAACAGTTTATACACTTATTTAATGCTAACATACAAGATTAGGGGCTTAATTATTCGATCTCAATATTAAAGTAAAAGAGTTTAGATGTACTAAAAAATAAAAAATTCAAGGACTAATAAATCCCCACGTATAAGATTACGGGCTTATGTGACCATTTCCTATATTAAAATCATATCCATTAGATTTAAGAGGACAAAAACTCGTATAAGACAGTTTATAACTTATCACAAATTAACACTCACTCCTCCCAAAATATTAAAGCATCAATTCCCAAATTATGTTCTGTCTCACTTGTGCCTCGTTTATAAGATACTGTAGGGAATTAATAAGTTAAAAGTGTGGGTTAAGGATTACTAGACTAGAGAGATAAGATTTCTTCATCAAGGAATAAGAGATTTTATCTCTTTAAATATTTCTTCAAGAATATGGCTGGCAATTTGGTACTAAATCCAGAAAAACAAAAAACAAAAAAAAATTCTACATCATTAAATACAAAGTTGTGAAACTTACTGCTCAAACCCTTTGAGAGATCAATGATGCCTTATTTGTTGATTGAATAACAAGAGCCTGCATTGTTAGCAAACATGAATGATGAACAAACTGCAGATGAGATTATCAAAACTTAAGCAC
The DNA here is from genome assembly GCA_037126765.1 of Stenogyne calaminthoides. Taxonomy (NCBI): domain Eukaryota; kingdom Viridiplantae; phylum Streptophyta; class Magnoliopsida; order Lamiales; family Lamiaceae; genus Stenogyne; species Stenogyne calaminthoides. The sequence goes on from JBBCBC010000025.1 coordinate 23,328,003, forward strand.
AATAATAATTACACTTATATTGAGAGTAATGTGTTTATCGTCCATCATGTGAAGAACTTGAAATGCTTCCAACATTGAAGAGCATCACATTCAAGCATTTTGTCGAACAGTTGGAGGGCAAACAATCTTTCATTCGCAATAATTAACATCGAATTTGGGGATACAACTAGACTCGTGAATTGAGTGAGACGTTGAGGATGGAAACAGAATTGGATGATGTAACTTGAGGAGCTATGAGAGTTGTGTTTGATGAATCTAGAAGTTAGATTTTTTGTTTTTTTACATGAATTTTGGGAAAAGAAGTAAATAAGCAATGAAATTTTCTCGTACATAATGGTATAAAATCTTTCTTCATATTGTTTAGGCTATGTTTGTTTTGGATTTTAAGTGTGCCTAAGCAAGTCAAGGTTTTAGAATTCAGTAATTTAGAATCTTCAATGAATAGTAAATGTATGTGTTTTATTTTAGAATTTGAATAGGGTGAGATTTAACTTTATTTTAAATTATTTTTTAAAGACATTTCAAATCAATTTTTAATATTGATTGATGTTGTATTATTATTATATTATATTGAGAAAAATAATAAAGTGTATAAAGTGTATGTATTGGGAAGAGTAATAATAGATTTTATAGGTATTTGTAAATGTGGAATTTGAAAATCGGACTCTAAATTTCAAACTCGTATGAGATGGGGAGCGCAAAGTCCTAAGTTCATCCGTGTTAATTCCAAAACAAACACAGCCTTAGGTATGTTTACATGGTTTTGAGATTTTAAATCCAAATCTGATTTTACTTCGAGATTTATAAATTGGTTTTAGGCTATCAAAATTTGAATTAATTTTAAGTCAAAGATATCGAGTGAATATGACTGCGAGTTTTAAATGACGGAACCCCAATTTTTAGTCAATTCTATTTTAAAAAGTTTTTTTTTCAATAATTTTACTATTTTCTAGCCAATAGAATATTTTTTTTACCAACTATACCCTCATCACTCTTTTTTAAAAAGATCAGTTCTTAACGGTGGTACGTGGTGAAGTAATGGTGGTACGAGCTTTAATAAAGTGTAGTACGTGTGAAAAAATGGCGGTACGAGGTGAATTAATGGTAGTACGGGCTTAAATAAAATGTGGTACATGGTGAATTAATGATGGTACGAGCTTAAATAAAGTGTGGTACGGGTGAAAAAATGGTGGTACGAGCATAAGTAAAATGTGGTACTAGATGAATTAATTGTGGTATGAGCTTAAATAAAATGTGGTACGAGGTGAATTAATGGTGGTACGACCTCAATAGTGTGTGGTACGGGATAAATTAATGATGATACACCCTTAAAAAAGTGTGGTACGGGGTGAATTAATGATAGTACGAGTTTAATAAAATATGGTACGGCATGAATTAATGTTTGAATATGGTGTAGTATAAGAGTGTTGACCGGATGAGGGAGAAAATTGTTCTAATTTTTAGGAGAAAAAACTGCTGATATTTTTCAAGAAGTCATCTGTTTTTTTTTCCTATTTTATTTAATTCTTTTAGTTAATTAAATAAGGGTATAAAAGTCTAAATAATAATTTTTTTGGCTAAAAAAAAATAAATTGAAATTTAATGACATAAAAAATATTTACTTTTACATTGGGCTATTTATAACTCTACTCCGTTTTAAATCCACGTCCAAATTCCACAATCTGTGTAGACTCAATTAAATCAAGCAAAATCAATTATTATATTGGCACTCCTCTATTTCGCTTCTCTCCTTGACCTCTTGACCAACAGGTTTCTCTTTTCTTTTTCTTTTTTTTTCTCTTGATTGATCACATTAGTACTAGAATTTGTTAGATATGATGTATAACAAATGAATAAAAGCTATTAGAAAGTGATGCATATTTCTACAATTCTCCAACATTTTATGAATGAAGATGTATTTTGTATTACATGAGAATAATCTAGATTATCTTAGGAATTGAATGAATGAGGTAGAAATTGAAAATGTAGAAAATAGAAAAATCTAGGCAAATGTATAGACATGGTAGAAAGTTGTAGAAATAGAAGAATCTAGAGGAACAAAACTAACCTCTCTAATGTCGGTGATTGAATTATAGCGGACATAGCTAATCTCTATATATATGTATCAAAGGTTGTTATTGAGAATATGAAACATGAACACAAGTACTAAAACACAGTCCCCTGCCTACTCCTTTCTCCTAATACAATCTCTACTACTATTTCTCAAAAATTCTTTTCACCTAACATAATATTTCACCCAACATATCCCATTGATTTCAAATCCATAAAATAATTTTTCACCCAACATATCCTATTGATTTCAAATCCATAAAAAAATTAATACACTTCAAGAGAACATTTAGTTAAAATTCATTAATTTAAAATTTAATCCACATAAGTTGATAATTTGACTGTCGCCTTTCCCCAACGGCCCAACCCACATGTCTAATTATGACTAAACAAAAACAAAATTCAATTTTATTTAAAAGTCTTTCCCCAACTCACTTTGTTATAAGAAAAACAAAAACAAAAATTCAATTTTATTTAATGCATACGGCTTGGAAGATTCAGGTCCGCGATTTTCATTTTTGAAAAAATTATACAAAGAAGATAATCTTGACTACAATATCCAATAATTTATTTTTCATTTTTTTCTTCACTCAACAAGAAATCTTGGGCCTTTTTTATCGAATAATGTGGTATTCAAAAAATTTCTAAACTTTTCAGATTTGAGTAGTTAGAGATCCCAAGTTAAATTTTCCATTTCAGAACAACCACTAATGAACACAGTTTCTGCAACTCACCTTGTCTCCAGTTGCAAAAAAAGAAAAAGAACGTAGCTTCATGTGGGCAATCCTCCCGTCCTCTTCAATCACTTTTACCATCGTCTTCGTCATTGAATTCCTAGAATTTTTATGCTAAGATCATTATTTTGAGCTATTGAAAACAAAAATAAGCTCTTAATGTTGTCAAAATTATATGTATCTAATTGCTCAAGTTGAGTGAAGGAGCCAAATGGAATCAAGTGTTGAAAGAAACCTGCAATTCGAACCATTGCTCAAAGAAACCTGCAATTTAAACCATTAATTAATAGTCTCTATAGTCTCAAGCTACATAATAAATAGGTTAAGAAACTAATTATTCTTCCATAAATTTCACTTTACCTTTTTTTTCCCATAACTTTCTTTGTTGTAGAGTTAATTACTCATATTAAAACTTAACATGACAATTTAATTCTTTATTTGATAAAGTGATCAAGAGTACACCTAATATATCCTTAATTAATTAATGTGTTTTCAACTCATAATTAGTGCAAAGTCTTACTTGTGTGCAAGGAGTAACATTTCAAGTCTTAAGGTATGTTTGTTTCGAGATTTAGTAGGTGTAAGGGTGAAGTCATGACTTCGAAATTTTATGAATTTGAAAATTTTGATGAATAGTAAAAACATGTGTTTGTATTGAGATTTTATTAGGGTAAAAATTTGTTTTATGTCAAATCAATATTTAAAAGTGATTGATGTTGTATTATTTTATTGTATTGAGAGTAAGAAAAGTAGTAATGTGATTGTATTGAATTTTGTGAAAAATAGGTGTATATGTATATTTTATTGGAGTAAATGTTGAAGTCTGATTTTAAATCTGAAACTATAATGAGACGTAGTTCGCAAAGTCCTAAATTCATCTGGGTGAGTCTCGAAACAAACATACCCTAATTTTTTTGATGTGCATGTTTCCACTGATGGGTTTTGCTCGTTTTAATTGTTGATAAAAATTCATATGAGAACGTCTAATGCATGAGATGGAGTTCAATTTAGCACAAATCACACCCTCCCCTTCCAAAGTTAAAGTGTCAATGCCCAACTTATACCCCATCTCACCGTGAGACGGTCTTATGCAAGCTTGTCTCTTAATTGTTTGGTTGATTCTATTAGTCTATTTATTGAATTATGTGTATTACAATGAGGATTGCGTATGCATGATTGGATATTTGGATGTGAGCTTTTATTAATCAATTGATGATAAATAATGATTGGCTTACCAAGAGAAGGTTGACTATGTTGATGCAGATTATGCTGCAAACATTGATATTTGAAAGTCTTTGACTAGCTATGTCACCCTTTATGGTATGGGGCTGTTACAAGCTGGAGTTCAGTACAACTTTTTGTGATTGTCTTATCTACAACTAAGTCTGAACATGTGACATCAATTGAAACTTTTAAGAAAGCGAATTGACTTAATAGGCATTCTAAAAGAGCTTGGTGTGAATCAAAAGCATTGTATTTTCTACGATAGTCAAAGTGTTATGCATTTGTCTAAGCACCAAGGTTATCATGAGTAAACAAAATGTTAAGCTGCATTTTATCAGAGTTATTGTTGAGAAGGGAACTACCAAGGTGAAGATTTCTACAGTGGAATCCAGTCGATTGTCTTATAAAGGCCAACTAACGAAAGATCTTAGCGAAATTGCCACATAACGAAATTTAGCACAATTTGGATAAGTTTGAAATGTGTCTTGATCTTGTTGGTGTTCATATTGTAAGTGAGGTGGAAGTACTGGAATTGTCCTAATTTTGTACCGTGAGAGTTGAAGGGTGGTTGATCTACAAAATCATAATTTCGATCAGTTTTGAAGCATGAAAAAGTCTGCTTGTTAATGTTGCACAGTTGAATTACTTTACCCAACTCTTGTAAACGAACGGATATTTCCATAATTTTTATGCTATCTTATAATAGATGTGACAAGATGCAAATCAAGCCTAAGAGATGCATGAAAATTTTTGAGAATTTGATAGGGTGAGATTTTGTTTTATGTCAAATTAATGTTTAATAGTGATTGACGTTGTACTATTACATTGTATTGAAAGTAACAACAGTAATAATGTGATTATAATAATTTTTTGTGAAATATAACTTATGTAGCCATCACATTCCTCTGTTTCTCTGAATAACAGAGCGAAAACGGGTCACCCCCGCATAATGCATAATATAACGAAAAAGAACTCTCATCAGAGAATCATAAGTTAATTGATTTCATTGACTAGTCTCTATCCATGGAAAGAAAAAGATGCTCAAATTACCCATCACATTATTGCAGTGAAACTGGATCCACAGCCCATCTCAGTTGGAACCAAATTTTCGGAAAAACTTTGGTACATGAAACACCAAACAATGTCTGCCTCTCAGAAACACTCTTTTCGAAAATTTCCACATTTACTTGCTCAAGATCATGCAGACCATACATATTTTCGTTTTCCATCAAGCAATTTTCTCTTACAACTTGTAAAGTCCTATTCCAAAGAATCTTCAGGAAATCAGTTTTCAGCGCCCCCTCTTTTCCACTGGCTCAACTCAAAAGGATGTATATATAGAGTTATTACCTTAGGGCGACAAACCAGGAACAAACACTCCATACCCGGGGAACGAAAACACGGTGATTCATACATCGTCAAACTCTCCACTGCAGTTTTAGTTAAACCTTGAAAACTGGCCGGCTGCTTCTCCACAACTGACTGTATTTTGATAGACAGATAGATTTTCGACAAGCTCAAACACGTCAGCAATTCATGCAACTTAAGGAACCACTTAGTGCTACGATGTTGGCAACCTACGTCTAAATGAGACTCCCAATTCCTTGAAGGTGTTGTAAAGGAAACCGAAGGCCAGTCCAGACCCAAATACTCGAATTTACAAATACTTGGAATATCGAAATTGACCCTCAGTAGTCTCTTTTGCTTGAAGGTTACGCACTCGAGAGAACGGCTAGAAAGTTTTATTCCTTTGTAATTGTAGCCACCACAGTTATGAAGGCTCAAAACCTTCAAGCAAGTAAAATTAGACAAAACCTTACTGAAAAACAGGGGATCAATATTCACTTCAAACAAAAACAGAGACTTGAGATTATGCAAAGAAGACAGATTGCACGAACTATTAGCACCCAATCTGATCAATTTATCCGGAATTCTAAAACATTTTGACAATGTCAAATTTTCAATCAAGGGGCAACAAGAAATTATAGCCCAAATTGTATCATCATATCTAAATGATACCCAGTGTAAACTAAGAGATCTAAGTTTCGACCAACTAACCTTCCTATTTTGCCCTAAATTCAATTCAATCCCAGACAGAGATAATCTAATTAGGGTTTCGTATTCAAGCACAATACGGGGTAATGTGGATGATCTCCAACTATTACGGGGTTGAAGCCCAACACCAAAATCGATATCAACGGCACCCAATTTCATTGATTTCGCAGTCAATTCTTCAGTGAGAGAATTCGTACGATTTATATCAGAGTAATTATCACATTCCATTGTAAATAGCCTGAAACTGTCAATTTTTAGGTTCAGTTGTTCGTACCTTTGCAGCGTCTTCTTCGCGAAACCCCAAAATCCATTTCCATTTCTAAACCCCAAAATGCGAAAATCGCGCTGATCGAAATCTAGATCCGGGGGAGTGAGCCAGGCTCTGTGCCAGGATTTGGAAAGAATTGATGTTTGAGCAGCTTCGTTTTCACTCATAAAAGATTGTATGTGCTGAATGATTTCTTCGGGTAGTGAATGATTCGGCGTTATTCTGCTGTTCTCCATTGGAAATCCTGGATAATTGGATTGTTGATTTTAGATTATTTGGATTTTGAAAATCGACGAAAAGTAATTTGTTATTAATTCACTAAGCGGGAGGAAGACGATCACCTTTGAAATATTTGTTTCAAATCCTGCTCTTCTGTGTGGTCACATCCCTAATGAAAAATTGAATTTATATAGGAGTTTCATGAAAGAGGAATAAAATCACTATTTTTTATTCCATAAATATCTGATTATCATATATTTTGAGATACGTTCGTAAATTAGTTTTATTATTATAGAATAGAACTAGTGTAGACCCTACGTAATACGCGAAAATTACGTGGGATAAAATATAATTTTTATATTATTTTAAAAAATGTTAGATATCTATTTTTTAAAAATTTGTAAATGACATATGGTAGATAATGTATACATCAAAAAAATTTATATATTACAATTATATTTTGAATTGAATCAAATTATATATTTTTCTTAATACATAGCATACCTATTATGAAAGATGGAGACTGAGACAGCGGTAATGGAGAAGAAAAAAAATAATTAGAGAAAAAAAAGGAAATCGAGAAAAATGAAATCAAAGAAAAAAGAGTAGGTAACCGTCTAAAATATGAGAAGGAAACCATGAAAACTGAAAAAAAATGAAGAGATGATTGTGTATATATTTAAATTGAGTAACACTTTGTATGAATCGAGTTCATGCGCATTTAATTCTATCATCATTATGTGTAAAAATTATCATTTATTATATAAAAAATTTTCACTGTTTAAAAATATAAAATATTTTTTAAACAGTGATTATTTTTGTTCATAACAGTGATAGTTTTTATACATAACAGTGAGAGTTTTTGAATGTAACAGTGATACTTAAATAACCGAGTTCATAGCATGAACCAGATCTATACAAGTTTTTATCATTTAAATTTTGAAATTTAAATTTAAATTGTGGAGAAATTTAAAATTTAAATTGTGATATAAAATTTTAAATTAAACTGTGAATTAATGAGAATTAGGGAGAAGGTGAATAGCGGATTTTTGTTGAGACACGTGAATTTAAAGAGATTAATATTCATAATTTTTTTTCTGAAAGCAACATTCATATATAATATATTATTAAATTAATTTCGATAAGAATGAACTTGACAAACTATTTTTGATATATAGTTCGTAATGCATTAATAAGGTTATTGAATAATTGTGTACTAATGGAAGGATAAAAAAACTATTCACATAAATCTAAACTGGGCAGTTAAGTGAAGAGGAAAAATTCAAGTTGCAAAGATTGAATATATTGAAAGCCATGCATTCCCATCCAAAAGAATCTGTAGATGCGATATACAAATCTCCATCTGTCATGAAGCTGAGCATCCAAATGAATTCTCACATGACAACAATTGTAATAATAACCACGTCAAAAATATAGTTAACAATTTAAATGTAAAGAGGAAAAAAAAAATCACAATGGTAAATTAGAAAATTATAAACTAAAATAAGACCGTTAGAGACAAAGTGTCTGTTTTGAAACAATAGTAAAACAATTGGAAGCACTTTTCTTTAAAGTTGTTAAAAAAAAAGTGTTTCCTAGGCAAAATTAGTGTTTCAAAACGCTTGTAGCTAGTATGCTATTGATAGGCTGTTGAAGAGTATTGTCCAGAATACGCCAAATTAACCTAAACGCACAAATGAAAAAGTAAAATATACCCTAATCAAATCTCAACATAAAAGATGAAAGAAAATAAAATTAAAAACACTACCTAATCAAATAATTTATCTGATCCCTAAAAGTGTTGGTAGTTAGCAACAAATGAGAACAATGAAGATTATAATCTTTACATAAACAAAATGTTTCTTTTTTTTTTATAGAATCCTCTAATTTTGCCAAAATCATAAAACAAAAAATTTAATAAAAAAAAAAGAAAATCAGCAGTTACTACCCAATGTTTTTTTGTAATCTATTTATAAAACGCCACTTGATTTGTAATTCCATAAGGATTTTGGCCTGTTTAGAGCAAAATCATAGTATAAATTAGTAAATTAACAACTATCATAAATTATAAAATGAATTCATTAAATAATTGATATTTCAACCAAAACATTACATTGTTGCCTGTTAAGATATGTATGGGCTAAAGAACGATTGACACAAAAAATGGGAAATGAAATAAAGATTACTCTTGAAACCAAGATCGTTGGAAAAAAAAAATTCTCAAAATCATGTAGAATTAACAGAAAAAACTATACATACTAAATCTCACATTACATAATTGATATTCATACCTTTGATAACAGGAATTACTTTTAAAACCAAGATCGTCGAAAAAAATATCCTCAAATCCTGTAGAATTAACAGAAAAAATTATACATAATAAAATTCACATTACATAATTGATATTCATATATTTGAGGAATCTGAACAGAAAAAAAAAAGTTAACATGTATAAAAAAAATTCAAAGATAATGGAAATTGAATATGAAGACAAATGCGAAGAGTGATTGAGATTGGAAAAATGCGTATACATGCGTCCGCGAAGAATTAAAAAAAAAAAAAAAAACTTACAAATTTTAGAAAATGAAGAGATGAATAAATGAAAGAGAAGCAAACACTGAGAAAATAAAAAAGTGCAGTTAAGTAATGTAGGCGATTAAGATAGAGATAAAAATATAGGAGGTTAAGATACGGGAACGGATCCCCTGCAGTACTGCAGCCTCCTGTGCAACCAAAACTGTGCCGTTTTGAAGGTGAGAATAGGGAGCAATATACGGATACGTTTTATTAATTAAAATTTGATGTTACTTTTTGAATATAAAATACTACTATCTTCTAAAAATATTTAAAAAAGTTCATGCATAATCACAATTTAGCATTTTCTTTAAAATCATTTTTATTATTTATATTTTAAAAATATAAATCATAATTATATATTATGAGATTGAGTTGGTATGCTGTGAAACTTGTTCACCGTGATTTTTTTCTTTTTTTATAGGCATATTCATTAGTAATATAAGTCACACCCTTCAGTTATCACTACGATACTCTCTGCTATGATATAAGTCACACCCTTCACTTTTATGAGTAATATCCTTTATAGTAAAAAGTCACACCCTTTATAATATAAAAGTCACACTCTTTAGTAATATAAGTCACACTTCTTAACCAGTTTTACAGTGAAACTTGTTCACCCTATACTTTGTCTATGAGATTAATGGTACAGATTTTTATCGGTCCTTTAAATATCAGTCCGATAAGCCTTAAAAAATCGCTTTTACGGTTGAACAGGAAAAAACCGGCCAGAATCAGAAAAACCTGTCAAAACTGGGAAATCAATAGAACCGATTTTTTGTTATTTTTTTAATTAATTTAAAACTTAATCTTTATTTTTATCATTGTAATACCCCGTCCCAGTTTTAATAAGAATAATAAAAGAAATGAGTTTAATAAAATGAATATTTGATTTAAGGATTATTCGAATGATTTTAGAGTGTATATATTTGCATAGGTTTTGATTTTTCAGAGAACGGACGAGCACTTTGAACCGGGAGCACTCCTAGCACTGTAACAAAATATTTAATTAAGGCTTAGTCATAATAATATTTTAATTTCAAATTTTAAAGAAAGAAAATTTAATATTTCAACGAATTAGGATTTTCGATATAAAAATCGAAAATCTGATGAATAATAAATACGGCAACGGAAAATCTACTTTGTCTAACTAAATTAGAATTTTAGTTAAACTTTAAGAAAAATTAAATTATTAAGTAAATAATTAAATAAATAATTTTTGTCTCGGAACGTGACGATTTAATTGCTAAATGCTCTAAACAATTAATTCTAACAAAGCCGTGAATTTTAATTAGCGAAATCACGATTTTATAATACAGATATTAAGGTGTTAAGATATAATAATACAGAGTAATAACAACACACTAAAGTAAAATAAATATCTTTTTAAGAAAGAGCACCCTAACCACAAATTAAAAATGTGAGCACAAATCATTAACTATTCAAATTAAGCTAGTAGCTCAAAAAGAAAAATGTAAACAAACTATCCCCTTTGAGTATACACTCACTCCTCTTACTCCCACTATATATACCCTCAATTTACTCCTCATCAACCAAATTCCTCCATTTCATCGGCGAATCCCTGCCCAAACAACTTCAGTCCAAATCTGCAGAAATCGTTCCCTAAAACTATATCTCCCTATCCACTCGATTATGCAAGAAACTCCCTCCATAGAACTTCATAGTTAATCATCTGGGTTGCTGCTCGTCCATCAAAAGATCGGTTCTGGGCGTTTAAGACCTGTGCTCAAACATTCAACAAACTCCGTCAAACCATTTTATTTCAAGACGGAAGCTACTTTACCCCTGATCACTCAACGAACCTTCAGAACCAACAATCGTTCGAGTTTTATCCAAAATCCAGACGGAAACTACAAAGGTTGTGATTTCGACCTTTGTGTATTGGTGTGTTCTTGTTTCTTTGCTATTTTTGTCATGGGGTGTATATTGGTGAAATCTGTAGAAACAAACTTCTTATATGTTGTTTGAAGTGCATACTTCATGCTCGTATTTTTGGTTTTCAAAAATTGTACCGTTATGCTGCCTAAATTTACGCTCAAATATGTCAAGTTGAAATGTCAAAACTGTTTCCGACTAATTTTCGGTTAAGCCGTCGAGTACTCTGTTGTACTGGAAATTTGTGTTTTAAAACACCTTTGTGCTCCTTTATATGTGTAATATGTGATCGTAGTCTCGGTACTCAATTTTGGTGTCGTTACGCTGCTCGTTTTTTACGATTAAACATGGTCGCTCAAAACTGGAATTTCCAGAAAAACTGCTACTCGAAATTCCTAACTACAACTTTAAAAATTCATATCTCAAGTTCTAGAAATCATTTTGAGATGAAACTAGTGGCAAGTTAAAATTCATTGAGTGTAATATATTCGTATAAAATCTCGTAATTTTTCATTGGGTAGAATCGGAGTTATGAATTTGTGAAGTTTATATTATGAATCTGAAGAACAGCCGAACTTCTTGATTTACTGGGACTATTTTCCATTCGATTCCTTTTTATAAAAATTATAATCAAATACTACATGCTGTTCTCTGCTTCTGTGAATTATTTGGTAAATTTTAGTACACTATAAACAATTTTAAAAATTTGTTTTCTAAAACTGTTTCAAGCTGAAATTAGACCTTAAATCTTTATTCTTGCAAGTGATAATTTTGGGACATCATTAATAAACTCCAATATCCGATTAAAGTAAAAGTTCGATAAAAGCTCATGAGTAAGGAAATCTAAAGAATAGAGTTTAACGTCCTCGATAAACTTACAAATAATTTACTTCAATATAATAAGTAATTAATGACGAGAACATGAAAATATTGTGCTAGGGGAAGTGCTGCTCGAATCAAAGCTCGGACGAGCACCGCCACGCTCAAACTCTCAAACCGATTTCAAAGTTTGTAACTTTTCTTAAAAGTTAATAAGGTGGGTGACACTATTTGTATGCAGTGGTTTATGTTACGGTGATTGTTGGTGTATTCTGAACTCGACTAAACAAACACAAATCTATAACCAAAGAACGCAAGTATATAAGAATATAAGGTTTCAAAAAAATAAGCTTATGATTATGATTATGTTTATGATTATGATATGATGATATGAGATATATGATATACGATAAAGGAGACGATGGGGATTGCATGTGGTAAGTCGTTATCAATGTGGTCCCACTATGATGAAAAGGAGACGATGGAGATTGCATGTGGTAAGTCGTTACCAATGTAGTCCCACTATAATGAAAATGAGACGATGGGGAGTGCACGTGGTAATTCGTTACCAGTGTGGTCCCACTATAATGAAAAGGAGACAATGGGGATTGCAAGTGGCAGTGTGGTCCCACTATGATGTAAAAGATACGATGTGGATTTCATGTTACAAGTCGTTACCAATGTTGATCCACTATTGATAAAGGAGATTCTAAGTTGCTATTATTCGAACTATGAACGAGAGTGTACTATTAGGAATTCAAGCTATAAATGTGAATGTACTATTAATCTACCATGAATACCAAAGATTAACTACGCAAAAGCGTAAGAACAATATACAATAAAATACTAAGATAATTATATTTCGGTGACCAGTATGAGTAACAGTGTAAAAGTTGCCCGCTGAGATTTTTATCTCACCCCCCCCCCCACAGTTTGATATTTTCAGGACACGATTGAGAGGGGTCGGTGTTGGGATTATACTGAAAAGTATGCTTTTTACTTTGTATAATCGAAACTGAATTTCCAGACTTATTTACTGAAATAAATTGTTTATCACTGATTCTTTAAATATGATTGAATGAATGTTACATATATTAACTGCATAACTGTTCAATAATTCGTACGTGTTACACTGTAGTTAATTTAGTGATATCAGATCACAAAAGATTAAATTAACAATCCCTTGTAACTAAAAGTACGCCATTCACGGCCTAGATGGAAATGAACAACCATCGCGAAAGGTTGAGGTGTAAGGCTCAGATTGGTTTGTCTTGACCAAGAGATTACACTAGTGCATGACTGATGCGCTGAATAGGACCTACAGGATGATAAATTCTTCAGAACTGAACAAGGAAGAATTAGACCTCAGTGGTTCGTTGTTTTTTAACCTTCGTCCCTTAAATAGGATCACGTGGGATTGGTAACTATTGCTTTGACTTATCATGGGTAGCGAATCAGAGAGATTCAATACTTTTTATCTTGGGCAATATTATTGGTGACATGTGATTGCTAAGATTTAATACGGAGAATCGTGTGCAAGTATGCTTGTTCGATTTGCCCCCTTGGGAGGTTCATAATCTTTATCATACCAAATCTTGCAAGTGGAACTAGTTTCCGGTATGGATAATAATGTTGAACCGTTCCTCGACCAAGGACAAAAGATATTAATTAACGGAAAGCTATTTCAGTGGCTTGAATTAATTAATGGGCTAGATAATCTTAAACACGGGAAATAATGACCGGGAGCCATATTGACTGTAATATGGGTTAAGATGGATGGTGCAATATTAATTATGTAGTGGGATTAATTAATATTTATGGGCTTGAATTATATTGTGGCTCAATATTGGATATTCAAGATCCATTAGAAGGTCCAATCTTAATTCTCCTAAAGGCCCCCTGAGTAGCCCAACAAATAGTCCATTAACTGGAAAAGGTCATCTGACTCTTCTGGTCAGTAACCTCCTCTTCTGATTTGCTTGTTTGCTTTTCTGGTCATCTGATCAGGTCTGCCTGATCTAGTCTCTTCTTCTGATTTCTAATTTCAGTTTTCTGATTTCTTCTCGCCTGATCTGATCAGCTCACCTGGTCAGATCAGCACTGCATTAGGTCAGCATCATCAGGTTAGCTGCATCAGGTCAGCATATCTGATCTCGATCACGTCTGATCTCAATCAGTCTTATCTGCTCCTCTTCTTATCAGCAACCTCCTCTTCTGATATGCTTGTCTGTTCTTCTGGTCATCTGATCAGGTCTATTCTGATCTGGTCTGCTTATCTGATTTGCTTATCTGATATGCCTGTCTGCTCTTCTAGTCATCTGATCAGCTTGTATGTTCTGGTCATCTGATCAGCTTGTCTGTTCTGGTCATCTGATCAGCTGACTCTCTTCTTCAGATCAGCTGACTTAGCTTTTCTTCTATTCTGATTTTGCTCAGCTCATCAGTTAACCCGGAACTCATCCTTCTCATCTGATCTTGATCATCTTGTCTTCTGATCTCATGAGTTCCCCCTTAACTTGTTCTCTCGTTCTCCTTCAACTTGTTTATCTGTATATTAGCTTAAATAACACAAGTTGATAATGTTTTGGCATAATTCATCAAAACTCAAATATTCCAACAACTATTATGCAAAAATATATATATTGTTCAAAAAAAATATTTTTTACATAATAGTGATAATTTCTATTCATAATAGTGATAGTTTTTATACATAACAATAATATAAAAAAAATTGAGTTCGCAATGGACTCAGGTCACACAAGCTTTTGTCATTTTTACATGCACCACAAAGAAAGCTCCAATTTGTATCTAAGCTTAAATGTAATACCCAAGAGTGAAAATTACTCTAAAGTACCATTTATAGACCACTCTTACTCTAAGGTGTCATCACTTTTTAGTCTTACTTTAAGGTGCACAACATTCCAATTTTACCCTCATCCTCACACCTCGATTAATTAGACTTTATTTTTATTTTATTTTTTATAGATCACACGAAGTCGTCAGCGGCTTAATCCCAGGAAATTGAAATCCAAATTTGCTCCAACAATATTCTCCCGCATTCTTCATTTCAAAAATCAAAATCAAAATCCCAGGCTTGATCTAGGGTTTGACCACGCGACGCCGTTCTAATCTGCTCGAATCTGAAGTGTGGCGACGCGGTGAAGATTGACAGATCGAAGGGGCCATGGCGGCGGCGGCGGGTGCAGCGTTCTAGGGTTTCACCGCCGCGGTGGAGGGAGACGGATCGAAGGGGCCACGATGAAGACAATTCCACTTCTTCTGCCCCTGAGTTTTGCAATTAAAGGTAAAAGCAACCAATTGTGCTTTCATTTGTGTTTTTGTGTTTTTGGAGTGAGATGTAAGAAATGATTAGAATCTGGTGAAATGATTAGTGGCGGCATCGATATGCTTGTAAGGTAATAACATCACTGCCGTTTTCGATTTTGGTTCGGAATACGTTGGATAATAATTGGGTTTGCAAGTCGATTTTCAATTTGTAGTGTTGATTTTAAGCTCTGTTTCTTTGTTCAGTGAACAATAAATAATTGGGGCTTTTGTGAAGAATTATGTTTTCTGAACTGGGAGGCCGATGTACGGAAACAATAAAAATTCACTTGGGCGCGAATTCCGTTGCACAAAATCTGTTTCTTGGAATGTTTGTAGAGGAAAGCAGAGAATTATGAAGGGTTCGTGCGAGTACGAGTGATGAAGGTGTTCAAGCTCTTGAGCAGGAATCTATGGTGGAAGAACAAAGGGAAGTTGTATTTGTCCCAAGAATTATCATTAATGATATCTTTTTTTGCGAAGAATTAAAGTTCTATATTGAAAAAGATGTAGACTGATGAGGAATTTGAAAACTGGGTTTCTTGATTTGTGATGCTTTTGTGCTATGCTGCTCTGCCATATAGGAATTTTTAGTTTGTTGTTATGTTTGGTGTTTTCTGGTAATGTATGTAAGCACATGAATTGCAAATGAGTTGATAAAAGAAGAATGAATAAATATAAATAACAAAATTCTGGAACATTTATCTGAGAATATCATTTCTGGTCTCGAATTATGCTGTCTATTTTGAAGATTTTGACAATTAGTTTGGTTTATTACACTTGATTCAGAGCAAGTGGTTTACAACCGCAGCTTTTGGTGCAATAATCATCTGGAGGCATGATGGTGAAGTAGGATGGGAAATTTATATTTTAAAATTTCTGATGCAATTTTTTCATATTTTATCTGAATTTGCAATTTTCTAATGCGCGTGCAATTTATATTGTTTATGTGTGCATTGTTTATTGTGGGTGTGCAGAATTGTGGTGTGTACAGAATTTTAAATAAAATGATAAATGATTAAAAAAAATTAGGTGTGCATAATTTTTTACGGGTGTGCAGTTTTTTTTTTTACATGTGGGCAGAATTTTAAATAAAATGACAGATGATTTAAAAAAAAAAAATTGGGGGTGCAGGATTTCTATGGGGTGTGCATAATTTTAAATAAAATGACAGATGGTTTAAAAAAAAATAGTTGTGCAATTTTTTTACTGAGTGTGCATAATTTTTTTATACGGGAGTGCAGAATTTTTAAATAAAATGACAGATGATTAAAAAAAAATTGGGGTGTGCAGAATTTTTTAGCTAATATTAAAAAAATTAATTATATAAAATTATAGATAATTAAAAAAATTAGTAAATTTTAAATTTTGAAATATGCAAATTAAATAAAACGAAAGATGTGCAAAGTAAACATGAAATATGCAAATTAAAAAGTTCTGTAAAATTCAAACTTTAAAATCTACAATTTTTAAAATTTTAAAATACAAAATTTTTAAAAATATGGGGTGCAGAAAAGTCGGATTTTAAATCTGCACATGGGTCCATTTTAGTTGTTGGAGCACTTAAGGACATTTCGGTCTTTCCTATCTATTTTTTGAACCTAGGAGAAAGAGTTAAAAATGGTGGTATTTAAGAGTAAGAACACTCTATAAATGGCACCCCATTGTAATTGCCCTATACCCAAGACTTCCATTTTTTATTTTTTATTTTCTAGTTAATTCGTTTTTGAAATTTTAACCGCAAATTTTAAAATTTGACAAAATCTTATATACATTAAGTGCACTATAAAATTCAATTACATTTTTAAAAAGTACTTCAATTTATTTTTTTTAATACGTTCAACTTCTTTATAATGAAATATTCGATTTGTTCGCATAGGGGGCCGCTCCTTTAGTTTAGTCAAGAATCATTTGTAGACTCTCAATTAAATACTAAATATATATAGTCCGATTTTTTTCTTTTTGTTACTTGTAAAAGTAAATTTTTTAAAAGCCGCTGCGCGATTCGTGAGCTTGTTGGCTGCTATTACATAAAAATCGTGGCACCATGTTGCATATTACATTCTCCCTCCGTTTCACAATTAACTTGCATCTTTAGTACGCATTCAAATTAAAAAAGTGAAATAATGAGTATAATTTTTAGGAGTATAAACGTTTATGTCTAAAGTAAAAAAGTGGATTGGATTGTGAGTATGTGTGTACTTAAAAGCAATAACATTTTTTGTAAAAATTAATTGTGAATGTTGTGAGGGTGAAATTTATGAAGGGTTTTTCATTTTTAGGATGTACAAGTTATTTTGAAACGTCCAAATAAAAAAAGTACAAATTATTATGTGACGGAGGGAGTAGTTTTTCTTTTTTCTTGTGTTATCGGTAAGAAAGACTGCATAAAAAACAACAGGAATAATTACAAGTAAATACAACTTTTAAGTGTGTATAACTATTAGATACTACCTATTTTATATATTACTATTAGATACAAAAGTGACCCTTAAATTTAAATACCTAATGCACCCTTTCCAATTCTATATAAGATTTACTTTTATCAACCAATTTTAAATTATAAAAAAAAAACGGATGTCCAATCATTCCCACTAATAAATGCACAAATTTTTGGTATGTTCATTTCATTTTATTGATTAAAAAAAAATGGCTGTCATTGTGCATATTAAATGGACAATTTTTGGTATGTTCATTAAAAGAAAAACGGCTACTCATTGTGTATCAACTTAATAATTGGCACAATTTTTGGTATGTTTAGATTCCTAGTAACGTATTTAAAAAAATGTTTTTCCAGTGTGCCTCATCATGTTAATTGCAAAATTTGGTATGTGCATACTCTTATCTCCAAATATTAAGCCTCCATTGTTTTACCAAATTCTCCGTTGAACACACTCTTTTTTTATCTCCATTTATCCCATCTGAACCAACTATTTTTTTGCACATTTTTAACAATTCTCGGCTGAATTCTCAGGATTTTTGATAGAGCATAAAAAACCAGTTGATAATTGGCAAAAAAAAATTCGGAATTTCGCATATTCGAAGAGTAGTCCAAGCATTTTAAGAGATTGAGGAGCTGTAGCCATGGATTATTCAGTCATTCTCACTGTCAAACACAAGGGGGAGTGCAAATTGTTCGAGGTTAATGAAAATTCTACATTCTCCGAGTTTGTGTCCCAAGTTCTTGGTACGTGGGTTGATTTGCAATTCGATCAATTGTCATGTCATTTCTCAGTTGGTAGTATTAATAATTGTTGTTTGGGTTCTGATGTTGATTTGAGGAACTTGATATCTATTTGTCAACATACGACGAAAAAATTGTTGATGTTGAGGTGTGTGCTTCTATTCCATATTACAATCGGATTGAATATGGTAGTAATTGTACACATGTGCAAAGTGATCAAGTGTTGCAAGCGTCTTCTGAGATGAATGTTTGTAGTCAGATTGTGGAGAAAGAACAAAGTTTGGTGTTAAGCAAAAGTGCAGATATGTGTAAGAAAATAAACTTACTTGAATCACGAATAGAGTTTAGTGGTACGTATTTTTTATGACTAAATTGTTAATTGTTACTGTAAATGTTGGGAGTGCACGTGAAGTTGTCTTTTTTTGTATATGTATGCCTATGCAATTATAAAGTATATATGCAAACTTTGGAAGAAACATGTGCGACAACACATCATTTTTTTATTACACATGTGCAATGTGTAATGAGATTTTACACGGATTTATTCTTATGACATATAACTTGTTCCTTAGGAAAAATTAAAAATAATCCGATAACTTAGGGTGCTTACAGTTTAAGTTCTATTATTATTTGAAATTAGGATCCGTATAATACAGGCTATAATTTTTCTGGTGCAAACTTGGGTTGCATGTATTAGTGGTTCGATTAATTGCACATGCAAATGTAAAGTACCTATGACAAATTTGAAGAAACATGTGCAACATCACATCTTTTAATTTCAAAAAGAAAAAAAATGAAAAGCATGTGTGCAAAGTTACAATCATGTTTTTAAAAAGATGCTTTATACACAGAATTTTATCTTACGTGTGTGAAAGTTTTTATAAATATTCTTTCAAATTTACACTTAAAAATAATAATTAAACAACGACTCCACACCTATAACTTGTTCTTCAGGAAAATTTAAGAATAAGTCCAATAAATTAGGGTGATTACAATTTTAGTTATATTATATATATTTTTAAAAGGTCTCGAAAGTGTCATTTTAAGTCCTTTTTTGTGCTATTTTATCAAAAAATTACATCAATATCATAATCTAGAAAGTTAATGGACAGGAATTAGAAACAATATAAATTACAGGACTGTAATTTTTTGGTGCAATCTTTGGGTTGCACGTATTAGTGGTTCGATAAAATACACATGCAAATGTAAAGTGCCTATAGAAAAATTGAAGAAACATGTGCAACATCACATCTTTTTTTTTTTTTTTTAAATCCTGAAAAAATGTGTGCAATTTTTTTTTTTAATTGAAAAGCACGTGTGTAAAATTACAATCATATTTTTAAAAAGATGCTCCATACACGGATTTTTATCTTACATATGTGAAAATTTTTATAAATATTTTTTCAAATTTACACTCAAAAAAAATAATTAAACAACAACTCCACACCCATAACTTGTTCTTCAAGAAAATTTAAGAATAAAGTCCTATAAATTGTGGTAATTACAGTTTTAGTTCTATTATGTATTTTTAAAAGGTCCCGAATGTGTCATTTTAAGTCCTTTTTTGCGCTATTTCATAAAAAATATTCAACAATATCATAACGTGGAAAGTTAATGGACAGTAATTAGAAACAATATAAATTACAGGACTATAATTTTTTGGTGCAATCTTTGGGTTGCACATATTAGTGGTTTGATAAAATACACATAGAAAAATTGAAGAAAAACATGTGCTGCACATCTTTTCAAAAAACATTTAAAAAAGCATGTGTGTCAAATTACTTTTATGATTCTAAAAAGATGCCCCATACACGAATTTTATCTTACATGTGCGAGCATTTTCATGAACACTTATCAAATATACACTTTAAAAAAAAGTCCACACCCATAACTTGTTCTTTCAGAGAAATTTAAACATGTTATCGAAATCATAATGTGAAAAGTTACAGGACTGAAATTAGAATAAGTACAAATTACAGGCTACAATTTTTTTGGTGCAAAATTGGGTTGCACGTATTAGTGGTTCGATGAATTGCACATGCAAATGTAAAGCACCTATAACAAATTCGAAGAAACATGGGCAACATCACATCTTTTTTTAAAAAAAAATCATGAAAAGCATGTGTGCAAAATTACCAGCATGTTTGACAAAAAGATGCTCCTCCATACACGAATTTTATCTTACATGTGTGAAAATTTTCATAAATTTTTTTTCAAATTTAAACTTAAAAATAAAAATAAAGAACAACTCCACACCTATAACTTGTTTTTCAGAAAAATTTAAAATTAAGTCAGTTAAAACATGTCATTTTAAGTCCTTTTTTGCATTGTTTTATCAAATTTTTTCATCAATATCATAACGTGGAGAGTCGATGGATCTTAAAATATTTGCCTCTATTTTTTTTAACTGTTCCCACCGAAGAAATCGCTGAATCTGCTTAAGTTGCCATTTTAAACAACTCCTTTTATTTTCTGCTTTTCAATCAACACGTGACTGGAGTCCACGAAATTAAAAGCAAACCAACTCCTTCCCCTTTTTAATTCCAGTGAAGCACGACTTTCTGTGGGATCAAGGAAAAAAATGCAGCCCGCATGGGCGTAGCTCAGTTGGTTCCTAGGTGGCAGATTGCTACAAGGATGCAGGATCGAGTCCTGACAGCTGCAGTGTGAGAGTTTTATCCCTCCAATGTGGAGGATAGCTCCTTGTGGGCACCAGACACTGGTCCTCCCACCTAATGGGTCGCTGAGTCATCATGATTTACTACCTCCACCATTTCTGTCGGGCCGGGGGTGGGGGCCCTGGAGGCTAGGCTTCGCCTTTTTGCTGCGTGGAAAAAAAATGCTGCTGCTTGATTTTGGTTGAGGAGGTCAAAAGTTGCGGCTGAGATTGATAGAAAATGGGCTGCCAAATTGATTTATTTGGGTAGCCAATTTGGGATGAGTAAATTTTGAGAGGTTGGACCTCCATTTTCGCGATTCTGATAGCATATTTTGATGTCGTGCACCCATTTTGTTTAGTTCATATCTCGAGTTCTCGATCTCCAATTGAGTTGATTTTTTTTCCGTTGAAATCCTCTTTTCAACGAGCTTCATATGGTTCAACCCTCTTCTTCAATACCCTTCTAAATCAAAACAGTTTTTTTGCTTCAATTCTTGCTCGTTTTTCATTCATTTTCTACAAAATCAACATGCCACACCAATTTCTCATCTCAAGTGCAATTAAGTCAAATTAATGTAGAAAAAGAGGAAAAATGCATGGAATCCTATCAAATTTGAGCAATTAAACACAAGAATTTCAAGCAATTCTCACACCAATCACATGTTAAATTAATATTTAAAGAAAAAGGTCCCCATCGTTTCATTTTAAGCCTTTTTTTGCATTGTTTTATCAAAACTTTCATCGAAATCTTAATGTGAAAAGTTAGGGACTGAAATTAGAATCAATAAAAATTCCTGGACTATAACTTTTTAGTGCAACCTTTTGGGTTGCACGTATTAGTTGTTCGATGAATTGCACATTCGAATGTAAAGTACATATATCAAAATTGAAGAAACATGTGCAACACCACTTCTTTTCCATGTACAAAAATCTTACAAATAAGAATCTAACCTAATATTATGGAAAGCCCTTTATCATAATATCAATTACAATAATATAACACCTTTTATGTGTTCTTGGATGTTAGCACCACATGAAACGAGCCAAATTCGAATTGTTGTCCAGATGTAGTAATTTATGAAAGTAAAACGTCTAGGATATCATTGAAGTGTATAAGCCATCGTCTCAAAAAAACAAGAGATTTTTTATGCTTCAGTATTCTATCGCAAAAGAGGAACTAACATTTATAAAAGTCACCAACTTATTCAAAAATGAATTATTTTGCACATGTTCAGATATGCGTTGTACACATAGAGGAATGCTCACAAACACACAACAACAGTAAAACGATTAAACTGACGATGATAAATAGCACTCAAAAATCAACATTCCCGTCAATTAAGCAACCCACACAACAAACACTTAATATTTTAATGAAGTATATTTAACACAAATACCTACAAAGGTCAGAGATGATTTCTCCAAAAGCCCAAGCACATTTATTTGCACATGTTCAAGTATGCATTGTACACATAGAGGAATGCTCACAAACACACCATAACTAGGAAAACAATTAAACTCACGATGAACAATTGCACTCAAAAAACAACATTCCCGTCAATTAAGCAACGCACACAACAAACACTAAAAATTTTAATGAAGTATATTTAGCACAAATTCCTACAAGGGCAGAGATAATTATTCCAAAAGCCCAAGTAATTACCTGACGCCCAAGCAATTAAGTTGAAGAAGCAGTGTTCAAATTCAAGAATTTTAGTTCCAAATTCATTTCCAGTTGTACATAGGTGATGTACAAATATAGATTAATATATATATGTTCTTCCATTGGAAAGGAGGGCGGACGTACGGAGCTTAGAAAATTAATGGAGGATCTTCTCCAAAAAATCAGCCAATAATGTTTACCAATTTTCATTAATTACTTTCCATATCTATTATCCATTAATTTTGCCTACCAAAATGTCCTTAATTACTATCCATAATTATCCACGGATTTACCATATCTATTATCCATTAATTTTGCCTACCAAAATGTCCTTAATTACTATCCATAATTATCCACCATTAAATCCGATGTGGCTTGAAGAGGGGAAGAAAATCTTTTTTTTTTCAGATTTCAAATACGTGAAAGGAAAGAAGATATGAAAAATAATTGATTGTTTTATTAGGGATATTTTTGTACATTAGCATCTCATTTGGTATTGGATTGTAACTTTCATTTGGGGTAGTATTAATTTGTAATATGTAGGCCCATATTGTACCTATTTGTGACCCCCTCTAAAAAACGTGGCCCTGGGTGAATACACAGAATTAGGAACACAGAAAATTAAAAGCCTACTGAAGGTCTAGGAGCCAATCTACAAATGCAAAATTACACATGATTTCTCCTTGACAACAAATCAACTCCAAAGCCAATTTTGAGTTCATCATTTTAAAATATCACCGTATTACTCTACTTCCAAATGATCCAAAAAACACCAAGTCAAATATAAACTGCTGCTTTGTTGCATGTTACATATCAAATACATGATGAACCAAATCAAACATGCAATTTCTTTGGCACAAGCTTATGGACCTCATTTAACTCCATACCATCTTGAACTGAAAACTAGCTGAATCCAGTGTAAAACCCCTTCTGTTCATTTCTGGAAAAATAAATTGTAGATTATAATATTGACATTGAATCCATAAAATGTGTTAACAAAATTTGGGAAAGGATTCAAAATTTGTTAAAGTTGAGTTTTAAGTCAAGGATATTGAGTGATTTAACCGTGAGTTTTAAATCCATGACCAACAAAAATCCACATCCAAATTCCTCAATCAAAACACAATTTAAGTACATTCACTCAAGTTAAAGAATCATAAACCTCGATGTCTCCTCTATTTGAGACCAAAGTCTCCTCTATTTTACCTTTTTCGTCATCCTCTTGACACGATTTTTTTTCGCTTGAAGTTGGTTCCTCCTGATTGATCACTATCCTAAAACTAATTATTCTACATTAAAAATAGAAGCCAAATAACTTGATTTTGGACTACTAAGCCAAATAAGTTGATTTTGTAGTGGATTTCAAATCCAACACCGAACTCCTCAGTTCAAGCACAACACAAGTAAATTCAGTTCAGTAGTTCATAAACTTTAACCAATCTAAGAAAATCAATGGCATATATACCTTCTCCTCTATTTATTTCGTCATAAATTTTTCTTCCAAATAATTTGATCCAAAACTAATTAGCATCAAAGAATGTAACATGCCAGCCTTCATCTTTTTGTTCATATGATCAAAAATAATTGCACACTAAGAACGAAGAAGCGTATAAGTTGTTCTTCACCCATATCATTCAAATCCCCTGTGATGATAAATTTGATTCTTCCCAAGTGTTGGGAAAGCAAATAATTTGATCCAAAACTAATTAGCATCAAAGAATGACAACAAACTGGAAAGAAACTAATTGAAAGAAAAAAGTAACATGCCAGCCTTCATCTTTTTGTTCATATGATCAAAAAATAATTGCACACTAAGAACGAAGAAGCGTATAAGTTGTTCATACTTTTAGTCTAAGGAGCCGTTGCTGCAACGTATCATTCAAATCCCCTGTGATGATAACGTTGTCACGTTCCATTTTTGATGAAATTGAGATTCGGTGTAGTTAGAGATCCCAAGCTTAATCTTTCCAATTCAGGACAAATACCAATTTTCATTTCTTTCA
This sequence comes from Stenogyne calaminthoides, assembly GCA_037126765.1. NCBI lineage: Eukaryota > Viridiplantae > Streptophyta > Magnoliopsida > Lamiales > Lamiaceae > Stenogyne > Stenogyne calaminthoides. Next base: position 23,352,695 of record JBBCBC010000025.1, read on the forward strand.
ATGAGGGCAACTTAAGAGCACATCTCCATTCACAAAAAGTCTTCAACTTGGGTAGCTTAACGAGACGGAGATCTTCCAGATGAGGGAAAAAAAGAGTTGTTTCACGTGATTAATCGACCTCCTCCTCAATCACTTTTACCAAATTTTTACAACGTTTAATTCTTAATTTTCTGAGATTGATGAGATTACCAGCTATTGAAGTTGAAAATAAGCAGTTAATCTTGTCGAGGTCTTCTATCCATAACTTCTCAAGTCCAGTAAAGTTGTCTATTCGAATTCGGTCCCATATTATGGAACAATATATTGTTTGCTCCTTCAACTTACTGACCTGCAAATAAATGAATTCATGCATTTACATTATTAAAATTTTACTTTATCTTAACGTTAATTCTGACATAAATTTTCCATTCGAAAAAAAAAAAAAAAAAATCTGACATAAATTTCTGGAATATAAAATTTTCAAGTTTTATGTTGTCGGAAGATAAGCGAAAATAAGTATTCGATGTATTGATCTAAAGATGTGTTGATCTAATCAATCAACCGATCGGATCGAGTGAAAAAGGAATCAAGGCTCAAGAAGAAAAGTGAACCGAGACTCAAGATAGGTCAAATGACACGAGGGTCGAGAAGCAAAAAGAGACCTAAGGGTCGGGATGTCTCGAAGTCGGAAGAAACCGAACTTAGTCAAGATAGTGTCGGTATCAAGATCGGACAAGGTCCAGTAGAAAGAAGAGAGGAATGAAAATTCGAGCGTAAAACGTAAGATCAAGACCAAGATCAAGACTTGTAATTCTTTATGTTTTTGTCTTTATTTCTTTAATAAGTTCATTGTAATCAGAATCGATAAACATACAATCAATGAAAATTTTATCTTTATGCTCAAAGATAATACCTCATTATCTTTTTTTACATGTCTTTTATGTTGATATGCGATTGAATGTCTCTAATCGATTATATGCTCATATAAAATTTAGTAATGATCTATTTAGAAAATATTTCACATTGAATGATTTTTGATTCAAATTCTTGTAATAGAAAAATACTAAAGGTTATATGTTTGTAACAAGATAGGTTTTGGCATCAACAAAAGGGGAAATTTTTTTTAATAAAGAGGATTTTGATTAGATCCCAAAACACCTTAATGAATGTTAGGGATAATCTTGATGTCCAGTTTTGATATTATACGCACCGTGTATTCGGCGAGATATTGAGTTAGTTCGAAGACTCCCAATAAGTATTTGCAGAATTGCAGTTATTTCACCCTATCTCATCCTATATATCAAACGATAAGATTTCTTATATTTCTTACCTATCATCACTATAAGTCTGACTCTTATCTATATGCCCTTTTTCCAAATCCATCTAGCAAACTATCCCTTACAAGAAAATAAAAACAATAATAATATACAATGCAAATAGAGAAATAATAAATTTTTTGTAACAAGATCAAATAATCTTAAAATGTGTGGTAAACATCTAAGAGTTTGTTCATTATGTCTCTTGAACTTGAAGAAGTTGGTTAGCAGAAACAAGGAATTTCTAGAGAGGAGTGGAAGTTTGGGCATCCTTCCATCTCCATTTCAGTTAGAGAGGCAATTAAAAAAAAATGCATTCAATACCTTTTTTTACAGACAGGTTTTTGTGAGCCTTTTGGACAAAAGATTTTCATTAGGTCCACAATTTTCACAAAAGTTTTGGAAAAATGATATGACGATGATCACAGCAATCACTTTGTCAACAATAATTTTCTGAGATTTGCCATTTTCAGTTAATCTTTTCTTCTTCATAACTTCCAAGTCAAGAATATTCGAATTGTTCTATCAACGAACAGTCCCAAATGACCTGCAAATAAAGTTCTTCATTATTAAAAACGTTTTTAGAAAAAAAAAAAAAAAAAAAAAATCTGACATAAGTTTTGTTTTATGTTGTAAATAAGTATGGGGTCCTCACTCTAAGGAAAGAAAGTGGCAGACGTATTATTTCTAAACAACAATGCAAAAAAACTGTTTTGCACTTTTAGTTCAAACCGAGATACTAAAGTGCAAACGTATTTTTTTTGCAAGATAAATTAATGTCTTAAATTTAAATATATAGACCTATCTCATTTGTCAAACGATAAGCAATTTCAGTTACAGATCCCATGTTAAAGCCTCCCATTTCGGGACAATCACTGATGGACACTATATGCCCTTTTTCCAAATCCATCTAGCAAACTATCCCTTACAAGAAAATAAAAACAATAATAATATACAATGCAAATAGAGAAATAATAAAATTTTTATAACAAGATCAAATAATCTTAAAATGTGTGGTATATACCTTGTTCATTATGTCTCTTCCAATTAGCAGAAACAAAAGGTCCTTCAATTTCAGTTAGGAGGGCAATTCAAGATCATCGAGAGACAATTCATTAGGTCCACAATTTTCAGTTTTGGAAAAATGATATGACGATGATCACAGCTACTTTGTCCAATAATTTTCTTGCCATTTTCATTTTCTTCTTCACTCCACAAGAATACTTGTTCTATCAACGAACAGTCCCAAATCTGAAGTTCTTCTAAACGTTTTAGATTTGCCGTGGTTACAGATCCCATGTTAAAGCCTCCCATTTCGGGACAATCACTGATGGACACTTTTACCAGTTTTGGCAACTCAAGACCACGTCTCCAATTACAAAAGGTCTTCAACTTGGGTAGATCATCGAGAGACAACTCTTCCAGATGCGGAAAAAGAAGAGTAGTTTCATGCGAGCACTCCTCCAATTCCTCTTCAATCACTCTTACCATGTTCTTGCCGTCTTCAATTCTGAGGATTTTTAGGCTATGAAGATTTTGAGCTATTGAAAAAGAAAATAAGCTCTTAATGTTGCCAATATCATCTATTCCTAACTCCTCAAGTTGAGTGAAGGAGCCAATTGGAATTTGAGGACTGAATGCATTCGCTAGCAGTGGTAGTTCCCTCAAATTATCGAATAAAACCTGTTATTCAAATCATTTAATCAGTACGCAAGATGTAAAATAAATAGGTTAAGAAATTAATTAGTCTTCCATAAATTTTATTCCTTTTTTCTTCTATCATTTTTTTACAGTAAAGTTAATTACTATTATGTTAAAGTTTAATATGAAATTTTCATTCTTGATATGATCAAAGTAATCAAGATGGAGAACATATTCACATAACATATCATTAACTAATGAGTTTCCAACTCATAATCAATGCAAAGTCTTAATTGTGGGTAATATTTGAAGTCTTAATTGTGTGCAAGTCAATTAGAGCTCACAAATAATTTTATATTTTTTCAATTAAAACAATGTTGCATGAGATGCAATGGGGGAAATAGTATTGCTACAAACCTTTTCCTTGCAAAGCAATTGTAAAGAATGGTCATTGCCACCGATGCAGATGCCATCAACATTAGAAACAAGACCATTAAGCTGCGGGCAGTGTCTGATTTCCATTTGAGTTAGCAGAGGAAATTCAATGGTTTCAATTCCTTGATAGAAAATTGAAAGATTTGGAAGATGACATAGTCGAAGGCTCTTCAATTTTGGGAATGTTGTTGTGATATGCCGACTTTCATGTCCAATATTCTTTTCATTTTTTTCTTCATTCCATGAGAATACTTGCTCCATCATATCACAATCCTCGATACTTAAACTTTCTAGTTGGGGAAAACAATCCTTTGTTGTTGATAGTGGAAATAGATTGAGTAGTCTTTGACACCTAAAGACATATATGGAAGAAAGGTGGTTGTGAAGTGAAACAATGTTGGGACTCTTTTTCCACAAATGCTTTAGTGCTGGTAAGTCCTCAAGTTTTATTTCATTGAGATTCTTGAAAGAGTAAGTGGACGACGACGACGATGATGATGATGCGACCTCTGAAATTGGACCATCAATATCGAATATCTCTTCTAAGTTATCAAGACTCGAAAGCTGCATAAACTCCAAGAAAGGGAAAACTACAGTATCACCACTTCTTCGAATAATTGATGATGTTGTTGAACAATTTTGAACCTCAACCACCTAATGTTTTGAGCTACTCCCAGATCCAAACAATTTGAACCATCTCCTTTTAGAAATAAACATTCAACATTTACCACAAATTTGTGAATCCATTTTCCCAAGGCTATTTCTTCTCGTAGGTGGAGAGACATTATTCTCTGAAACCCACTCGGGCATTCATATACCAAACCAACATGACCAACCACAATGTGATATTTATCTATCTTTCGCGAAAGCCTAACCTGTTGTGCAGCTAAGCTAGCATCCTTCACTTGAATCTCCAAGCGGGTGAGATTGGACAGTGACTCGAGCACACTCAGACACACATTCTCATTTTCTTTTTCTTCATCATCTCGCTCCCATTTGTCAAAGCTATTTACTATCTTCAGCTCCTCTAATTTATTCAGGCTTGATATCACTCCTCGTCCTATTTTATTGATAGCTCGACAATCTGAAATTTCTAACAACTTGAGGCATTTTAGGCTCGTTGCTTCTGATGGCAACTCCTCGACAACATTACAATCACGACAGATGAAAATTTCAAGATTTAATAGCTCGCCAACAGTATGCATGGTCTTCATGGAACCATATTCTAAAATCAATGTTCGGAGATTTTTTAGGAATCGTATTGTATACGGTAATGAACTCAATGAATCATACTTGATGTACAACACATTGAGCTTATCCATTCCTTCAAAAGGAATGCCACTGATTAGCAATTCCTTATCTGCTGACTCATCAACCAATAAGAGACGAAGATTTGGAAAAGTTGACCCACTAGAAAGCTCAATTCTTTGTCCAAGGAAGTGAGAAATCCAGGCAGAAATATCACCGCATTTAATAAGCTGTTTTTCTTTTGAAGCAACAAAAATGGCTACATCTCGGACAACATCATGCATTCTGACATACAGTTCGTCCCAACCCTCCAACAACAAGCAACCACTTTTAAGCATCTCGACTAGAGAGTGTGTTCTATTTCGTACCTGCTCCAAATCCCTAATTCCATCAAACATGCGTAAGCCCATAGCATAAACAGTCAAATCCTCGAGAGGAATATTGTAATCTTCAGGAAAGAGGCAGCACAACAAGAATATGGATCTAGCATTCTGACTGCTCAAGTAATCATAACTTTAGTCTTAGTGGAGTATAAACATCTTTAAGAACTTCTGACAAATCTTCAGGGTTGGAACGTTTTAGTTGTAGTAATGCATCTTTCCAACTAGATAGGTTTTTCTGATCTTTCAGCGCCCCAGCAACATTTTCCAGGGCAAGTGGCAAACCTTTGCACTCCTTTGCAATTTCTTTTGATAAACTAGAAAACAAGTTTTGATCATCTGCATAAAACCCGAGTTTTTCCTTGAAGAAAGAAAATGCTTCTTCTTCAGTTAAGGTTTCCATTTCCAGAATCGGTTTAGCATCCATTCTGGCAAGAACACCCCTGTCTCGAGATGTCAAAAGAATTGAGCATCCATCCTTGGTATTCCTAACTCCTCTAACTTGAGATATTCCCAAACATCGTCGAGAACTATAAGGATTCTTTTCTCGACCATTAATCTGGTACATAGTTCTTTTGCTCTAGATGATAAACTTGCCCCTTCCAATTTCAAACCCAAACTTCCAGCTATCTCACCTTGGATTTTCTCCTTGTTCGGCTTTTGACTAACAACTGCTATCATCGATTCATCAAACATTAGCTCTTCCCTCACTCTATTCATGATTTTTTTCGCCAGAGTCGTCTTCCCAATACCTCCCATCCCATATATCCCCATTATCCTAACTTTTTCATCTCTCAAAGTTGCCATGATATCTTCTTCAACTTCTTTTCTAGATTCAAACTCGCGTGTGCACCTTTCTAGAATATCTAGCACCATTGATGCAGGTGGTGGGCGATGATGGGATACGACACTAATATCGCGACTATCCTCCCTCTTCTGCTTCATAGCTTCAGCTATCTTATTAGCTCTCTTGCTTACAGAATAACGAGATTTCACAGACAAAAGGCCACCACCTCGTACGTTGGTAATTTCCATCTCCAATCCACTCATCTTTTCTTGGATCTCGTTCACTTCCTTCAACCAAGAATCAACCTTAGGATCAACCACTTGTGCATCATTTTTCGCGATTGCGACATCCATCTCAAGCCCATCTCTTTCGTCTCCAAGTTTTTTGGCCTCTTCTTTAAGGCTCTGCACATTGATATTGAAACAACAAAGATAATTGAACTGGCGTTTGATTGGTACAACAATGCATTTTCCAAGTTCAATAGCTGATCCAAGAACACCCAAAACAATTTCCGCCATTTCCTGCACTTCTTATGCCGATTGTGTTCCAAGGAAATAACAATATAACGATGTTATAATTAAAGTTTGAGGTTAGAAACGTATATAGATGATAAGAGAGAAGAATGAAGATGTTGAAGATAAGTAATAACATAAAGATTCAAGCAAATATAGCTAACATCTGTGATTATGACGAATTAACAACATCCCTGTACAAAATGTTCTGTGCAGTTTCTAATTTTTCATGATTTCTTTATATTGATTGATCAAAGTAAACTTTGACACAAAAGAATTTCAAATTATTAGAAGCATATTTCAAATTACCTACCCAGCAGCAACTCTTTGCTTTTCCAGGAGCAATATTTATCTCATCTACAGCAATGATAAATTTAAGAGGACCAATAATAGTTTTGTATTACTTTTTCTACTTTTTTATAAATAAAAAAATATTAGAACTTGCACCAAAATCTCGTCTTATTAATAGTCAGATATGAGCTGGATACGCAATTACTTTATTTATAAATTATAATTACAATATGAATTGTTGGGTCTTTCATCGGTCAATTTTTTGTTTACAATACAATTGAGCTAAATTATTTAAAAAAACATAATCAGATTAAAAAATTGTGTTATTCTGCAAAAAATTGTTGAAGATTTCTTCATGAAAAATCTTATCCATCAATATCAGATAAAAATATATTGTCAAGGAATTAACGTCGTACCTTTTACAGACACCCCAGACTTGAGATTTTTGGCTGTGCAGAGCTTTTGATATTTATCTATTTTGAATATTTGTTGAAGAAAATGGGTTTGAAACCAATTTGGTACTAAATCCAGAAAAATTGTGTATCAATGATTGTTGATTGAATAATAAGAGCCTGCATTATCCCATTGAAGCATTCTGTCAAACAGGTGGAGCGCAACCGAGTAATTCCATTTTGTGAAACATAATATACCCAAAAATCAAAGATGGGTTTTGAGGAGGAAAAGTATCTATTTTGGTGACTGAATATTATTCTTGGATATATAAGTATTTAAGGAAGATAATATTGCAGAGAGGCAATGATGCAAGTTGAATTAAAGAGTTCCTCTGCAACTAGCACAAGTAAGCTGATTTTATTGTTCGCATTGTATTTCGGCATGTAAATACTTGCTAAATTTGTACATCTATTTCTGTTTCACATTTGATTTTATGATTTTAATAATTTAATAGGAATGAGGATTTTCTTATTAAATATTTTCGTGATTTTTTATGGCCCATAAATATTTATAAATATACAAAGACAAAACACAACAGTCATATTGTCTGATCGAATTGGGTCCATCATGACATTGTAGAGGTCAAGATCTCGAATTTAATGGACTGAACCTTGTTATGTTTTTTTTAGCTTTGAAACTTGTGATACACATACATCAAATTACTATGAAGAAGTGATTGGATATGAAAAAGACGATGAAGAAGTGACAATAACAAAGTAATTGAATTTACATAAAAGTGTTTTTTTTTTTTTAATATTGTACAATATATAATGTATTGTAATTTATAATCTTATATTATAAGGGGTCAAATTTTAAACTCTACTCAGGCTCTATAATTTTTAGAACTTGTATGCATGTGTACTTTTTTGAATTTGGATCATGTGTCATATAATAACATCACGTGCACATAGGCCCATACAGTTCTATAATGCATTTTTAGTTGAATAGCAATCCAAATACACAATACACCTGTATAGGTGTACTGCAATGCATATGCATATGCATAATCCAAATCCGTACTTTTCATCAAGATTTTCATATTCCAAGATTTCAAAATATTGAATTTCCTTCGCATCCTTAATCCTAAAGCAAACAGACACTTATGATTTAGAATTAATTCTGAGCATTTTCTCCAACAGATACTTAAATAAGCCAAGATGTCATGTTCATTTGTAATTCTTCAGAAAGTAACATCTTCTTAGAGCAAGAGAATGTTGCATCTTGATTCTTCCCATTTTTCCACTTACTAATGCCTAATCATCCAAGTTAATATCACAAAATAGAACACAGTATTTTCCCACTTTGCCGCTTCATGATATCTAAATGCTACTTCATCAGATCTTTTAAGGATTTGTTTGGCAATCAAGTTAGTCCATCAATACCATCCTTACCTCAGCTACCAAACAAACCCCCAAAGTGAAAGAGAAACAAACACAACATAAGCCCTTGAAACAGAACCAAAGTCCCCCATATATTGATATAACAGAATGAATAAACCAAAGGTATTTTTTGCTACCAATGTATACATCAAACCAGAGTCATTAAGCTCAATATTTCCCCACATTAATAGTAGGGACAAATGCACAATACAAACTGCTTCTAAATTGTATCACAAGCAGTGCACGCCACGTGTAAAAAACGAAAACAAACGACAATATTATCGACCATAATGCAACAAGACTTAGACTAGGCTCATGCACTAGCTTTCTAGTGCATCGCCTCAAATAATAACGTAACTGCTTACTGAGGAAAAACGGGAGGACCGATTGTTCTGGTATTATACGACTCACAATGCCTGCATTTCTGACCGATTATATGGAAGTAAACTTCAGTAGTATCATTACAGTCATTGCAAAGAATCCACACCTTCTTGTATCTATATTCTTCGGGCATCACCATTGATTCAATCTGGAAGCAAAAAACATCTTCAATTTAATCAAAAGTCGAAACAAAAAACAGCTAAATACAGAATACGAAACCTAGCTACCTCATCATCGATTACTTTCCAGGTTCTCGACATGTCCATGATCGACTTTGAGCATATCGGGCAGCAATACCTATACACAATTTGAACCATATGTTTCAAGTAATTGAATTGAAATATTATTCGTAAAAACAGAATACATTGGACACAAACGTTGTGTATTTCCTTACTTCTCACGCTTGATCAGCTCGTGGTAACATTCACAATGCATCGTGTGTCCACATTTCATGACCGTTGTGTCCTTGAGAGAGTCGAACAGATACTGCAAATTCAAGAATCGCACATCATCATACAACACATGAGGCTAGTTCATTTTCAAGAATCGGAGAAACTAATGAAAGAAACCTCATAGCATATAGGACAATGGTGCCTCATGGAATTTTCGACACAGAGGTGATTGTTGCGTAAACCAATCGAATAGCAAGAGCCTGCAATATCAAGATCAACATATGAAATCGAATTTTACCAGAAAATAACCTCTATCTTATCAATTCTTACAACATACTCCCTCTGTTCAAATTTAACTGCCGTTTTAGAGAAAATAATTTGTTCCAAAATTTATGTTGCTTTTGGTTTTTGACAGGAAATTAAATATTTTTCAATGCCTTTTTCTTGTATTGTATGCACCATGGACTCGCTTACATCTTTTAAACGATATTAATTGTTTTCACTTAACAAAATTAGATGTTTTAGTTGAATAATATTAGTTGCTTTCATTGAACAGTATTAATTGTTTTCACTGAACAGTATTAGAGTTTTCATTGAACAATATTAGTTGTATACCAGGTGCACATGAAACTTACTAAAAAACGACCGTTAACTTGGAATGGAACGGAGTATTAAAAAAATTAACTAAACAAAGCATACCACACTTCTTGCAATGGAAGAAGTTCTCACGGCCTCCAATCCTAACAACAAAACATAAGATCAAATATGAAAACACGAGACCCAAACTCATCGAATTCATAGTTCTACACAAACCTGCAGATCCCACAGTCGTCACAATGGAACTGCCCTTTCTCAATCTGCATCAATCAACAATCCCATTAACATCAAAGATCGAACTCAGAATGGCCAAACCATAAAAATCGAACTTGATCATTACATCATCGTCGTAAAACTTGCAGATGTCGCAAAAATACTCCCCCATATTGACACCGCAGTTTGTGCAAACTCGAGCAACCTGAATGAGGAGAAAATCGACTCGACAAATTAACCAATTAAGATATAAGTATACGAAGCAATAAATACAACTCGGATTAAGGACATACGGGCTGCTCCGTGTCGCAAACAGAACAGATAACCTGCAACATAGGTAAGAAAATCGGACAATAATAAACATATCGAAAAGTATATATACGTATAAAAGTAAATTAAAGGTCGAAGCAAGAAGAGTACATTTCTGCAAGGGACATACTTGTTTCACTTCAGAACGGTCTAACTCATGGCGATCGTATATGATACGCAGCATATTCTGCCATTTTAACACCATAAAACAAATCAAATCAACCTATTTTGTATAATAAAGATGTTTAAATATTCGACGAAAATTAATTACCGCAGCTTCGTTGTGGCAATGGCGACAATCGTAGACTTCATTGCAGCAAGGAGCTCTGATCTTACATCTTCTTCTGTAATGTTTGCATCTATATTGAACAGAACAAGACTATGTATTTAAATATGCCAGATCATGTCCCAATCTGAACAAGATCAAGAAATTGCCGCTTTAATATGCTTTGCAAGTAATACTTTATAGTAAAACAACTAATACCTTTTAATGAAACAACCAATACCGTCAAACTAATACCTTTCCATGAAATAATGAATACATCAAACTGATACCTTTTAATGAAACATCGAATACCATCAAACTAATACCTTTTAATGAAACAACTAATACTTTTCAAAAATACACTCAAAATGCAAATCAGCTTCACTGTAAAACTTGTTTTCACAAGAATTTGCCCTACACCCCAAATAATAGTCCAATTTTTAAACATAAAGACATATGTGTATATCATTGAAACAAAATCCCCTGTTTTGCACATAATATGGCTAATAATCAACTTATTTACCCAAATAATTCTTCAGATTTTCAAACAAAGGCATAGGATTGTGAATCTGATTTTAACTTCTAAAGACCCAAACTTTCACTTACATTCAACACAAACATCAGCATAAGAAACAATCATCAAAAAACAAGGCAAACCCACTTACCCATGAACTAAAATCACATAGGTTTAACCTCACCCTGCATCTGAAAACCTAATATTTATATATACACACGCATATACATACATGATTTATGAAGAAAGAGAGAGAGATACCCATAACCCATCTTCCCAAAAGTAAGGCGATCATCAGAGCTGCCTTCCATTAGCATTTTCAAGATTCCAATCAAAGAAAATCTTGAAGAGCAGAGTAAGAAGTGGGAAAGAAGAGCAGAGATGTACAAAAGAAGATGAAATTTAGATGGCCATCATGTCAAGTGCATTCATGCATTTATTTATTGGCATATAGTTATAACCTTATCATTATTTTCCTATATTAATTAATTCATTAATATTTATAACATACATGTTACATCTCAACATTGTCAGGCACACTGTGGAGTGTAGATACCTCGCCATATTCCATGCATCACTTTTTAATTTTTATATATTCCAGTTGGTTCCATATTAAATATGATAATGTGTATATGATCATTCAATTATCACAATAAATATTATTTTATAATATAAATTATATATTTAGTCAATTGCTATTAATACTTTTGTTGTAATATAAATTACATATTTTAATATTATGAGTAATAATATTTATGTAGTAAAAAGTATACTTTTCAATTATTTCAATTAATATTATTTAATAATATAAGGCACATTCATTAATTAATTTTATAAATTTTTATGTGAAATTTGTTCATCATGTACTTTGCCCCACTAAAACATGTTTAAATTTTAGAAAATGACCAACGATAATTTAAAAGATAAATTTTTATATGAAACTTCGCTTGAAACATGTCTAAATTATAAGTATATGATTCATTTCTCATTAATTCTTAATGTTTTTTTAAACTGAGGTAGAGTGAGGTTATTTGGTATTCACACCGCAAAATTATTAAATATATACATTGCTCGTCAAAATTGCATATATATATACCCCGACAATTGATTTGTATGGTAAAAGAAAATGCTTTTAATTATATTTTTCACCTCTTTAAAAATGATTTTTTTTAATTTGAAATAAATATACTCTACTACTCCCTCCGTCCCATTTGAGGGTTCACACTTTGACCGGCACACATTTTAAAAAAAACTGGCTTTGTTGACTTTTCAAAGGGGATGGAGGGTGGAAATTGTGAGGGTGGAGATTGTGTGGTGGAGATTGTAAGATTCTTTTCTATATTTGGGATGTGCAACTTGAAATGGGACGGACCGAAATGGAAAGTGTGAAGGCTCAAATGGGACGGAGGGAGTACCATTTTTTAAAAGATAAATTTATTTTAGGAATAACTTTTAGCCATGATTTAATAAGGAAAGCGGATGTGGTGAATAAATGGTATGACATTTGACAAAAACTTGTATAAACATGGTTCATGCTATGAATTTGTATTTTAGTTTATGGCATTTGACTCTACACAATGTATAATATGAGTCAAATTTAGTAATTTAAAAAAGTGTGTTGAAAAAATGAAATTGTTCAAATAATTTAAGTTCATAGTATAGACCTGATTGATATAGAATCAACTCATGAGATTTTATGTATACTTAAATGTCTAACCCCGAGACTTTTATCATGTCATTACGGGTGTTGGTCGTAATGCCAACAATCAATCACTACTAAGAATAAGTGATAATTACTACTAGGTGCAAGATTTGAGAGAATATTGTTGATAGGTGCAAAGAAATTAAAACATTACTACTAGGTGCAATTTAGCACATGAATTGTCCATATTGACCTTGTTTTCCAATAAAGGGCCCGGTCCTTTTTCATCTCAAAATCAAATCACACGTCCCTACAAACCACTCCATCTGCACTCTCTCTCTCTCTCTCTCTCTCAACATTGATTCCACTGCCATTGAAATTCGGACGCTGCCGTAGCTCCACCATCAGATCCGCCGCGACGCGTGTAACATCATAACCGCACTACTGCAACTAAGGTTCCGATATGGTGTGGGTTTTTCCGATTTGTTATTGGGACCGCCTCATGGGTCCAATTTGTGATTTCGATTTAGTTGGGTTGGTCCAATTCGCCTCATGGGTTCCGATTTAATTTGTCCATATTCGATTTCTACGGATTTTGGTGGGGGTGGTTTGAGTTGTTAGAGGGAATTTAGTTGGCAGGGTTTGAGGTAGGAGGTGATGTCTTCTTTGAAGGATGCGATGAAGGTGTGTTCTTTGTTGGAGGGGTTTGGGGTGGATTCTGGGTTTGTTGCGGAAGAGAGGGGAAGTGGCGTCCATTTGCAGAGACTGTGTATGTGGGAGTTTATGGGTGGATTTGTATTTTTTTATGAGATTTGATATGTTACTCATATTTTGGTTCTTATTTGCTGGGAACAATGAGAAAATGAAGATGGTGGAAGAAGATGAAATGGATCTGCTGGTTTTTTGAGTTTTTTTCTTCAAATTCAATGCATAGGTTCATGAGAATTATGCATATGTTCATATGTTCGTGCATATATTCATGTATTCGTGCATATGTTCATGCGACGAACAGATAATATATGTTTGCTTAAGAAATTTTGAAACAATATACATTCCCTTCACTCTCCCCTTCCTCTCCTGTATTTTTTAAAAACCACAAAAGCCCCTACTGTAAATTACGCATCTGGAAAATAAAGAGGAAGAAAAAAAATAGATGTTTAGATTCTTCCGGGCGAGAGCGACGATACAAGAAATTTTCGAAACTGAATTAACCTTTTCTTCACTCTTCCTTTCCTCTCCTATTTTTAAAAAAGCACAAATCCCCTATTGTAAATGGTGCGCCTGGAAAAGAAAGAGGGGGAAGAAAAAGAAAGAGGAGGAATGAAGGTACAGTGTGTTGGTTTTGATGGGATGGGGCGGCAGGTTTATTGGGAATTGTATTTTGGAATGGGAGCTGAAAAAATAGGGTCATTAAGGGCAATAAAATCTTAACACATGTCAATTTGAACCTTTTAGTAAAATTAAAAAAATATTGCACCTATTTATAATAAAAGCTTTAGGATTGCACCTCTTAGTAGTCCACTCGAACAATAATGAGAATGCACTTTGGTAATGGTAGACTATTAAATTACTATAATTGGAAAGAGTTGGAGGATTATTTATGAGTATTTATGGAAAGAAGATAAGGCAGCGTGATAGTGAGCGTGGAGTGGGTGGGCAAGTGGGACAAGGCACCGCAAGTTTAGCCAATGGCAGGGAGTTGGAGTTGGAAGAGTGAAACCTTATAAATCAATCTCTTCACAACATTAAAAGTAAAGTAACCGTCTCTTGGTGACAGTTAAAAGATCTTGCTTGCTTGGCACCCAATTTTGATGGAACTGAGCTCCATGTGATTTTTTTTATACCTGTCCCAAATCAGAGCTCCCATTGGTTAGAAACTGTCAACATATTACCAATGGTCCAATAACTTTATTTGTATCCATAAATAAGTATGTCTCCGTCATGTTTTAAATTATTAATTTATTATTTAACTTGTATTTTAACAAGTGAGTTATTTATTAGTATATGAAATGATAAAATAATTTTTAAGAATGTGGAGATAAATAAGGGGTAAAACTATTATATCTCATTTTAAAAGTCTTTTTATCATTTCAAATACTAATAAACAACTTGTTTGCTAAAACACAAGCTAAAAAGTGAATGCGCAATTTAAAACAGGACAGAGGGAATAACGTATACGGAAATGTAAGTAACGCAAACGGAAACATAAAAACACACTGGTTGGAAAATTACCAAAGATTTTTTTAATATCAAAATATTTTGTCTTATAATAAAATAGGAGAAACATATTTATAGGGAAAACTAGGGCAACATTATTAAATTTCTAACTTAACGACTAAAAAAAAGTATTAATTAAATATCACAAAAATTCTAATTAAGAAAGACATAAAATAATTAGATAAAAAGACAAAAGGAAAGTTGAGATTTTATCAATAAATGCAATTACGTCCCCGCCAAATGGTATTATAAGTTTTTATTTTATCAATTTTTTTTCTTTTTAGTATCAATTTTAATCATTTTCGCTGAATAATGGAATATTGGCTAATTAGTCTTGTATGCATCAAGGTGCACCGTGCATTTATAGTGCATTTTAAAAACATGCAACTTGTTATATTAAAAGATGCAATTTATTTACACTGAGTCGTTGCATCTTTTAACATAACAAGTTGTAAAATTCTAAAATACACTATGGGTGCACGATGCACCTGATGCACATGAGACCGACTCTTGAATATTTGATTGAAAATTGGCCCAACCTTTTATTTTGGTTACATTAATGATTGTCACCACTCTCATTTAAACTGTCTTTCATCTAAGAAGCTAAACCTTCAATGTTTTTCATGTTTTGGTTATACCTTCCCCGTGAATCGCGTCTTCAAAATCACAAATTTAAGTTATTATGTGGCTAATTAGAGTAATTTACGTTGAGGCGAGGGTCGAGACATATACAACACTTTTCTTCTCACTGAACCCGTCATTTCAATATTTTTTTCCTTGACATTTTGTATGTTATAACATATTTCGGATCAAAATTAAAAAAAATTCGACGAAAAAGACTAAAATTAACTCCAAAATGATCAAAATTAATAAAACAAAAACTTACAAGACTATGTGTGTGTTTTGAATCACTACTACAACACTAGAAGTGTTTTTTTTTTTAAAGTTGGGTCACACTAGCTTAAAAAAACAAACACTTCTATGGTGTGGAGCAGTGGTTGCAAACAACCCTTATATGTGGATAAGGGAAAAGATTACATGATCATTTGTGGATTTTTCTAGTTAGAAACTCTTTCTTGAATTTTTTATTTTAATTAAAAATTTGAGAACATTTATTTTATGACAATTCTTGTTAGAGACTGTAAACAAATTAAAGGCAAAAAAATTTATATGCAAGTTGTATTGTATACAATGAGAAATATTAATTCGATAAATAGTACTCCCTCCGTCCCATGAGGACTTAAATACTGAAAATGACACGCAAACTAAGTAAAGTGGGTTTGAGTGGAATAAAATAAGGGTGTTGTGAGTGTATTAATATTATGTTTGTTTCCATTTTGCGAATGTTCAAGTAATGTTGAGGCTTCCAAATAATAAGACAAGTGTTCAAGTAATGTTGGGACGGAGGGAATATCATTTTTTAATATACAATTAATATTTTTTATCATAGGAGTTTATATTTTTATTCGCACAAATAAAAAAGAATTAAAAAAAATATTTTTTATTTAAAATTACACCGTACAGCATAAAAAAAGAATTAAAAGAATATTTTAGTTAAAATTACACCACAAAGTGTAATTGGCGCGACGACGAAGCGTTAAAATTAAGGAGTATAATTAACACCGGTTCAAATTTCAAACCATTAATAATTAATAAGTAAAAATAGTAGTTCTAGTGTGAAAACAATTTTCATGTATAAAACATTATAAAATCACCCTAAATCATGACTTATTCGGGTCGGGTGAACCATCTACATCCTAAACACTAAATAATTAACCTTAAATCATGATCTATTCGGGTCTGGTGAACCTTGAACCACTCGGGTCGAGTGAACCATGAACCACTCGATTTTGTCTTACCTTCACCATATATAGAATTTGTTTGTAAATAAAAGGTTTTTTATGTATACAAATTTTCATACTAGACTTTGTCCTAAAAGCAATTGTGATGGTCTGCATACGTGTGTTACAAACTCGATCTTAATCTTAAATTAGAAATAAATCAATTTACTTTTCGATCTGTCCCATAATAACATGCACACCTCAAAATAGAAAACTTTTTATAATCTTCATCCTCACAATATCCATAATATTAAATAAAATGTCATTATTTTTGGCCCCATATATACATACAATTTAATTCCTTTATTTATTTAATATATAAAAAATTATAAAATTATCCCTCAAAACTCTACTCATTATTATATTTAAAATTTTTATACCTATTTTGAGGTGCATATTATCGGGGATGCAGGAAACGTACTTCTTGTTTATTTATGCTTTCTCTTACCTTCTGCTTTTCCAATTCAGTAGAAAATTTATCATCAATAGAGATGATTTTGTTTATGCTTTCTCTATCTTTATCAAATACTAGCTTACATGTTAACATTTTTCTCTCGGAGGCGGAGCAGTCCAATATACCAGTTTATTAACCCCACTTTATTAGTATCTCATCCAACTCAAAACTTAAAACTTATTAAAAAGTATATAGATATAAAAAGATTGCATATGAGCAAATATATTTGCACATTTTGGATAACTTGATTGTATATATTCCCTCTGTCCCGATATATTTATCCTACTTCTTTTTATTGAATTATTTAAGAAATAATATTAAAATAATATATAGTGGGTTTTTATAATATTTAATGGATAAAAAGTGAAGGTATTTAGGGTAATTGGGATGAAAAATGAGGGGAATAATATTAAAAGAGGACAAAAACTCGTATGAGACGGTCTCATACATGAGACGGGTCTCATACTTGGCCCATATCACATCAATTTGACTGATTTCCCAAAGGCCTAATTACAACCCGTTTGACTGCTTGGCGCAACAGGCCAAAATACCCGAAAAAGCCCTCTTACTTGATTAGCCTGCTCTTTCCAATTATTCTCTATTGTTTGAGTAATTTCTTACTCCGATCGCCGCTGCTTCTCCACCCTCCACCGCACGAACGCTGTGTTCTTAGTTGTTTACTGGAGAATTTCTCCCGCTCAAACCTCTCCCTCACAAATACCGTGTTTACCTTTTACTAGGTTAAATTCTTTCTTGAGTGGATGAATTTCTGGTTCCATTTGACCTCATTTATTATTACTAGGTTCCAACTTTTTAAAACATTACTATAAGGTTTCAAAAGGTGGTTGGATTACATAAATGTCCTTAATGAGTCTTCTTGCTACTACTTTTTTATCTTCTTGCTCCTATTTTCTATCTTGTATTTATTTATTCATATTTTGTCTTATGTCTATTTTTCTTTATTTATTCCTAATTTTTTTATATGTATTGTACAATAAGAGAATTGTTGGTAATTTTTGGATATTTTTCTTTATTTAAAATAGGATGATGTTATGTATAAACATTCAAAATTTCATATCTAAATCGATTAAATACCAAATTTTATATATTTAAAATAAAAAAAATTACATATCCTCATCGAAATTCTGAAGAAATTTACATATTTTCGTCTTTTTTGACATGCACATATGCATCCGTACATGCATATATGCATCCGTACATGCACATATGCACGAAATACATGCACATATGCACGAAATACTCTTTTTTGTTTAGTTAAGTTATTAATCATTTCCAGTTACCTAGCAAATCAAACCCATAATAATTCATTCTTAATGCACTCTTTCCTTATCTAGTTATCTTATCCATTGTAAATAAATATTAGTACTGTTTCATAGAACTTATGTACCATAAATGAATATTGGTACTATTTTAATTTAGGGTGTTGATTGTGTTTTCTTTCTAATGAACAACATGGTGTTTTTTTGTAGGAGAAGTATATTCTACTCTTCATTTATGAAAGATACGTATGTGACTTTTTAATAAAACTATCGTATCTTTTGATTATTTTTAACGTGTAATCTATTATATTTATAACTTTTATTTTGTTTTGACTAAAGGCTCTGGTATGGCGCACATTAAGACTCAATTGTAGTTCAAGGATTGTGTTGTAGATTGAATATTTAACCAACAGAAAATGGTTGGTTTCTGCAAGAAGAACCCTATTTTAGAAGAGGTCCTTGCAGATAAAAAAGAGAGAAGAAGAAAATGAGAGTTTATGTATATTCAATCACTTGTTATGAACCCTATCTTTATCATGGTTGCTACTTATCACTAGACTTGATTGCACTGATGTGTAATGTCCTTTAAAGTACTAGCTGTAACATTATAAGTTGATTTTCAAATATGAGATTGTAGTATCAACATTGGTATTCATATCTTTTGTCTTCTTACACTAATTGATGATCATATTGTGCTTGTTGTTTAATAGTAATCATTTGCTTTTGTCATATGTGAACCTTTTGTGGATCATTGTTTTGATCACGGTTAGGATAGGTTATTTGTGTCATCTCCATTGGTATGCTTGATTCTTGCAAAACTCAGCTTAGAGTTTATTGATTCCTAAATTGTATAAAGTGATACCATAATAAGAGATCTTGACCAGATATTCATGATATATTTGATATTCATGACTCAGTAGTTGATACACCTAATCAGATTCTTATAACCTTATATAGTATGAAGATTAAATGATTAAAATAATTTTATAGATTTTATTGGTTTTGATAATCAACTAATATACTACAATACTAATAGAGTTGAATAATAGACGTAATTGATTGATTTCACTAATGAGGGGAATCCCCAATATATACAATACAACAAATGAATGTATGGAAAGATACACAATCACATAATTTACAAATAAAACATTCTATGGAATATTCTAGAACATTATTCCTTAATATGCCCCCGCAAAATTGACGTACCATCAGCTACAGAAATTTTGGATCGTAAAAGTAAGAATCGAGCACGAGCAAGAGGCTTTGTTAAGACATCCGTCAATTGATCAAGAGTGTTGACATATGAAACAGAGAAGATCCCCTTTGCGAGGACAAATCACGAACAAAATGTAAGTCTAATGCAATATGTTTCATCCGAGAGTGCATTATAGGATGCAATGCTAGACGGGTGGCACCTAAATTGTCACATAAAATACGAGGTGGTGTAGGCAGTGAGATACCAAGCTCCCGAAATAGTTGGAAAATCCAGCAGACCTCAGCTGCAGTTGAAGCAAGGGCCCGATACTCCGCCTTAGTGGATGAGCGAGCCACACCCCGTTGTTTGTGGGATCTCCAGGAGATTGGATTTGGGCCGAAAAAAATAACATAAGCAGATGTAGATTTTCCATCTATGAGATTCCCACCAAAGTCCGAATATGAGTACGCCGTCAAGGAAAGTGTAGTGGGATGGCGAAGCAATAATCCATGATTCAAGGAGCCTTTTAAGTAGCGTAGAAGACGTTTAACTGCTAACCAATCATCATGAGTAGGAGCAGCCATGGATTGAGCAAGACGATTCACGGCAAATGAAATGGCAGGCCTCGTAATAGTCAAATATTGAAGTCCACCAATAGCACCCCTATATTCAGTGGGATCAACATGACCAGAGACTGATAGAGACGAGGTGTTGCCATAGGTGTGCTAACTGGTTTAGAACCATCCATGTGAAATCGTCGGAGTAAGTCATGTTGGGATTATACTGGAAAGTATGCTTTTACTTTGTATAATCAAAACTGAATTTCGGACTTATTTACTGAAATAAATTGTTTATCATTGATGCTTTAAATATCATCGAATGTTACATATATTTATTGCATAACTGTTCATTAAATAGTACGTGTTACATTGTAGTTAATTTAGTGATACCATATCACAGAAGATTAAATTAACAATCCCTTGTAACTAAAAGTACACCATTCACGACCTAGATGGAAATGAACAATCCATCGTGAAAGGTTGAAGTGTAAGGCTCGGATTGGCTTGTCTTGACCAAGAGATTACACTAGTGCTGTTGATGACCTTTGAATAGGACCTACAGGAGGACAAATTCTTCAGAACTGAACAAGGAAGAATTAGACTTCAGTGGTTCGTTATTTCTCAATCTTCGTTCCTTAAATAGGATCATGTGTGGTTGGTAACTATTGCTTTGACTTATCATGGGTAGAGAATCAACGAGATTCAATACTTTTTATCTTGGGCAATATTATTGGTCACATGTGATTGCTAAGATTTAATACGAAGAATCGTGTGCAAGTATGCTTGTTCGATTTGCCCCCTTGGGAGGTTCATAAGCTTTATCATACCAAATCTTGCAAGTGGAACTAGTTTCCGGTATGGATAATAATGTTGAACCGTTCCTTGACCAAGGACAAAAGATATTAATTAACGGAAAGCTATTTCAGCGGCTTGAATTAATTAATGGGCTAGATAATCTTAAACACGGGAAATAATAACCGGGAGCCATATTGACTGTAATATGGGTTAATATGGATAGTGCAATATTAATTATGTAGTGGGATTAATTAATATTTATGGGCTTGAATAATATTGTGGCTCAATATTGATAATTCAAGATCCATTGGAAGGTCCAATCTTAATTCTCCTAAAGGCTCCCTAAGTAGCCCAACATATAGTCCAATAACTGAAAAATGTGTTTAAAATAAAATAAATATTGTTGCCTTATTTTTCCATGAAATTCGAAATTTATGGATAAAAGGGGAGAAAGATTTTCTTTGAATTTTGTTATGGAATGAAGATATGTATTTTGGAATACAAGATTATCTCATTAAATTCAAGAAATCTCCCACTTGGTTATCCATAGGGAAATATTTGAAAATTTTAATAATTAAGGGAAAGAAAGATTTTCTTGATTTTCTTGAAAAGATATTATGGAAGATATGTATTTCTTGAAATACAAGAATATCTCATAAATTCAAGAAGATCCAAATCTTGGATTCTTGCCCTATAATTTTCGAAATTAATCCATAACAAAAAGTAGGTGGGATTTTGTGGAATATTATAATTATGGGAAAAAGAATATAGGAGATATATTCAAGATTTCTTGGAGATCAAGAAAAGATTTTCCCACATTGTTTTTGCCCTAAAAATTCGGCCACCTCCACTCTATAAATAGGGGATGATTCTTTCATTCCCAAGTACAATTCCATGTGCTGGAAAAATTAGTAAATCCACAAAGGTGGTGCAACAAAGTTTATTTTCCTGTCCTACCACCGGATAGTCGAGCAAGGATTAAGGGAATACTTGGAAAGTTCTTTTGGTGAGTCTAATCAACAAGACCATTGCCGTCCCAAGAGGTACGTTCACGTAAACTCGTAGAAATTCGCATCACGTAAGAGGTTTTACGTGAATTGATTATATGCATGATTTGTTGTTGGATTATTATTTGAATTAATATAGGATTAATTCATGCTAGTAATAATTATAAGAATTAAATTTGTATTTAAATATTCATCCCGAATAGATCCATGCAAATTATTCCCCAACAACTGGTATCAGAGCCACGGTTTCGGGCTCTGAATTTTAAATTGTAATTTAATTCGTTGTCATTAAATTTGAAATCGAATAGTAGAATTGCTAGATCTTTTTTTGCAGGTATCCAATTGTCATGGAGTTTAATGTGTTTATTTATGCATGCATATAAATTGTGGTTTTTAATTCGATTCGTTCGGATTCGTTTTGCCTCGTGAGAAAATCCACGAGTAGATTAGGATTTGTTTGATTTGATCAATGTAATAGACTAGTCTAGATCTAGGTTTATTTATCTTTTGTAAATAAATTGTAACCGGATCGAAAACGGAGGTGGAGACGAAGAATTAAAGGATAAAATCCAGAATCGGGCGTAGGCGACGTGCGTCGCGCGAAACGTGCCAAGGGAGGCACGCACGCGATGCGGACGCTAGCAGGCACGCATGGGCGTGGGGCGAGGTCGAGGGCCGAGCGACCATGAGGATCGAGAGAGACAAGACGGGCGACGATAGCACACTGCACCACCGGCTTGTGGCGGATTGTCGGACGGAGGCGAGAACGCGGATGCTGCGCAGGCTCGCGACGGGGACACTTCAGTCCGCTGAAGTTCGCTTGAGCAAGGCAAAGGCTGGCGGCGGAAGCGGATGTCTTGGTACGCTGTGGCGTCGCCGAGTCTTGCCGAACCCGCCGAGGCGTCTTAGAAACGGCAAAGGAAGCTGCCGAGGTGTGTCGAGACGACTTGGCTTAAGGGCGGCGGATGCGGACGTGCATCCATTTGAGCTACTTGGCATGGCGTTTCGAGACGGAGTTCTTTTCTAGACGATCGAGTGGGAGAAATTCAAGACGGCGTTTCTTCAAAAATCAAGCCAAGAAAAATCAAACCATGACAATTGGATAATTTGTGTCAAATATGTTTATTTTCCTCTTGCTTGATTTATTATTGTGTTATCTTATGCTTTATTTAATTTGTTTAAATGTGTTTGCATGAGAGTTGCCCAATGAAAAATCTCACCTTCAAAATTACTAAGTATGTTTAAATAATTAATTGACAATTTTATTTCGGAAAATAAAATTGAATTAATTTTGACCTCCATGATTTATTTATTTGTGAATTCTTTTGGAGAAATTCCCCCCACGGGACGGTCAAAAGTTGGCTTTCACATGAATGAATTCAAAATGGATGATTGTGGATTATTACTAGTGGCGACGATGACCCTTCCCACGAGGCTCGTTCAAAGCTAAATAATAATCATGTATTTAATCATGGTTATTACTTAGGTATAAAATTGATATGCATATACTTCCCCGAAGTCCCTGTCAATTTTATATTGGTCAAGTGGGAGCCAACTATTAATCTGGATATTAAAGGTTTGTAACTGTTCTTGTTTGTAACCTGCTTGAATGTGTTTAAATAATGACCCACCCCACGTGGCTTATTTAAACTGTTTTGAGATGTTGGCTAATGCATGTTCATATTTTTTTTGAGATTTTAATATGATGCATGTGATCGAACCTTGTGATATACTTGTGCTTATGCATATAGTTATTTATTTCAGTTCAGCATGTCGTAACTTTTTAATCCACTGTTAATATACTTAAAGTCAATACAATATGTATGGAAACTATATTGATTGGAAGCGAAAAATTATAATTGTCTAAGCGCAAAAAAAGCACAAGTGGATTCTTGACACACCAAAATCAGATGAGCCAACTGACGAGTCAAAAATGCGGAACTCGTCAGATCACCTTGTGAGAGATGTCGTCGCTGAAAATGGTGGAGGGCAAAACCATAAGGGATTACGTCCTCAAAATAGATGGCCCATCTGAACAAACTTGAGGTTCTGAGTGCAGATTATAATCTGGAGACTCGGATGAATTTGATATTTCACTCTCTGCCCAAAAGTTTCTGAGCATTTTGGCCTCGCTAGCTGATTTGTTGCAAACTTTGGTCTCGGCAGAGATATTGATGGGGCACCAAACTCAAGCTTTAACAGCAAGTGGTAAGTCTTTATTTTCTAGGCCAAGGGAAGGCAAGAAAAGGAAGAGGACCAAAAGCCATAAGCAATAAAACTCAACTATTGCCAAGGGCAATGGTAAGATGAGGAATGCTTGTGGTGTCAAGGAAAATCCAAAGAGGAAGTGCTTAAGCTGCGGTGAAAGAGGACAATGGAGGTTTGCTTGTTCCAACCCCAAAAGGGGCGGAAAGAAAGGTAATTCTCACGCACTAGTTGTTGAAACTTGTTTAGCGGCGTATACATCTCATTCGTGGGTGGTTGATACGAGATCCACTAATCATGTTTGCTTCACGGGTTCAAACTGATCCGGCAACTTAGTGGGAGTGAGATCCTCATCACACTGGGCGATGTTACGAAAGTAGCAATTATTGCAATGCTACGTAAGTGGCAGATATTGCAATGCTACGATAGTAACGGTTATTGCAATGCTACGCAAGTAGCAGATATTGCAGTGCTACATGAGTAGTGATTAAAGCAGTGGGAGAATTGCACATGCCTTTTAAAGATGAAGTTTTTTTTGAGATTATCTTTATGTTCCCAGTTTTGGAAAGAATTCACTTTCAGTTTCTAAAATTTGATTAAAGGACACTAAGTTTCTTCTAATAAGAATGACATCATTTCTTGAAATGATGAGTGTATCTGTTATGGGACATTGGTCGAATAATCTCTATACAATTAAGCGTGCACACCACTCACATGAAATGCATCCTATAACACATCAAACTGTTTAGAAAAAGAAAACGTTCATCGGGCGTGAAGCAGAGACACTTCTATGGCATCTAAGATTGGGTCATATAAATCCAAAGAGGATCCAAAGGTTGGTGAAAGACGGTTCACTGGAGTTTCTCCAAGTTGAACCAATTCCAACCTGCGAATCATGTTTGGAGGGTAAAATGACCAAGAGGGCATTTGGAGCCAAGGGGAATAGAGCCAAAGAAGTGTTAGAGGTCGTTCACACAGATGTATGTGGTCCAATGTCAACCAAAGCAAGAGGAGGTTATGAGTATTTTGTCACTTTTATTGATGATTACTCGAGGTACGGTTATATTTTCCTTATGAAGCATAAATCTGAGACCTTTGAGAAATTCAAAGAATTTAAGGCTCAAGCAGAGAATCATAGGGAAAAACGTATCAAGTCTCTACGATCCGATCATGGAGGCGAATACCTCAGCGGTGAGTTTTTGAACTACTTATCTGATGAAGGGATTGCATCCCAGCTAACTGCACCCGGAACCCCTCAACAAAATGGGGTTGCAAAGCGAAGAAACAGAACTCTTTTGGAAATGGTTAGATCTATGATGAGTTATGAGGATCTTCCCAAGTCGTTCTGGGGTCATGCCTTGGAAACAACAGCCTACATTCTGAACTTGGTGCCATCCAAATCGGTTCCCAAAACTCCCAAAGAATTGTGGACAGGGCGCAAGCCTAGTTTGAGACACATGAAGATTTGGGGGTGTCTGGCCTACGTGTTGGACAAGGAAGCCAGTAAATTGGATCCTCGATCAGAATTAAGGTTGTTTGTGGGATACCCTAGGGAATAAAAAGGTGTATGTTCTATGGTCCCGAAGATCAAAAGGTGGTAATAAGCACTCACTTTAGATTTTTAGAAGAAGACTATATGAACGAAAGAAGACCCAGAAGTGAGATTACCTTAAATGAGCTAAGGGGGCTAACCTCAATGCCAACTGTACAAGATGACATACCAAACGACACACTTACACAACCGGAACCTCGTCGTAGTGGGAGGGTTGTGAAACAGCCCGAGAGATTCATGGGAATAGGAGAGTCCTCAGACTTGATTCCCGGACAAGACGAATCAGACCCATGGATATATGACGAGGCAATCCAAGACAAGAATGCAGATTCTTGGCAAACAGCAATGAAAGCCGAAATGGGTTCTATGTTTCATAACAGAGTGTGGGAGCTAGTCAAGCCACTTAATGGGGTCAAACTCATTGGTTGCAAGTGGGTGTATAAGAGAAAAAGAGGACCGGACGGGAAGGTGGAAACCTTCAAGGCAAGACTCGTGGCGAAAGGTTATACTCAGAAAGAAGGAATCGATTATGAGGAAACTTTTTCGCCCGTAGCCATGCTCAAGTCCATCCGAATTCTCTTATCGATTGCTGCGCATCTCGACTTTGAAATCTGGCAAATGGATGTCAAGACAGCTTTCCTTAACGGAAGTCTTGATGAAGAGATCTATATGCAACAACCCCAAGACTTCATTGAAAAAGGCCAAGAACACCTAGTTTGTAAGCTCATGAAGTCCATTTACGGACTCAAACAAGCATCCAAAGCTTGGAACCAATGTTTTGATCATGTTATAAAGTCTTATGGGTTCGATCAAAATGAGTTCAAAAGTTGTGTGTACAAAAAGCGTGTCGGAACTGCATTGGTATTCTTAGTACTATACGTAGACGACATTCTGATCATCGGGAACGATGTAAAGGTGTTATCAGACGTAAGGGCATGGCTTTCAAAACAGTTTGATATGAAGGACTTAGGGGAAGCCGCACACATCCTTGGGATCAAGATCACTCGAGATCGCAAGAAAATGATGATAGGCTTATCGCAAGCTTCATACATAGACACTGTCTTGAAACGATTCAGCATGCAGGATTCCAAGAAAGGCTTCGTACCTTTCAGACATGGAATCCATCTATCCAAGAAAATGTGCCCTAAGACGCAAAAGGAGATAGATGACATGAGAGGCATTCCATATGCTTCGGCTGTCGGAAGCCTTATGTATGCAATGCTGTGTACGAGACCGGATATCTGATGTGTCGTTGGCATGGTGGCAAGATATCAAAGTAACCCGGGGAAAGAACATTGGACGGCAGTTAAAAACATTCTGAAGTATCTGAAAAGAACTCGGGATAGAATGTTAATTTATCAGTTAGATAGTCTAATCCCCATCGGCTACACGGACTCGGATTTCCAATCAGACATAGACTCCAGAAAATCTACCTCCGGTAGTGTGTTTTGCATGGGGGAAGTGTTGGGGAATGAGTTGCACAGATCTATTCGGGGTGAATATTTAAATACAAGTTTAATTCATAAATTATTACTAGCATGAATTAATCCTATATTAATTCAAATAATAATAGCAACAACATATCATGCATATAAAAAGCCACGTAAAACCTACGCATGCGGAATCTACGGGTTTACGTGAACGTACCTCTCAGGATGGCAGTGACTTCGGTCGGACGGACTAACCAAAAGGACTTCCCAAGTATTCCCTTAGCCCTTGCTCGACAATCCGGTGGAAGGATACTCGCGAACAATTAACAAAAGGAAAAAATAAACTTTGTTGCACCACTTATGTGGATTTGCTAATATTTCCAGCACATGAAATTGTACTTGGGAATGAACTAATCATCCCCTATTTATATGAGAGGGAGTGGTCGAATTTTATGTAGAAAATCAATGTGGGAAAAGACTTTTCTTGGTCACCAAGAAATCTTGAATATATCTTCTATATTCTTTTTCCCATAATTAAAATATTCCACAAAAATCCCACCTCCTCTATTATGGTGATTTTCGAAAATTTTGTGTTACAAGAATCCAAGATTTGGATCTTCTTGAATCTATGAGATATTCTTGTATTTCAAGAAATACATATCTTCCATAATATCTTTTCAAGAAAATCAAGAAAATCTTTCTTGCCCACTATATTTTCAAATTTTCGAAATATTCTATATAGATAACCAAGTGGGAGATTTCTTGAATTTAATGAGATAATCTTGTATTCCAAGAATACATATCTTCATTCCATAACAAAATTCAAAGAAAATCTTTCTCCCTCTTTTATCCATAATTTTCGAAAATTTAGAGGAAATATTAAGCCACAATATTTATTATTTTAATCACATTTTCAGTTATTGGACTATTTGTTGGGCTACTCAGGGGGCCTTTAGGAGAATTAAGATTGGACCTTCTAATGGATCTTGAATATCTAATATTGAGCCACAATATAATTCAAGCCCATAAATATTAATTAATCCCACTACATAATTAATATTGCACTATCCATCTTAACCCATATTACAGTCAATATGGCTCCCGGTCATTATTTCCCGTGTTTAAGATTATCTAGCCCATCAATTAATTCAAGCCACTGAAATAGCTTTCCGTTAATTAATATCTTTTGTCCTTGGTCGAGGAACTGTTCAACATTATTATCCATAGCGGAAACTAATTCCACTTGCAAGATTTGGTATGATAAAGCTTATGAACCTCCCAAGGGGGCAAATCAAGAAAGCTTACTTGCACACGATTCTTCGTATTAAATCTTAGCAATCACATGTGACCAATAATATTGCCCAAGATAAAAAGTATTGAATCTCTCTGATTCGCTACCCATGATAAGTCAAAGCAATAGTTACCAATCCCACGTGACCCTATTTAAGGGACGAAGGTTAAGAAACAACGAACCACTGAGGTCTAATTCTTCCTCGTTCAGTTCTGAAGAATTTATCCTCATGTAGGTCCTATTCAGCGCATTAGTCATGCACTAGTGTAATCTCTTGGTCAAGACAAACCAATCTGAGCCTTACACCTCAACCTTTCGCGATGGTTGTTCATTTCCATCTAGGTCGTGAATGGCGTACTTTTAGTTACAAGGGACTGTTAATTTAATCTTTCGTGATCCGGTATCACTAAATTAACTACTGATGTAACACGCATTTAATTATTGAACAGTTATGCAGTAAATATATATAACATTCAATCATATTTAAAGCATCAGTGATAAACAATTTATTTCAGTAAATAAGTCTGAAAATTCAGTTTCGATTATACAAAGTAAAAAGCATACTTTTCAGTATAATCCCAACAGGAAGGAGCCGTGACATGGAGAAGCGTCAAGCAGAAATGCGTCGCAGATTCTACCATGGAAGCCGAATCGAGTTGTTTATGCGATCAAATGAAAAAAAGCGGTTTGGCTCAAGAACTTCCTAGTGGACTTGAATGTAGTTCCGAATTTGCCCAGCAGAATCACTGTTTATTGTGACAATGCCGGAGCAGTTGCAAATTCAAGGGAACCAAGAGCCCACAAGGCCAGCAAACACATTGAAAGGAAATACCATCTTATACGAGATATCGTTAAGAGAGGAGATATAGATGTGGCAAAGATAGCGTCTGAAGATAACCTAGCAGATCCATTCACAATGGGTCTGCCTCTGAATACATTCGAGAGACATGTGGAAGGAATGGGTGTCAAGACCGTTGCTAACTTGCTTTGAGATAAATGGGAGAAATTATTAGGTTCGTGTAGGTGACATTAGATGTCACATATTAGGAACTACACGAGACATGTTGTAGTATACTTAAAAGCAGACTTTGAGTATAAGTGGGAGATTGTTGGGATTATACTGGAAAGTATGCTTTTACTTTGTATAATCAAAACTGAATTTCGGATTTATTTACTGAAATAAATTGTTTATCACTTATGCTTTAAAATCATCGAATGTTACATATATTTATTGCATAACTGTTCATTAAATAGTACGTCTTACATTGTAGTTAATTTAGTGATACCAGATCACAGAAGATTAAATTAACAATCTCTTGTAACTAAAAGTACACCATTAACGACCTAGATGGAAATGAACAATCCATCGTGAAAGGTTGAAGTGTAAGGCTCGGATTGGCTTGTCTTGACCAAGAGATTACACTAGTGCATGGTGATGCATTTGAATAGGACCCTGAAGGAGGACAAATTCTTCAGAACTGAACAAGGAAGAATTAGACATCAGTGGTTCGTTATTTCTTAATCTTCGTTCCTTAAATAGGATCACGTGTGGTTGGTAACTATTGCTTTGACTTATCATGGGTAGAGAATCAACGAGATTCAATACTTTTTATCTTGGGCAATATTATTGGTGACATGTGATTGCTAAGATTTAATACGGAGAATCGTGTGCAAGTATGCTTGTTCGATTTGCCCCCTTGGGAGGTTCATAATCTTTATCATACCAAATCTTGCAAGTGGAACTAGTTTCCGGTATGGATAATAATGTTGAACCGTTCCTTGACCAAGGATAAAAGATATTAATTAACGGAAAGCTATTTCAGTGGCTTGAATTAATTAATGGGCTAGATAATCTTAAACACGGGAAATAATAACTGGGAGCCATATTGACTGTAATATGGGTTAAGATGGATAGTGCAATATTAATTATGTAGTGGGATTAATTAATATTTATGGGCTTGAATAATATTGTGGCCCAATATTGATAATGCAAGATCCATTGGAAGGTCCAATCTTAATTCTCCTAAAGACCCCCTAAGTAGCCCAACATATAGTCCAATAACTGAAAAAGGTGTTTAAAATAAAATAAATATTGTTGCCTTATTTTTCCATGAAATTCGAAATTTATGGATAAAAAGGGAGAAAGATTTTCTTTGAATTTTGTTATGGAATGAAGATATGTATTTTGGAATACAAGATTATCTCATTAAATTCAAGAAATCTCCCACTTGGTTATCCATAGGGAAATTTTCGAAAATTTTGATAATTAAGGGAAAGAAAGATTTTCTTGATTTTCTTGAAAATATATTATGGAAGATATGTATTTCTTGAAATACAAGAATATCTCATAAATTCAAGAAGATCCAAAATCTTGGATTCTTGCCCTATAATTTTCTAAATTAATCCATAACAAAAAGTAGGTGGAATTTTGTGGAATATTATAATTATGGAAAAAAGAATATAAGAGATATATTCAAGATTTCTTGGAGATCAAGAAAAGATTTTCCCACATTGTTTTTGCTCTAAAAATTCGACCACCTCCACTCTATAAATAGGGGATGATTCTTTCATTCCCAAGTACAATTCCATGTGCTGGAAAAATTAGTAAATCCACAAAGGTGGTGCAACAAAGTTTATTTTCCTTTTGTTAATTGTTCGCAAGTGTCCTACCACCGGATAGTCAAGCAAGGATTAAGGGAATACTTGAGAAGTTCTTTTGGTGAGTCTAATCAACAAGACCATTACCGTCCCAAGAGGTACGTTCACATAAACTCGTAGAAATTCCGCATGCGTAGGTTTTACGTGAATTGATTATATGCATGATTTGTTGTTGGATTATTATTTGAATTAATATAGGATTAATTCATGCTAGTAATAATTATAAGAATTAAATTTGTATTTAAATATTCATCCCGAATAGATCCGTGCAAATTATTCCCCAACAAGTCAACCACATATTTTTGTTGAGATAGTAGCAAACCATCACGACAACGAACAATTTCAATCCCAAGAAAATATGAAAGAGGGCCAAGGTCCTTCACTGCAAAACGACTCTTGAGATGATTTGTTAGGCGCTGAAGAAGAGTACTACTGGTGCCTGTCAAAATCATGTCATCAACATAGACAAGTACCAACATAAAATCGTGAGAATTTCGATAAATAAATAAGGAGGTGTCAGCTGTGGATTGGGTAAATCCAAAAGAAATGAGAGATGCACTCAAAGCCTGGTACCATGCCCGAGGGGCCTGTTTCAACCCATAGAGTGACTTGAAAAAGACAACAGACATGGTGAGGAGCCGATTTATCAACAAATCCTGGTGGTTGAACCATGTACACGGGGGTAGCAAGATTGCCATGTAAGAAGGCGTTGCTGATATCCAATTGTCTAAGCTCCCATTTATTGTGAAGAGCTAAGGTCAGTACAGTGCGAATGGTAACAGGTTTAACGACGGGACTAAATGTCTCACGATAATCCAATCCCGGGCGCTGATGAAACCCCTTCGCAACCAGTCATGCCTTAAAGCGTTCAATCGATCCATCTGGTAATCTCTTAATAGTAAACACCCATTTACATCCAATTATATTTGAACCGGGAGGAGGAGATACGAGTTCCCACGTACCATGTTTCGACAACGTTGTGTACTCCTCAGCCATGGCATCCCGCCAACGAGGATCTTTGAGTGCCTGAGTAACAGAAGTAGGAGCAACTTCAGTATCAATTGGATGTTTTGTCGAGTGATATACCTTGGGTTTAAAAATGTTATTTTGGCTCCTCGTAGTCATGCCATGTGTCCGAGCTGGTGGTGAAGGAGCTCGAGGTGGAGATGAGATCACGTCATTATTGGGGTTCTCGCCTTCGGAGTGCATGGACGTCACGGATTCATGCGTGGGAGTTGATGACGTATGCATGGGACTTGAGATAGGTTGCTAACTACCAAGAGAATGCAAAGGAGTCGTGGTCTGTATAGGGTGGTCAACACCTGGTAGCTGTATGTCACTCAAATTCAAGGCAAAGAAATCCTTTTTTTTTTATTATTATTAGTAGAATTAGAAGTGAAAATAGAAAATGCATTCTCTTGAAATCGGACATGGCGAGACACATATAATCGAGCTGAAATGGTATCAAGACACTTATATGCACTTTGTGCAGTAAAGTAACCAATAAACACACACGGTTTAGAACCCGGTTCCAATTTATTCACTAAGTAAGGACGTAACCACGGATAACAAATACATCCAAACGTTCTCAGCTTTCGATAATCAGGTTTCTGTTTAAAAAGCAATTCAAAAGGACTGACATGCTTCAAGACCGAAGAAGGCAATCGATTAATCAGATACACAACCGTTTGTAAAGCAAATGACCAAAAATTATGCGGTAATTTAGCATAATGCAACAAGGTTTTACCCGTCTCCACCACATGACGATGACGCCTTTCAACTAGCCAATTTTGCTCAGGTGTATGAGGCGCCGTAGTGATCCAATTAATTCCATGTGATGCAAAAAAAGATTTCAATGCAACAAATTCACCCCCATTATCACTAAACAAATTTTTAACAGGCAAACCAAATTGACGTTCAACCAAAGGACAAAATCTTTCAAATATGCCACAGACTTGAGACTTGCAAGTCAATGGAAAAATCCATGAATATCGGGTAAAGGAATCAACAAGCAGCAAGTAATATTTAAAACCATCAATAGACACCACAGTAGGACCCCATACATCAGCATAAATATAGTGCAATGGTTGTGAAGCAATTAATGTCGAAGCGCCAAATGGCATTTGTGAGTCTTACAGCAAAAAATGAATCACACTGAAATTCCGACAAGCCGGATTTATTCAATAAAGGCAATTTATTACTAGAAATGATAATCTCATTTGTTCTCCTAGATGGATGACCCAAACGAGCATGCCATGTTCGAAAATCAGTACTCAATCCTACTTTAGCAAAATGAGTAGCAGACTTCATAAAATTAGATGGTGGTTTAAGATGATAAACACCATTACTGCATTTCCCAGTTGCCAAAGGTGCCCCCGTAACTCGATCCTTCACAACAAAAGAGCATGGAAAAAGTTCCACATAAACATTATTTGAACGGGTAAACTGATGAACTGACAACAAGTTTTGCTTAGCAGTATGGACACACGGGACATCTTCCAATTTAAAGACACGATTATTATTATTATTATTATTCGAAAAAATTGAATACCATAATAGAGTTGAATAATAGACGTAATTGATTGATTTCACTAATGAGGGGAATCCCCAATATATACAATACAACAAATGAATATATGGAAAGATACACAATCACATACTTAACAAATAAAACATTCTATGGAATATTCTAGAACATTATTCCTTAATAAATACTAAAAGAAAATTAATTTTATCTGGTTTTGACACTCCTGACAAGATATTTGGTACTTCTGATTATATTATTGATACTCTATGACTCTGCACCATAATAAGAAATTCTTGACCAGATATTCTAGATATGAATCATTGAAACAATTTCATATTGTCTTTTTTTGTTGGGAATATGAATAACTGAAAAAGTTATACAATTTTTAGTATTTTTAATAAACATATATGAATATGATACTCCTAACTAGATATTTAACACTCCTGATCAAATTCTCATAACATGATATTATGTATGAAAACAACGATCACTAAAAGAATTTGAGAAAATTACAATAAGGTTCTAATTTGACCACAATATTGCTAAGAGGTTCAAATACTTTTTGCAATTACTAATAGGTTCCAAATTTTAGAAATAAGACAATACTACCCCCACTTCTCTTTTATCTCTTACTCAAACACAAACATTATCCCATTCTCTCTTTCTTACTCAAAACCCCAAATCCCTCTGCGAACACTCCCCCCATCCTGCCCAAATTTCCTCACCCCAAATTCAAAATCACCACCACCTTCTCCACTCGGCCGCCGTCGCCCCCCTTTCTTCAGCTTTTAACCGACTCCCACCCACTCTAAAAACTCAAATTCCAAATTCAAATCCAATATCTACATATCTCATATCAAATTCCAAATTAAAAAACTCATCTCTCTCTTCCACACTTCCGACCATTCACCGCCCGGCCTTCACCTCCAGCCCCCAACCCCCGCCCCGCGGCCTCCAGCTCCACCCTCCTACTGAGACGACGTAGCTGCCGTCATAAAAACACAGTGTCGCGACCTCTCCCCACGCCGTCACGACCCATCACCGCTTTGGATCTGCACAAAGATGTTCGGATCCGCGAAGCTGGTGGCCGATCTGAGATGGCCCTCACACTCTCCTGCGACGGCGGTGCAGGGGAGAATCTTTTGGTGCGGCAGCGTCAATTGAATTCTGAAGAAGAAAACCTAATCTTTGATTGATATTATGTGGAAATATTTATTTTCTTAATTGCACTGGATGCCACGCGAGAATATTTATGTGAGAAGAAAAAGCTTATTTAATCTACTTGTTAATCATTTGAGAGTCTTTCTCTGTACTGTACAATTACTTAGCGAAGAGATGAATTACATTTTTTATTTAAATGTAGAATGGAATTTTGGTTTATCATATGGTGGAAATTTTTATTTTTTGGGTTTATTTAGTGGAAAAAGATGGTGGAAGAAGACGAAGATGGATCTGTAAAGTTTCTGAATTTTTTTTTCAAATTTATATGCATATGTGTACGTATTACATATAGACGTATATATGATATATATACGTATGCGGATCGTATATAAACGAAAAAAAAAATATAAAAATTTGGTCGGGGATATCGATGAATATGTCTAATTTTTTATATTTTAGATATGTAAAATTTGGCATTTTGTCGATTTAGATATGAAATTTTGAATGTGTATACATAACACAATTCTATTTTAAATTATCATCCTATTTTAAATAAAAAAAATATTCAAAAATTATCATCAATCCCCTAATTGTACAATATATCCAAAAATTAGAAATAAATAAAGAAAAATAGACACTAGGAGCAAGAAGATAAAAAAATAGGATAGATAAGGGCATTTATGTTCATTTATCCACTTTTGGAACCTAGTAGTAATGTTTTTAAAAGTTGGAACCTATTTGCAATAAAATGGGTCAAATGGAATCAGAAAGTAACTCACTCAAAGAATTTCAAAGATTTTGGTCCTGATCCTCAATACAAAAAAAAAAAAAAAATCAATCTTATTTGGTTATTCTATTACTCCTGAAAAAATATTTGATACTCCTAATTGAATTATTGATATTCTAATAATCCGTATCGTAATAAGATATTCTTGACCAAATATATAAAATATGAATCAGTGGATTATTAATACTCTAATATTACGCATCGTAATAAGAGATTCTTGACCAGATATATGAAA
Source organism: Stenogyne calaminthoides (assembly GCA_037126765.1). Classification (NCBI taxonomy): domain Eukaryota; kingdom Viridiplantae; phylum Streptophyta; class Magnoliopsida; order Lamiales; family Lamiaceae; genus Stenogyne; species Stenogyne calaminthoides. The sequence continues at coordinate 23,388,627 of JBBCBC010000025.1, forward strand.
TGTGAATCAGTGATATAATTTCATAATGTTTTTTGTTAGTGAATATGAATAACTGAAATGGTTGTACAATTTTTAATGATTTTGATAAAAATATACGAATCTGATACGCCTTAGTAGATATTTGATACTCCTGATCAAATACTTGATACTCCTGGCAAATTCTTATATAATCTTATATTACAATACGAAAGTAAAATCAATAAAATAATTTAAAAGACCTTATTGATTCTGATACTCAACTAATACCTATCATACAATACAAAACAAATCAATTTCATTTGTTTCTGATACTCTTGACACAATATTTGATACTCTTGTTTGGATTAATGATACTTTAATATTTTGTACCATCACAAGAGATTTGTAACCATATATATTCAAAGTATGAACCACTAGAACAAATGAGATTTGTAACCATATATTCAAAGTATAAATCACTGGAACAAATTTCATATTGTCTCTTCATAGAAATTTTGAATAATTGAAACAATTTTTTTTTAAATTTTAGTATTCTGATACCCTTGTCGAGATATTTGATACTCCTAGCCAAATAATTAATACTCCTGACTGGATTATTATAAACTTATATTCAAAATAGTTTAAAAGATTTTATTTACAAAAAATATATAATCAATTTTATTTGATTATGATATTCTTGACAAAGTATTTGATACTCCTGGATTATTGATATACCATAATAACAAATTCTTGATAAAAAAATGTTGATACTTTTGAAATTTTACCATAATTTAATACTGCGTATGTCTTGATCATTTATGGCTTGAATTGCAGCGAGTGTAATAGTTTCATTCTCGACCACCAGATCTCGTCACTCTCTCTTCGTTTTTGACAATTTTTGTTTCATCCTCAACCACAACCTTAGTTTCCATTCATGATAATTATGTTTTGTACAAATAAGAAAAACTCAAAGAAAATTCGGCAATTAGAAACAACAGTCTATCAATTTTGAAATCCTTTCACAAATGAAATCACAATAGAAATGAAAAAGAAAATATTCAATTCCAATAATCGAAATCGTATACACCATGTTTTAATTCACAACCATAAAAAAGGGATTTAAACAAATAAATACCATACAACTCAAATTGATTCAAATGATTCACAACATAAATTAAAATCATCTGCTACTATCTCGCTGCAATCTCCCACGAATTCGTCTCTTTCTCGCTGCAGTCTAACTATTTTCGCGTTCCTCCCTTTTCTGCAGTCTCCATTTCTTCCAGTCCATTAAGGGTGTAATAGGGTTTTTGTTATATTAATATAATACGGGTCGGCCTTTCACTAAATGGGTTTAGTGTGAGACCCGTCTCATACATGAGACCGCCTCACACAAGAGTGTCTTAAAATAATAGTTAGTGGAGTGTTACTTTTTCATTTTATGGATTATGACAAATATAATGGGACGTCCATAAAAAAAAAAGTTAGACAAATATAGTGGGACGGAGGGAGTATATAATTATTTTATACTTGTTAATAAGTTTTTAAAGAATCTATACCTATGATAACTTTGATTCAGAATTTTATATCACAGTAATTGTTCCTAATATCATTCAATAATTTTCTTTATCTAGTACTCCGTATATAACATTAAAAGGTATCAAGTATATGTAAAAATGGAAAAGACAAGTAGATCTAGCTGCCAGATGCTCAAAGAATACTCTAGATACAAGCTAAGATCTCTGACACTGGGAAACTATATATATATATATATAATTGAATAAATTAATATTGAAGTCTTTACTGCTTCTAGGGATACCGCTTCTAGGGATGACAGTGGGGCGGGTTTTAACCCGAACCCGGCACGAATCCGCCCCGGATGGGGTGGGTTAAACCTAGTTAAACGGGTTACAGGGTGGGTTAAAACTCAGTCAAACGAAAACCCGCCGGATGCGGGGCGGGTCATGATATTAGGCATACTCGCCCGGTAACTCGTCCCGTATAATGTATTAAGTAATAATGCAATAGTAGTTTAATAAGATAACAATACTATAATAAGAAAAAATAGTATAATAAGATGTATATTTTGATGAGGTATGTTTGATTAATTAATAATGAGTAACTGTAGTCCCTTTTGTGCTCTCTTTAATGTGAGATTGATTATAATATTATGTACTTTTTGTTTGTTTTAATTTGATGATTCTAGTTTATGTTTTATTTCTTAGGAATGATATGTATTTAAAAATGACATGTATAAAATTAGGAGTACGGATTAAAAAATAAAGGGAAAATGAAATTAAATATGCGGGAACCGGGTTCATGGAGCGGGGCGGGTAGAGCGGGTCCAAAAAAACCGGCGGGACGGGTTACGGGTTTGGCCAAACCCGACCCGTTGCCATCCCTAACTGCTTCGTTGAATCCACCCTATAAGACTTTTTTTTTAAAAAAGTTTAAACGAGAGTTGTTATTCATAAGAAAATTTCGTAAGAGTACATAGCTCTCGAAACAAGGCGAAGCCTCAGATTCACCCAAACAAATGGATGCAAGGAGACAAAAGAAAAACACGGACTACCTAATTGGATCTGGCCTTCAGAGAAAGCACCGAGATCAAAAAACATGCCATCCCGTGACTGCTTGCACAGGCCACCATGAAAATTGGACTCCGTTAACTACCAGATCAAGCACCACCGTAGAAGCCGAGCCAAAACTATTACCCCCATCCATCATCTCTGCAAGTACGACATCGTAGACGAACGTTGCTCAGAGCCCAGCCGAAACAGAGGAAGCAGTGGATGGTGGCGGACGGTCGACGCGTTCCCAACCAATGCGGTGCCGGTGGAGACACAAACGGACAATCCACACAACCCCACAAATATATTACAGACAAAAGAAGAAGAAAGACCTGATGGTGCAACACCCAAACGTCTGACGGTGAAGTGACAAGCTTGGTAGCGTACACCGAACCGAACGCTGAAGAAGGAAATAGAAAAAAAAAAAAAAGATAGAGAGATGTAGTTTACGAATTATAACAAGAGCGAAAAGATTTGTCTATTTTATTTTATTTTTTTGAAAGAAAAAATAATTGTCAATTATGTGTTCTTAGTTGGAGGCTGTGAATTCTACCATATATCAATTAAAAAAAGTTATAAGAGAGACCTTACTATGAGATAAAATATTAACACATTTAATGAAAGAGTTGAAATCTAGCGAACTCTAATGGACGGATTCTTTAAAATTGGGCAGTACGCAGTATCGGATTCGCATGGGGTGGGATTCGTCTGGGATTCGCACCCGATACGCCACGTGGCATATCCCAATTTTTTAATTTTTTTTTTAAATTTGGATACGCGTATCTCATTCCGGGGATACGCGTATCGGATACGTATCGGGGTTTTTTCGTAAAATTTATTAAAATTTGGGGGTTTTTTTGTAAAATTTTAAAACTTATGACTTGTGTAGGTTGGTGATATTTGATTTAATTGTTATTTTGTTGCTTATGGGGGTGAATTTCTTGATATTAGTACACGTGTTTTAAATACTCTTAGTATTATTACAGGTTTATATATAATTGTTGTAATTTTTTTATATTAATACAGGTGATATATATAATTAAATAAAATAAATTGACGTATTCTCGACGTATCGTATCCTAAAATTTCAAAAATCTACGAATCCTCGCACCCAAATCGTATCGCATTTGCACCCCGCATCCGCACCCATGCAACACAACTAGCGAATCATTCGCTAGACGAAACGGATCAAATGAATTTTTTTGTAAAATTCACGTGTAAGGTAAAATAGAAAATTTTGTTTTCAATTATGTATTATTACAAGGACAAACATATGTTACTGTAAAAATAAATATATGTTATTATAATTAGGAAAAATAACACATACTAGCTTACACTTTTCAGTAATAAATGTAAGGTACTAAAATTACATTACTAAATAAACACAAATATGTTACTATAAGTATAAAGGTGTGTTACTATATGAACAAAGAGGCACACTTGCATGAGACGGTCTTACGGTGAGACGGGGTATAAGTTGGGCATTAACGCTTTAACACTTTGGGAGGGGTGAGTGTGATTTGTGCTAAATTGTATCCCGTCTCATGTATGAAATCGTTTCATATTAATTTTTGTTATGAACAAAGTCTCATATGATTTTTTAAGAATTAATTACAACATTATTTGGGGTGGAATAAAATTTTAACTACAGAAAATTCATTCAAGGACTTATATAAATGACAAAAATGTGGGTGAATCCAAATTAATGGTGAACTTTATTTCTTCAAATACTCCCTCCTATTCAAAATATAATATATTTTGGTTTATTGCATTATTTACTTTTTATTTGATGTTCTGGCTTTTATTTCTCTACACTGTCCTTATTTAACACTCTTTCTTTACTTTCTTGTTTTACTCTCTATCATGTCATTATAGATAATTTATCATTAAATAAGGCTAATTTTGGTATAATTTTTTTTTATTAATAAACGTGCAAAAGACCAAAACATCTTATATTTTGAACAGGAGTGAGTATTATGTATGCATATTATCATTGTTATGCATAGACATTATCATTGTTATGCATAGATATATCACTGTTATGTTTATGTACTATTACTGTTTAAACAATAAAAAATATTTCTTAATTAAATAGTTTTAATGCATAAACATAACAATGTTAATGTTTATGCATAATGATGATAGAGTTCATTATGAACTCGGGGTCACAGGAGACCTAGAAGTATAAAATTTTCAGACACCAACAAATTAAGAAGAAAAAGTTTATGTGAAATCGGGTTCACGTGAACTCTTTTATTCAAGTATTAATTATGTATATATGATGTGTTATTATTGTGTGTACCAAGTGTTATTGTTTAAAAATTAAATAGTAATATTAAAATTAAAAAATAACACTTTATTCTAAGAAGTGAGTATATGTCATGCTCAATTAATGTTGGAGAAGTTTCATTGATAACTAAGGACAAATTTTCTTGGAGAATTACAAGGAAACTGCCAAATTATTTTTTTAAGCATGAATGGGCATAATTTGTTACGTATATAAAGTTATGACATGATACGTTATGTACCAGTGTATAGCCTCTTGTTAAATTGATCTTACATTTTTCTGTACCAATATATAGGTATAAAATTACTGTAAGGTGAACGGTAAAATTATAATGACGATAATAAAACATGTGTTTATGCAATAAATAGTAAGGACAACAATAAAAATGAGAAAATAGTATGCGTATCATGTTCACCGTATACTACTATTGCCATTGTTTGTAAGGATCAACATTTTATTTGTAAAATATTGATCCTCATAAACAATAATAATATTGGTGATAAAATGTTATTATTAGAAACAACAATAATATTGATGTCCGATGAATATGGTTCACGTGATGCATTTGTCTATAGTTCGAAATTTTTCTTTCCCTTTATAATATATAAATATTTTAACTTTTTCGGACTAATTCTGAAAGATATATGGCAATCTTCTCTAAATTAAGGGAAAATGAGTGCAAAGTGGACAGTAAATTTCTTGGGAGATACATACAATTTTTTTTCCCAACTATTGAAATATACAAAGTTACGTGTGTAATGACACAAATAACCTTTTTCCCAAAATAATCAATCAGCACGACATCACCCAACTTTAATTTTAATAATTCAACCATCTCTCTTTTCAATACATACATGCACTCTTGACTCTCCCCCTCTCTCTTTAAATCTGCAACTCTCTCTGTATATACTTGTGATATCTCTTTTTAATTTGAAATTGGGTGACATACATATAATTAATAGAAATTGGGTGTTTCAATATATTTAATTTATTTTAAAAAATCATATTTAAAATGAATAATAGAGAAAATGAGTACTTCACTTTTTGGTGGGGTTCATGTTTAAAATGAATAATAAAAATCTAGTGTTGAATGGATATAGAAGATATTTGGTGGGGTTCACGTTCAATTTTTTAGTGTGCAGGTAAATTATAGCCAACTTTTCTAATTAAGATATTTGATGTACCCCATTAATGAAAAATCTCATTTTGGTCATTAAAATTTTCATTTTTACAGTTTTGGTCACCCAAGTTTACTCACTTTCAAAATTGGTCACTCAAGTTCATTTTTCCTCTCACATTAAGTCTTGTCATCAGTCAGTCCGTCTTTGACTGACAGAATCAACTAGAAAAATCGCGAATTCATTTAGGGTTACAAAGATTAACCCCAAATTCGTCAGCCCATTTCCCCTCTTTCTTAAAACTCTATTTTTCTCCAATTTCCATTGTCAATCAAGCTCTGTATCTGTAATCAAAGGTATGTTTTATTGGTGAAACACTATTTTTTTTTTCTGAAATTTAAGATGGCGGTGTATCACGTAATTGTTGCATTTAAGTTCTGAAAATTTCTGAGTTGTTATATTATATTTATGATTGCCTACCTAATCAGGGTCTGTTATACCTAATTAGAGATGCATTCAAGTTCAAGCCACTCAGTTGACTCCACAAACTCTAATTTCCAATTTGAACGTGTATTGTGTAATTGTGGTATTGAGCTGCAACTGAAGAATTCTTGGACTGCTCAAAATCCAGGAAGACGATTTTGGTCATGCCCAAAGTATAATGTAATCCACATGCTTTGTTTTTTTAATTTTTAATTTTTCAATTTTGGTCATGCTCTGTTAATTTTAATTTTTAATTTTCCACTAATTAATATTTTATGTAATCCACATATGATTGGTTTGTCTCTTGCACGAAGAATAAGTGAATTAAAGCTCTCACACATGTTATTTGTCAAGATATCACACTTGGGTAAAGGATTGAAGTATGCCCTAGACCACTGAGAAGAATTTTTCTTTGCAAGTCAATCATGTGCTTTTTCATCTAAATCCTTCATCTCTTGCATTTTAGCAGTGAATAATTCATACCTTGTTGCTCTAGCTGCTGCCCACAATGCATTCTTAACTGCGAGCCCTAAGAAACCATCTTTCTTCATGTTGTTGTGAAAATATTGCACACAAAATCCGTTATTTGCATTTGGGAGCAGATTCTCAAAGCCTGAGATCAACCCCTTTTGTTTGTCACTCATGAAAGTCCAAGCATACTGATCATCAAACCCAATATCATTATCAAGTAATGTTAAAAACCACTCCCAAGCATTTCTGGTTTCACTCTCAACCACTGCATAGGCAATTGGGAACATGTTGTTGTTGGGATCAATCCCAACTGCAGTTAATAGTTGACCACCATGAGGACCCTTCAAAAAGCAACCATCCACCCCAACAACCTTCCTACAAGCTTTGAAACCTTCTTTGCAGGCTGCAAAACATATATACATCCTAAGAAACTGAGGTGAATTTCCCTCAACACCACTCTCAGTCAACTTTAATACCACAGATGACCTAGGATTAGTCCTCAACAGCTCATGACAATAATCTCTGATTCTGCTAAACTGCTCTTTTATTGTACCATTTATCAGCTCAATTGCTTTCTTTCTTGCTATGTATGCTTGTTGCGTAGAGATATTGGCTTTCAGTTTGTTGCATACATCAGTTCTAAAATCACCTGATTTTAAGTTGGGATTATTCTTGAATTTCTTCATGTAATGCTTCCCAACCCAATTTGACTTGATACTAGAATTCTTCCAATTCCAAAAACATTTTGTGTGCTCTGGATTGTAAGCTTTAATCTGCCAACACTTGTCATTGTGCATTGGTGATACCCACACATACCACTCACAACCCTCATATTTGCACAAAATCTGCAGCCTTTTTTTGTCATTATGCACAACCCTGGAATCCACTCCCCTCTTGATGCAATGAGTAGTAATGGTTTCCTTAGCTTCCTTTTTTGATGTAAAAATAAGCCCCAACTTCAAATCAGGTTTTCTAGCTTCAGTTACAGGATTAAACTTGGGGTAATTAGGCATATCCTCTTCACCAGGCCACTGAATGCTCTCAAACTCATCACTACTATTAGCTACTTCCTCAAGTTCAGCTTTCAGACTAGCATAAACCTCCTCACTTACAAATTTATTCTTCATTTTTTCACCTGTTTGTTGAAAAGGATTAAACTCAACATTAGGATCAACATATTTCTCATATAACTTATCATCCTCCTCCATATCATACTCACTATCAACTAATGCACCACTATCATCTGAATCTTAATTTTCAGAACTAGAGTACTCAGGTTCACTAAAAATCACATCATCTAAGAAAGACATATCAAGTTCAAGGCCATTATCATCACCAAGTGCAATAGACACCTCATTCTCACCCTCGAAATGCTGAAAATAAACCAAGGCCTCTCTATCCTTATTTAGATGATTCACCAATGAACACACAACACTATCAAAATTGAGCACTCTACCACCAGTGCGCAAATTCATCCCAAATTGATGCCAAAACACTATTTTTTTTCATCATATCCTAATTGATTAGCAAAATCATGCAATTCAATTAACCCAAGCATATCACTATCAACATAGTCAAAATAATCTACAGTCCCCCCCACATAATTTCTACTACAACCTTCAAAGCTCATTCTACCACCATGTAAAAAAATTTAACTTAAAAATGGTTGGTTCATTTTTTGGATATGCAAAAAAAAAAATCATAATTATATTAAAATTCCAGAATCATTTGAAACTTTGTGTGTGAAGAAATTCTATTGAAAATTTGAACTCAACCAATCAATCACTTGTGGGACAAACTTGAATCAACTAGTAAATTGTAAATTAGAATCGAAGGTTTACCGTATTGGGGTGCAGACTCAAATTTTTCCCTTCTCGCCATTAACAATCAGAATCGTTGGGGGAAGAGAGAGGCTGGAATTATCGCTGGGGGTGTTAGGAATGAATTCTCGCCATTAAGAAATTAGAGTTTTTGTAAAAGGGGGGAACGGGCTGGAATTTCGATTTGGGGGTGTTAGGAATGAATTCACATTTTTTCTAGTTGATTCTGTCAGTCAAAGACGGGTTGACTGACTGAGAGATCAGGACAAAATTCAAGAATGTATTTTCAAGGGTGAGATGTCAAGAGGAATAGAGTATTCTCTTTATTCAACTTGATAATTTCAAGGTTGTGCGTGTGCAAGTTGCACATTAGAATGCTGAATACCAAGCCTCTTGAAATTGGTGAAGCCGCAATTTATTTATCTTTTTACTTTTAATTTGGAAGATGTCAAAAACTTTGCTATTCTCTTTAAAAAATAAATGTATACTATATATTGTTACTGGGGTTATCCTTCATTCTTGGATGTCGCCGCAATTTTCTTTTATGGCTCCGCAGTCGATAGGATCGATTAATTAAGGGACCAACTTCGCCATCTAGGGACCTCAATTTAAATCAGAATTCATCTTTAAAATAAAAAAGAAATTGATAAAGAAAAAAATCATTAAAAATGAATAAGAAAGTATAAGTAATACCTAAAATCTCGACACTGTACAATAAATTTAGCACTTTATTATTTTTCTAGGATTCACTACCAATCTTTAAAAGTATAATTACAAAAGGATGGGAATCTCGCCAAATACCTACTCCTAAATTTTCCTTTTAACTTCCTCAATAATGTTGTCCTCTTTGAAGTATTTTCCTCCGAAAATCACGTTGTTTCTTTCTTTCCAAACCACCATATAATGTAGTTCAAGAGGCTGATAGAAAACATGTTCCCTTTTTTACCAGATCGAGAGGATATCTACGTGAAAGTTGAAATGATACAAAATCTGAAGTTTTGCATTTTGATATTTTCAAACTTTAAACTTAGAGAGGAGTTTAATCTTAAGTTCTCAACCAACAACACCATGTCAACCATGGAGATTTTCGATGTCACTGCAATAATATATAATTATGAAACTCTATGACATACAACCCAATTTTGGTTCATGGGATGTTAAAGGAGAATGTAATAGTTAGGAGAGGTTGATTAAATTCTTCGATGGTAATAAAATTATTAACTAATAGTATTTATAATGATAATCATAGTTACATTATTATTATTTTGTTTTAATTTTAGAATATATGAAAATAAAAAATAATTGTTGGTTGAAATATAATGGGTTAATTTTAAATAAATACAAGATCTTTAGGCCAAATATCAATTTAACCATGGTCTTCAAAATTATAATTAAAAAAAAATCAATGTTTAATATTGTTGTAAATAGATATATATTTTTCTCCTCCGGTCGGTGATAGATGACGTGACTCGCTGAACCTTTAGGCATACAACGATGATAGGTGGCGATCAGACGGTGGCGGCAATGCTGCTGCTGATGGTCAAAATTAAGGTTAGAATTTGAATATTTTAATTTTAAAATGATAAGGGTAGTATGTGTTTTTTATTAAAAGAATTATATTTAATGGTTGTATCTACTAATGTACTGGGTGTGAATAACCAAACTCCTTTCTAAAATATGCAAAAAAAAAAAAAAAAAGAAGCCCAAAAAAAAAAATTCAGAACCTATATGGACTCAAAGCCCATAAAATTATATAACCCAAAATGAAGTTAAAGCCCAACAAAATTTATAACCTTGAATGACCTTAGCCCATTAAAAATATAGCCCAAGTGAACTCTAAAGCTCAATAGAAGTAAATAGGTACATTGACATATATTCTCTCATGAGGAAGAACTCTCCGAGTCTCCGTAGGGTTTATGGATTTAGCCTTTATGCAGAAAATGCATATAAAAAAGTCATCTCATATATGAGACGGGGTACAAAATAGAACAAATTAACACTTGAGACCATTGCATACAAGTGTGTCCCTCATATTCATTTAGGTCTGTCGATATAGGAATAATGCCCTACAATTGGAAAAAAAATAATTAGTTTCCTACCTTTGATAAAAATAAAAAGACAAAATGTATGTCATTCTTTGCGAAATTGAAACCATATTGTTTTTATAAAATTGTCACCCTATTTAAGTCAAAGGTCTAAAAAAGAATTTCTCCTAATATTAAATATTAATATTGTTCAACTTACGAACTTATAATTTTATATGAATTTATATTTTTGTTCATTTTTTGTGGGTCCTATGACTCATTAAAATGAGTCAAATTTTAATCAAATTGCACTTTGTACCATAATGTTTTATTGGGAAAATTGATTTTTTCGTCATGTAAATTGCACTTTCGTCATAGTTGAGTGCTTTTATTTTTGGTACCTATTAGTAAGAGGTGCTGAAATCTTGCACCTCTTAGTAATTTTCTCAAAAATATAATATACTCCCTCCGGCCCCCACCATTTTGCACCACTCTTTGGGCACAGATTTTAAGATAAAATTAATTTTTGTGTGTTTAGTTGACTTTTCAAAGGGGATGGAGGGTGGAGATTGTGAGATTCTTTTTCATATTTGGGGTGTGCAAAATGGTGAAGGACGGACCAAAATAGAAAGCGTGCAAAATGGTGAAGAACGGAGGGAGTAATTAATTAGTTTAATAGTATTTATTTATTTTTTAAATTCGCATAGTACACAGGTCTACGCACTAGTGTGTATACATGTGTGTGAATAAATTCCAATCACATTCAAATAATTAACTAGAGAATGAGTTCCATTCAAATAAAATAAACTTGGAGGACGAGTTGGAGATCCATCCCCTAATAATAATGGGAGACTTACTTGTATGTACATCTCATATCAATTGTAATTTACTAATAAGTACAAAATGGTTACATATATGTTAGTATATTTGCACTTTCGCGCACTACGTTAATTATATATACAATTTCGTTTGTACCTATTAATAATTTGCATAAAACAAATTTGTAGCTATGAATAATTTCTCCTAAATAATCAGGGGTTTCCGAATTGATGTCTTATTTAGACTGCATTAATGTATTTGATTCAATGATTGTGTGTTGAGAGAGGGACAGAGGAAAAGAAAAATATTTCATGAAAGATATTTTGACACAATGACACTTCTTAATGACTTTTATTATTAATTAAATCTCTAAATAAAATAATTCAATACTTTGTGTTCCCATAATAGAGTCCTATAACTTAGCAAAAAGCCATAAACTTTGGAACGTCCATCCCTGAAATGTCAAACAGCCTGCAAAAGCACTATAATATGCCGTAAAATGCTAAAAACTATGCATGTATATTATTTAGGTATATACTTTATTATAATGGTCAATTGTTGGAAACAACGACGAGTATATTCTCCATTTATGTCTTAGACCGTCTCCAGCAGTTGGCTCTACTCAGAAGTCAACTCAGCATTACTCTATTTCAGAACCAACACAAAATTTTCAGCAGTTTGCACTACTTTTTGCACTAAAATAGAATATTCTATATAGATTCTTTATTTTTTATTTTTTTTATGTTTTATATAATTATTTATACTTATAATTTATTTGTATACTTATTTCTAATTTAAATTAATTTTTATATGTAAATTTAAATAAAAAATATAAAATTTATAAAATTGTGAGCAAATCAAAATTGAATATTCAACATAATATTAGAATGAAAATTTAAAATACAATAATAACTTAAATTACAACTAAAATATAAATTATCAATATGATTTTTTTTTAATTTAATCTATTTGTAGTAATTTCATGTAATCGCTCTCATTATTGTAATGCTTGTATCGTTTTATTACGTAAATACTTTATGTTATCTTTTCATTTTATGTGTGGTATTTTAATTCATAGCATATTATTTTTAAATTAATTGAGATTTTTAAAATTAACTATAGTATTAATTTATTTTTTTATTAATTGAATACAACAATAATCAATTTATTCCATATTACGTAAAAATAATAATTTAATTATATATAATATCACACAAATTATTCTAAATTATTCATATAAAAGAAGTTAAAATCAATTTTTAAAAAAAGAAATAAAAAGTAGTGCAACCCATTTCGTGCGCCAATAATAGCGCATCAAAGCACAAAGCCGTACAGAACTCCAAAGTAGCGCAAGAATAGAGTTGGCTGCTGAAGCTGAAAAGTGGCGCTTGATGCTATTCCAACGCACTGCTGGAGTTGCTCTTATGCACGACGGGCCTGCAACTTATTTAAATACTGCTACGATATATTATAAATGATGACATCTTAAATACTGCTACGATATATTTTTATATGTGCCATTGATTCAAGTTAGATCATGTTTGAAAAATCTCTTCCTCAAAGATAAACCCTTGATATATTTTGCACATATATTTCTATTTTAAAGCCCCCTATATTCTGTTCTTTTACCATGCAATGCAACACATATAGATCATAGGGAGACTTACTTGCAAGTATATTTTAGAATGGTAACTTACTAATAGTATTTGGTATAAAATAATGGGGGGAAAGTTTTAAGGTGCAAAGTGCAAAATCAAAAAACTCTAAGGTTCAAATGCAACTTTTTGGTACAAAGTGCAGTTTTTTTTTTCAAACGAAGTACAGTTTTTTGTGCACCTTAGAGTAATAAAAAATTACATTTGTACCTTAGAGTTACTACTTACTATTTTGTGCACCTTAGAGTCATTATCTCTAAAATAATTACATATACGTAAATACATTTGCACTTTCACGTGCAATTTTGACTATATATGTAATTTCGTTCATGCCTATTAGTAATTTGTATAAAAAATTTAGACGTAATTTTCCCTAAATCATATACTACTACATTTATTAAATGGATCCCACCACACAGTCAAATCCATTTACAATACACTAAATGTTGATCACTGTCAAATTCATACATTATTAATTGTAAATCAGACACTACTTTGCATACGATTCAAATAGGATACAAATATCTTACCACACTTATTTTTGCAGATTAAAAAAACAACTATTAATGAATAAATACTTAAAAATTATGTCTTGAAAAAACTTTAAATAAGGCTCAAAATAAACTATTGATTCTCATGTTCCACTTTTCGTATTTCATTGGTGTTTCATCCTATTCGATTTTTAACACATGAACTCAGAATATCGTGATTAATTGAATATTTTTTATTATTCCACGTATCATCCATTCATAATTGGCAAGGTCTCATATGCAACTGGTATACGGATATAAGATCCGTGTACTCACCTTGATCCTATCCAATTTATAATTTCTGGATCCTTATAAATTGGAATTGATTCTCTCTATCCTTTCTCTAAGAGAAATCGTGCCCCTCTCTTATTCTCTCCAAATTATTCTTGTTTCTTATTCTTCACAGGGAGCTTGAAAATTGAAACGACGTCACGATAATTCATCCTATTACAGAACACCACTGAGTCGGTTTTTTTTTCCAACATGGAGTATTGCAGATACAACGATAATTGCTTAGGATAAGATGCAGTTTTGAAAGTGCATTTAAATTAAATTATGATATTAGTCATCTCCACAATGATTAACTGTATGCAAAGTTCTAAAATACGAGTTGGTATGGTGTGAAACTTGTTCACTATGAAATTGATATTTTTTTTATAGGCATACTCTTTAGTAATATAAATCTCACATTTTAGTTTTGTAAGTCACTTCAGTTATCACTACGATACCATCTATTATAATATAACTATATAAGTCACACCCTTCACTTTTATGAGTAATATCCTTTATAATAAAAAGTTACACCATTTATAGTAAAAAATCACACTCTTTAGCAATATAAGTCACACATTTTAACCAGTTTCACCGTGAAACTTGTTCACCCTAAATTTTGCCCTAAAAGAGGCATTCATAGGATATTCAATCTCTATCTCAAATATATATATATATATATATATATATATATATATATTTTTTTTTTTAAGTTGAGTATGAATTTTTTTTATTTAAATCAAATCACATAAAGATGTAAAAGTGATATTACTTCAGGTTTAGTCATTCAGGACTATTTAAAATGTTTCAGTTGTCTATGAAAAAACATGCAACTTCATACTATTAAAACGTGTAACTTCATATTTTTATTTTTGTAGTTGCACGGTTTAGTATTAGCGAGTTGCATATTTTTGTGTTATATAGTCGCACGTTCCAGTATTAGCTATTTGTATATTTTTGTATTATCTAGTAGCACGTTTCTATGTTTTGTTGCACGATTTAGTATTAGCTAGTTGCATGTTTCTGTGTTAAATAGTTGTATGTTTTTTTATTAGTTAGATGCATGTTTCTATAATTTTTAGTTGCACATTTCAGTATTAGCTAGTTGCATGTTTTTGTATTATATAGTTGTATGTTACTGTATTAGCTAGTAGCATGTTTTAATGTTATATGGTTGCACAATTCAATATTAATTAGTTGCATATTTCAATGTAAGTGTATTATCATTTTGACCCAATTCTTCATTTTTCAATGACCTAACTTTTCGTTTGTGCCAAAATTTGGGGCCAAAAAAAATAATAAAAAATTGAATATCGAACATTGGACTTTTATTTGAAAAAGGAATGTTTAGCCGCTATATTACAACCAAATATTGTAAAATTTGCGGAACTATAATATATTAAGTAATATGTGCGGCCAACTTTTTTTAAATGGGTCACCCATACATGAGTGCACCATGTGCACCTGGTGCACAGGAGACCCACTATTCATAATTATTATATAATACAAAGTGAAACACCAATTATAGAATATGTGGTCTCATTTCCAAAATAAAACCAAACCTCCCTCGATTTCACATAATTTTATCCACAAAATCAATTTCGATTACTTCAATTAGTATTACACAGAAAGTGTAGATCTCCTATGGACTTAAATTCACGTGAACTCTTTTTTTACTGTTATGCATAATAAGTATCATTGTTGTGCATATAAAATGTCACTTACAGATCAACTTCATATATAAAACAATGATAATGATTATTCATAATAGTGTTACTTCGTAAGCATAACAATGATAAAGTTCATGTAAACTTGGGTCCACCGAAATTTTTGCCCAAAACAAAAGTATAAACAAGATACTAAACAACAAACTAAAAAAAAAAAAAAAACCAATTAATTTTCTCATTATAATTTTTCAACTTCCTGTCCACTCAATTCCCCCCTAAAAATCAATGCAGCCCTCAAAATATCAAGGGGTAGAGTTATAAATGGCCTAATGACAAAAGAAACATTTTTTTTTATCATCAAATTATAAATTGTTCTTTTCTAGCCAAAAAAATACTTGTTTTGCCCATTATACCCATAATTTAAAAAACTAAAATTAATTAAATTAAATAAAAATGCAGAATCAGAAATTCTTTTAGAAACGCAGTATCTTCAACGCAGAGAAATTTCCCAATCCTATCGCCGGCCTTGTTTCAGTTTCTCGCCTCTATCCCCCACCACGAGCTCACCTCCGGCCTCCCACTCAGGCCGGTCCTCCGACTCTATCACTTACCACAGGCGTTGTTCAAGATAGCATCTCCTCTCGAGGTAAGTTCAGTTTATAAGGGGAATTTCAAGTCCTCGAATCGAATGTTATGGTTAGATTTTTCCATATGCATTCTCTCTTTCGTTATGTTTATGTGATTGTGAAATGTGCTTATTATTTTTTAATTTTTTTAGATTGTGAAAAAATTGCTTGCAAGGTGTTTGAAAAAATGCCTGAGAGTGAATAAGGGTTTTTTTTTACTGGAAATAGACGTGTACCTGAAACGGAAATGGTTCATCTTGAAATGTTTTTGACGCTTTGAATTGATTAATTTCTTGGAATTATTATATGTTGAAATTGAATTCATCATACACGTGCATTGTACTATTGGTATTTAGGAATTTTATTGCTAGTTTGAAGAAGACAATAATTTCAACTGATCATGCCGTCTTTTTTATATGCAAGGTAGTCTTTGAGTAGTTAATGGACCTTTTCATCTAGCTTATGTTCTCCTTAATTCTTGATAGTTTGCCAAGTTATGCAAAGGAAACAGACTTGCATTGATTTATTTTGTTTGATCGATTATGTTGGTGCAAGAGCTCGAGGTTTTAATACCATTAGATAATTTGTTCTTGGTGTTGCTAATTTGATGTGGGGTAAGTGTTTTGTTGGTGCAAGAGCTCGAGGTTTTAATACCAGTAGACTTGCATTGATTTATTTTGTTTGATCGATTATGGTGGTGAAAGAGCTCGGGGTTTTAAAAATTGCTTGTTGAAGTCTCATATTATTTCAGGTCCTCAAATTTACTACATATATGCCAAGGACATTTAATTGCTCCATGACTAGAATGACCAACATTGTCCTCGACAACTCTTCCTCCTCATCAGTTGTTAATATCGTAAGTGTTGTATCACCTTCTATAATAGTATTCAATATAATTTTATTTTTAAATTACTTGATTATTTTGTTTAGGGTGCATTTACTTGGAAACGTAAAGATGCTCAGTTTTACAAAGGAAAAATTCTAAGTCACTAAAAAATAAAGGCTTCAGGCGATGTTAAGAAGGTGTTAGAATCTATTGGTGAAGGCATATTGGCTGATTTTCGACGATCATGTTTCTGTCATTTGTTGGATATCGATTCAAATAACCAACTGAATGGAATTGCCCTACATCAGATTATAGCAAGACAAGTTACATTCGAGGGCATAGGTAAAAAAGAGGCTTGGTTTCACATCGGGGAGAGGTTTATTCGGTGGTCGAAAGTGGAGTTTTGTTTGACCACCGGTCTAAAATTTGGAACTTCAAAATTTGACCCAAATGGTGTCCACAATGCCATTGAAGATGGGGTTTGGAGAAAGTTTTATAATTGTTGTCCTGTTTCTGTAGAAAGATTGTGGAATGATTTCAAGACTAACATATTTAACCACCAACCGGAAGAGGTGCAATCAAAGTCGCCCTAGTCATTGTGGCAAGAGCTAGTGTTATTTGGTCATGACGAGAGACGTTGTGTTAGGCCTTGGATTTGGGCACTTGTGGAGGATAGAAAAATGTGGGATGAATTTCCATGGGGAAATTCACATTCCTAAATACTTTTACACTATTTAGATAAAATCACGCCACCTTCCTTAGGCCCTCCTAAAATAAAAGATGAAAAGCTCACTTATCATTTATATGGGTTTTCAATGGCATTCCGTATATACTATACTGCTCTATTTATTTATTTATTTTACAATTATGTGTCAATTATTATTTGTCTTAATTGATTTGTGATTTTATTTCGGATATGGGCGATTGAGGTTATTCCTGATTTAGGCAATACATTTGCAGATCATAAATCAGTTTCTGATGTGGATGCAGTGCCAAGATTTAAAAAGTGGAGTATGCCGAAAACAAATAAGAAGATTGACATTTTTTTTTGCACAACCCGTGAGTGAAATTTTATGCTTTAAGTAACTTTATTATTGAGTAAGAGGCTTTTACATGCTTTAAGTAACTCGTTACATTGCTTTAATCAGCATAATTGTTTAAGCACGTTAGATGCTTCAAAATTGGAGAAGGTTCAAAAATATTGGGTGGGAATTGATGATGACATTGGCGATGGTATATGTTACATTCCCCCAGAGGTGCCACCTGAATTTCTAATGACATCCACTCGACATGTGAATATTCCATCAGATGATACTGCGCTTAGAAATGATCAGTCAAATGTTCCTATACGTAGTTCTAAAAGGCACAAGACAAATAATATTCCCTCTCAAGATGCAACAGAAATCCATGCACATGTATTCTTTGTAACACCTTCATATGAGCATTCATAATTGAATATATAATAAAATCAAAATACGATGAAACTTGTTTCAATAGAGTTCATCACGAAGCATAAAACCGGAGACCAGAACTAGAGTCGTGGGTTGTGTACGAGCATTAGTAAGAGAAGAGTTGCCCTCCATATTGGGAAAAGTTGCACCAGAAGTCCATGCACAGGTATTCTTTGTAACACCTTAAAATTAGCATTTATAAGTGAATATATAATAACATCATAATACGATGAAACTTGTTTCAATAGAGTTCAGCACAAAACTTAAAACCGAAAACCAGAGCTAAAGTCGTGGGCCGTATACGAGCAGTAGTAAGAGAAGAGTTGTCCTCCATATTGGAAAAAGTAATAGAGAGATCAATCAATAAAGTCGTTGAGACAGCACTAGAAAAAAAAATACCAGAGCTTTTCAAAAAGGTTGTCAATGAAATGTTATAATCACCAGAGAGTTGAGACATCTAATCCTTCACACCAATCTCTAGATGACCATGATGTTGAGAAGTTAGTGGATAAGGACTCTACATTAGGTGCTACAGTGAGCGGTGACATTGACAATGATGATCCACATATGAGTACTCCTGCCAATGCTTCAAAGGACGTTCCTGTCGAAGGTGCTTGTGGTTCAGTAGAAATTGAGATTTGTCGAGATAGAAAAAAATCTCGATTTCTTTGATCTCCATATGTTGATTTACGGAAGGAGCATGAAATGAAAATGACATTAAAGGAGAAGTATGATAGTTTCTTAGCTGAGAAAAAATCTGAGTAAGTATTTTTTTTTCTTTCTCCATTACTATAAAGCACAAATATGTTTGCTATAATTTCTCGATTTAATTTTTTTAGAGTTCATGTCGGGTTGAGATATATGGTGGTTCACGATTACTTCAAGTTGATAGAAAATCCAATAAAGAACTTATGCACCCAGGTTTTGTGTAATTTACATATTTAAAAATTTTCCATTTAGTATTGTATTGGCAAAATTTGATTGTATAATTTTTTTTTTCACATAGCATATCGAGCCATACATGGAGATTTTAGCTAAAAGGTTGGATAGTCGTTGTGATATTTCCATCAATAGTTCTGATACCATAATTCTTCCTTTCAGAAAAGTTGCATCGAGCACAACAACGGGCCGAGCATAAGCCTGAAACCCATCAACGGATGGACCAAGTGCCATAAACAAATACTCAAACCTATTTGAATCATCAGTTTGCAGATTCACAATCGATCTTGGATTCATTTTTTCAACCATGTATAAAAATGATGGTAGAAGTTGATATGATGTTTCTGCATCTCCAAGAATGTTTCGTTGAGCTATTTCCTTTGCTCTCCAAGCTTTTGAGTATAAAATGGCAACCCCATGTATTCTGTTAAAATCTTTCACGACGTCACATGGACGAATCAACCTACCATTGTCCAGAACTGATGGTCCTATGAGCTCGGCTATGATCTTACCTTTTACTTGACGACCTTCCTTGCTAGCCACATCCAACTGACAAGTATGTTCTTTCTCAAGCTTCTTAACTTTCCAATAACCTCCTTTACTAATGCCTTCCGCCCTTAGTATAAACTTGCACCCCTTAACTTTACAACATGCAACATAACGTGTTTTGGATGATCTATCCACCCGAATTTCAAATTTCTCTTTCAATTCATACATCCCCAAACTCGTAGCCATATCATTTTTACTCAAGAATAATGCACCAACATGTAATTCATGATCTGTATTTGAAGAACCAGTTGTAGGAATTTCTGATATTGAGTAATTAGAAAAGTCTGGAAATTTTACATTCAAGGAATGTGTGTTTTTATCAGCAAGATCATCACCACCATTGCTATAATCATTTTTTTTTTTTGCATGAGCAGGGCTTACTTGACAATTATACTCTGTGTGTTGTTCAGTATCAGAGTTACCACCGGAGTGCAAGAAGTCTCCATCTGTACGATTATCAAGATCCTCTACATGTTGTTCACTGTATGGGTCATCCATCTCAACATCAATCTGGGCATCCTTCGGGTGGAAAAAATCATCATCCGATTCATCTTCTTTGTTATGTTGCCCATCTAGTCCCTCTGAGCCATAAGAAAATGATTTCTTCTGAAAATCACCTGAACATCCTGCTATAACCCTCTCAGTCATTTGTTTTGTATGATGCCCATCGAGTCCCTCAAAGTTAGAAGGAAATGATTTTTCCTGAAAATCACGTGAATATCCTTTTTCAACCCTCATTGCTATTTGGTCAGTATACCTCTCACGTCGCATTTTTTCAGGAACATCAAGTGCAAGAGGAGTAAGACTATTTTGCTGATTTATTAACTCAACAAAACTTTGGTTCACTGAAGGGAGATGTGTATTACTTGGTTGAACTGCGTATTGAGGTGGAAAAAGTGTATGGCTCAGATGTGAACTTTGGTAAGAATGTGTTGGGCAAAATGATTGAGCTTGACAGGCTAATGTTGGATAAACTACTGGTGGAGCAAATGTTTGAATTGAACGTTGTCGATCCATACTAACAAAAATGTTAATATCTTCATCATCAGGGCTTATGCTCAACAAATGCTTCCATTCTCTTTCACTTGTAAGAGGAAATCTCACTTTTTTCCCTCCGTTGGTTGCAATTAGACCTCTCAACTCGAATTTCAGTATATCTGCATCGCCCGAACCAATTATTCCACTAACCAATCTCACTAAATCATCAAAAGTGAACGTTGGTGATAGTATGATATAATCTGTCATACCACCTTCATATGCATCTCCTTCCCAATATCCACCCGTTCTAATAATTATACCCTTATTATCCATATCTGCAAAATTAAAAAAATGTATAAGGAAAAATATATAAAAATGGAATAGTCATAACAGTTTTTCTTTTGAACAAACAATTAAAGATTATATATATATCAATTGGCAAGAGTATAAGGCATACTCAATGCCAAAAAGATACAGCAATTACAGTGATCTCATAAGCCAAAACACAAGTCTAACTAATACATGAGCGAGCCAAACTGAAGAGAATTAAAAAAATACACCAGAACACTAACCACCACTACACACTAACATCAATCTTCATAGATTAAATAATTTAGCTTGTACTACACTTATTTAAGCTTGTACCATCATTAATTCACCTCATACAATATTTTATTTAAACACGATCACCATTAATTTACTCCGTACCACATTTTATTTAAACTCATACCATCATTAATTCACCACATACCTCATTTTATTTAAACACGTATCAACATTAATTCACTCCGTACCACATTTTATTTAAACACATACCATCATTAATTCACCACATACCTCATTTTATTTAACCATGTATCACCATTAATTCACTACGTACCACACTTTATTTAAGTTTGTACCATCATTAATTCACTTCATACCACATTTTATTTAACCACGTATCACCATTAATTCACTTTGTATCACATTTATTTAAGCTCATACCATCATTAATTCATCTCATACCACATTTTATTTAACCACATATCACCATTAATTCACTCCGTACCACACTTATTTAAGTTCGTATCATCATTAATTCACCTCATACCATATTTTATTTAACCACTCATCACTACTAATTCACTCCGTACCACACTTATTTAAGTTCGTATCATTATTAATTCACCTCATACCACATTTTATTTAACCACTTATCACTACTAATTCACTCCGTATCACATTTATTTAAGCCCGTACCACCTTATATTATAAACCCTAAAATACTTTTTTTTTTTAAATAGAATAATAGAATAACGTTAAATTGTAATTATTGCAATTGGGTGATCAAGAGTGTGACGTGAAAGAAAGAAAGAAACCGACAATATTATGTAATTGGGTTGATCAAGAGTATTTTATTAGTTTAATTTATACTTTTTGAAACTGAAAGAAAGAAACGCAGAGAAGGTGACGTGAGGCAATACCTTGAATTAGAATTTGACGTGGGGCTGGCGCAGCCGACTGATTATTTGACCGAGGCAATACTTGGCGTGATGCACAATCATGAATAGCGAGTGAAACTTTTTAATTTCATCAAGGAATTGTAAAAGTGTAAAATTTAATAAAGTGAGAGAAATAAAAAAGAATTGGTTATTTAAAAAAAAAAAGAAATAAAAGCATAATTGATAAAATATATATTCTCTTGACTAGAAAAAAATAAAATTAAAAATATAGACAAAAAACAACTTTTTAAAAAAGAATTGACTATATTTGGTGGTTTGCACAAATACCAACTAAAAAATCGCTGCCTTATTCTTTTAATACCATAACCATTTGTAGCAAGAAAGCTGAGAAGAGAAAACTCAGGAAATAAAACTCTTCCAATTCTCCTCTCATTTTCTCTTTTCATTCATATTTTTTTCCCTCAAATCTCTTCTCCCTTCTCATTTTTTTATTTTCAAAAAGAAAAAAAAATGGGTTGTGGAGAATCAAAACATGCAGTCGCCACAGAAAATACGCTCACCAAGACCAAGAGCAAGAGCAAAAGCATGGAAACAAAGCCCGTGAATGATTCGAATGCAAAAGTAAACGAAAATGCGGCGATAAACGAAGTTTCGGATGCAATGAAAGCAGAGAAAGAAGAGATTTTGAAGAAATTGGATGAGCGAGAGGGGAAGGGAGTCGTTGATGATCATAAAAATGGAAAATTGAAAGATGAGATCAAGAAGGAAGAATCGAAAACAGAGGAGGCCGTTGTTGTTGCAAATGAAAGTTCGGGACAATCGGAGAATCTGAAAGTTGATTCTCCGATTGTTCCTGAAGAAAAACCGGAGAATGAGAAAAGTTCTCCGGTTGTGAATGAAGAGAAACCGGAGAATGATTATCTGGTTGAAGAAAAATCGAAACCAGAGAATGATTCTCCGGTTGTGTCTGAACAGAAACCGGAGAATGATTCTCTGGTTGAAGAAAAATCGGAACCAGAGAATAATTCTCCGGTTGTGTTTGAACAGAAACCGGAGAATGATTCTCTAGCCGTGTCAGAAGAGAAAATAGAACCAGAGAATGATTCTCCAGTTTTGTCCGAAGAAAAGAAAGAGGAGGAAGATGTTACAAACAAAGATAAAGGTATTTGTATATTTTATTTATTGTATTTATTTATTTATTGTGTTAATTTTGTTTATTAATGTATTATTATTTGTAAATTTGTTTGCAGAAGAGGCTGTTGAAGCAATGGTTGAAGAAACAGAATCTTCTACAGAAACGGTTGAGATTGTTGAAGCAGCAGTTGAGGAAACAAAATCTTCTACAGAAGAAAATGCAGCCTCTGATCAAAATGTAAGAATATTCTTTTGTTCTTAATTTAATTTTTAATATCTGGCCAAAAATATATATATGTGAATATGAGTTAATAAAAAAAAAAGGGTAATCATTCGTGTTTCGTGTCGACACGATAAAGGTGCGTACTAAGCAAGACAATGAAAAGAAAAATTGAAAACAGAGTTTACATTTCAATTTTACACATTAGTACGTTGCATGAATAGAAAAATAAAAAATATTATTTTTAGCGAACTAAAGGGTTAATAAACGTTAAACCTCAATTTTCAAATTGTTTTCGTATCGCATTTTCAAGAAAAATACTCGATTTTTAGCAAGAACATGCAGCAGGTTTATCTATATTCGATAAATTTATTATGAATGAGTGTCATGTGTAATCAGGTTTGTAATTGATGATTATGCAGGAGGATGAGAAAGCGGCAGCAGCAACAGCAGATGAGAAGGCAAATTAAGAGAAAAATGTAGAAAGAAGAAAACAATGTTTTTTTATTGATGCTCCAATCTTTGTTTGTTTATCAAGAGTTTATGATCTCATGAACACACTCTCATTCACGTACTTGCGGATTAATAAAAATGGATTTCTTTCTTCTCGTATTATCATTTCAGAATATATTTTTTGTGTATAATAATGCATGCATAAAATCCGAAATAGAATTTCAAATTTCACCTCATATGCAGGGATTGTTAAATTGTAGGCTACAACGTCAAAATACAGAAAATATGAAAAAATGTCATATTTTTATAGTTAAAACTCTTTTTTGCACCACCCTTAATATTTTTTTATCCTTTTATGATACAACCACTATGTGCGATCCACGTACGACTCTTTTTAATAAAGGTAAGAATATTATGAAAAGATAAAAAATAATTTTTTTATCAAGTGTGGAACAAAAAAGATTTTGAACTATAAAATAAGAGCAAAAAAGAGTTTGTACGGTCAAAATGTAATAATTCTATTTTTCAAAATACAGTTCAAAGGCAATAAACTCTACTTTCTTAACTTCGTAAAATCAGTCGGACCAAACTTGATCCATTCATGCAACATAATTAACTTGAGTTTAAATTGAAAAAACAT
Organism: Stenogyne calaminthoides; assembly: GCA_037126765.1. NCBI lineage: Eukaryota > Viridiplantae > Streptophyta > Magnoliopsida > Lamiales > Lamiaceae > Stenogyne > Stenogyne calaminthoides. The sequence continues at coordinate 23,413,560 of JBBCBC010000025.1, forward strand.
TTTGTTCAATTTGAAGCAAGATATTGAAAACAGACCTAAAATATGAGTAAGAAAAAGCAAGAATTAAGGAGACCAGAGCTTAATATTGGATTTGAGTAATGTATGAGACGTGATATATTTGTATATTATTATGATACTTTTGAAATTTATTGTCACAAAAATAAACAAGTATATAACACCTCATACAAGTTTTTGTGTACAATTATTTACACACCATCTATGACAGTTTAGACACATAATATCATCATATAACCAATAAAAGAGGATTTATATGTTACTTCATTTTTGGGATTGTTATTTACAATGGATATCGTTATTCACAGTTCGTATGTACAACGTTCCCTTCACATCCAATGCCATTTGGCATAATTCTTAAAATAGTGGAACTCAAAAATGGAGTCGCTTACGTGCTTTGTCATTTGACGTTTTAGACACTGACACGGGAATGTGAATCAGTATCTAAACAAAGGATCCACATCTCTCTCAGTAGTCGGTCTTATAACGGACGCTGATGGATCCCTAGATAAAATTAGATTCCCATCAACATCTCTACTGCTATAGGCTGCAACACGTTGATCCATCACAATTCTGCAGAAGCTCGATTCATCGCATCCCATTTGAACACCAAAGTATGCCAAGTGATCAGAGATGCTGTTTCCACTGACCGACCTGCAAAAGTATATGTTACATATAATTATTGTAGCCAAGAGCTTGGATGTCTGCCATTTTTTAGGATTAATTGTCTAAAAAAAACATGATCTTTTCACATTTTTTTTGTTTTCAAAATTTTGCAATTATAAATTCACTACCTTTTGTTATATTTTTTAATCAGATTTTTTTTTTTCTGCAATTTCATACACTGACACGTGTTACCAGAGCTTGCCTGAAGATAGTCATGTGATAAAATTGCAATAATTTGAAAAAATCATCTATCAAATTGCAATAATTTATTTTACCTGTTTTTTTCATAGCAAAGTTTTTTACATAAATTGGAAATATGTTTGTGATATCAAATGAAGTGGGTTGAAAGCAGGGAGAGGTCAATTCCTGGAAATTAGATATGGAGTTTAATGGAAAATACTTGCCTGCTACAAGTTGGGTCTTCCCCGGAATCATCACAAACCTTCTCGACTGTATAGACAAAGCTTTTTAACCCAATAGTTTGGAGCCATACCTACAATATGAGATCTTACTCAGTATAACACTAATCAGACAGAAAACGAGGAAGGAGCCTATTACATTGTGTTCGGAAATGGACATACAAATCACTAAATAAGCAGAAGATGATAAGCAAACGCCAAGACCTAGGTTTCACAGTAAGAAAGAGCAAGTACTAACACAGAAGAAATTTCAACACCAACCCCTATATAAAGCAAACCAAGGAAACTTAAGGATGTGAAAAGAACCTACATATTCTAGGTTTTGTCATCTGGGAAGGAGTATGTCATGATACATTGATTTAGGAGCACTTTCTTTAGAGTGAGTGTGTGTGTGCGCCTCACTTTTTTTTGGGGGGTTGGGGGGTGGTGTAGTTAATATTTATTTCCAAAAAGAGAAGCAAACTCAAGATACACTGCGTTGCAAGTAATATTTATGCATATACATGTGCAATTACATATTAACCTATTGATGCAGTAAACCATTACCTCTCTTGGGAAGTGATGATATGTCTTTTTGGGAAAATAATAATAATAAGGGGGCAAATCGGCACAATGTCATGATCATTTGTGACACGAAAAGGTATCCGTAATAGCTGGTCAAAGTATGATGCAAAAACAGCATTTCCGATCCTGGGTTGCCCAAATGTCATAACCTGAACATTCTGCTCTCCAAGACTTAGCTGGAAACAGGACAAGAGTTTCAGAGGCAAGAAAAATAAAATAATAATATCAGCATTCGTAGTCACAATCATTCATTCATAAATCAAGTAGTATATTTTTACATGAACCAGCACAACTAATAACTAAATTATTACTAATGCAGTGTTGTGTCCCCAATACAAATTCTTTCTACCAAAAACCGAGATAAGCATCTTCACACATTTCAATACACCCAATTCAAATTCTTCCCCACAATTCATAAACAAACAAACATTCTGCACTTGGTGAAGCCCAGACTTCAAAGTGTACAAGTTCTAGCTTCTAAAATTTATCATTAGGTTACAGGATAGGATTTTTTTTTTCACAATAACAAATAAACGAGCCTTTAATCCCAAATAATTGTGGTAGGATACATGAACCAATTGAAGAATCACGTTGGGTGGCGCGGACAAAACCACAAATTAATCTTCTCCACATGCTTCACTCTTTAAGTAGATCTTCACTAAGCCGCAAGGATATTGTCAGAATCATATTTTAATAAATTTTAGCTCTAATGAATTCATTGAGGCCTCATTTCTGTTATTCTATATTGACCTTGCACAAATAACGCCTAATGCCAACAAGCATACCGCAATATAAAGGCCACTATACATGTTATCGTGGAAAAAGATAGACAAATACTTCTATTCACCAGTTGCACCATGCAAATCAATTGCATTTTTAAATGGCATTAGTTGTTTTACTAAAAGGTTTTAGCTGGTCAGTATTAGCTGTTCTCACTGAACAATATTAGTTTTTTTTGGGATTAATAAAGAAAATAAGGTTTGAGATTATTACACGAAGATCAAGTGCACAAAATGCAGCCATTGCTCCTCCCATTGAGTGCCCAGTTACCAAAATCCTAGTGTCTCCATATATTTCCTTCGCTTTTTGAATAGCACTTAGAATTCCAGGCCGCAATGATGTACTGTTGTAAGCAGTATAAAAACCATGATGAACCTGAATCAATGAAGAAGACAAAATGGATATAAGCATTCTGCAATTTGTTTAGAAAGAAAAACAGAAAGAACAAAACTTAATGGCACACACCATTGCGCCATCACATCCAGGGTAATCAATATCAAGCTGCTTCCAAAACAAATCTTCTACCCAGTTTTGAATACTGCAAACATATTATTATACACAATAAATTTGAGAGAAAAGACCCAGAAAAGAATATTGTCACACACCATCTTCGTTATATATGTGGCAACACTTATGTGCACATATACTTTACGTGGAATGCAATAATGCATACATGAGAAATTTCACCATAATCTATTAGAATTCATGTATGGGGTTCAATCACTTCAATAGAAACACTCGAGGTATAACAATGAATCATAGAGGTAATATGACACATTTATATGTTCTATACATAAAATATTTCACCTCACTTTTCGCACCTACACAAAAATAATGAAATAAAAACACAATGCAACCTTAAGAACCTGGTGAAGGGCAAACCTTTTTTCCTTAGTTCCCCTGAATGCAATTATGACGGAGTTGAGATCAGTTGCAAAACCAACAAATCCCTGTCACACATAAATAAAAAAATTCCAAAACTTATTCAATTGAAATTGAGAAACAAGGGAAGGCTTTTATGATAAGAATGAAAATGCAAACCAATTAAATGGAATTAGACCAAAGTCACCAAACAGTAAAAAAGCCAAGAAAAAAGGAATCATTATCCAAACCTGCAGGCACCGCTTCACATCAACAATCAGCTCAATAATTTCAAAGCCCTGAATCCACAAAAAAAAAAAAAAAAATTGTGAATTAAACTTTCAGTATGAGGTAAAGATGTCTTATTTAAAGACTTATTCAATCATTAAGTTCAACCTCTGTGAGACCATCACATCTTGAGCAAGTCCATGTAAACAACTCAGTTAAGTCGGACATGTATACCTGCGAGGGAAATAATTTTGTGTTTAATTTGTCGAGAGTTAAATATAACCATCAAATAACAAAGCATTATCATCGTAAAACAATTTAAGGCCCTCCTTAAAGGAGTAAATGCAGAACATGACAAAATTCACTTGATAAAAAAACCGAGCTATGTAGCTTCACTGCTTTGGTCATGAATAATTACTTTAAAAGACCAACTTATGATTAGGGTAATTTCAAATCTTCAACCTATTCAATAGATGCATAATGTAATTCACAATGATCTTACAGCTGAAGCATATTGCACCAATATTCTTGCAAGGGTATGATTGTATGCTGCCCTGTGTTGATGCTGATGGTGTTTGTGCTTCACCGTCACCTTCAGTTCTGCAACCAGAAATTCACCAAAAAACTCACAAACAGGAATGCATCCGAATATATTTTTTCAATCATCATGAAATATTAAACGATATTAACTTAAAGGTATTCTTTTACAACGAATCAGTTCATTCAACTGAAAACCCTACAATCATATTAATTGGTCAACCAACGTCCCAGAAACTATTAGACTAATGCTTCAAGCCATTAAACTAGCTGAACATCTACAGAAACTTATTTGAATCCAAATTACCAAAAATGGCAATTACATTAAAGTTGCACTTAATTAACAAAAAAAAACAAACCGATATTCCACAGATTATCACAACTAAACTAAAGTAATTTACCTCTACATGATGAGAAGGCAAACAAGCATATGAAAATTGCAATAATCAAGAATCCTCTTCTTTCCATACCCTGTAAAAACAACCAAATTACGAAAACCGAAATAAACAAAATTCAAAACCCTAAGTCTGACTTAAACAATTGCAGAAAAAATAAGTAAAAATATAAAGACCTAATTAAAACTCCGAAAATTGAATTGCGGGGTCCAATTTGAGAAGAGGTATCGTTTTCCGGTGATCGTGAACCGGCTGTCGGTTCGAGATGTCGCAAAACGACGTCGAGAGAGACTGGCGTAATGTATATATAACGTATACGATAATTGATAATTTCGTATAAGAAACGAAAATCCAAAAATTATTTTGATAAGATTTGATACCGAAATTACCCCGGTATCTAGTGTGCTTTTGTGAGGAGGACTTTGGAGCTAAGTAGGGTGGGATTGTAAAATCAGTGGTAACTTTAATGGCGTGTTTCTACCGGATAGGATAAGGATTGGAATATAGGATTATGCGAAAAGATAACACGTGCACGTGACACGATAATGGGCTTTTTGTTGGGCTTATTTTGATGGTCCCAATCTTCACATACACGAAACTTAAATGAAAGGTTTTTTTTTTCGACAAGAAAAACGAAAGGTTTAAAACGCGGGGATGCAAGCAGTAATAGTGCTATTGCAATTACTCAAAATCCGATATTACATACAAGATGCAAGTATATGAATGTCAGACATTATTTTATAAGAGATCATGTATGGAAAGAATATCGAATGAAAAAAGATTCATCTTGATAAGTTGGAAGAGAATGATATCTTAACCAAACCACTGGCTGAAGTCAGATTTAGAGAACTATGTAATGAGCTATGACTTCTGGACTTAGAAGAAAGTGCACCAGAAATGTTTGGTGGACTGGTCTCCAGGACCAGTTGGTTAAGAGACTGACCAGATAAGGAGGATCAACTAAGTAATGGTTCGTCAATCGATCGAGAAGATCGATGGGGCCCGATCGAAAAAGGGTTAACAGTTGAAGGGGGAACATCAACTAATCAGAATGGGATCAGAAGGAACTTGATCAGATAAGTGGGACATTGTTGGGAAATACTAAGGTTTAGGCAGAAACTAAGATCAACATAAATCAGTCAAATTTCAAGTGGTATTGGTGACATAATATCGATTAAAGAATCGTATTTACGATTGCTCCTTCTACTAATTAATTATATGCATTTATCTAAGCTTTATTCGAGTTTACTGTACACATACTTTCATGACGCAAGTCCGGCAAAGCATTTAATGCGGACGCGAGAAATATGTATTAAATACATTAATTACGCGGCTTTAAATCCAAAAATCTGCTACCTATTGTTTCCCTCACCACACGATTTCCAATTGTTTTAAACCGTCTAATCTGGACCATTGATCTAGATTATACGACGCTTCGGTTCCGATTCGAAAACCTTTTATTTTTCCTTCTTCCTTCTAAAAACCCTCATTCGTCATTTGCACACTTCACAAACATATGAGAAGTTTAAACATCGTGACATGTGTTTTCAACCACATGTGCTAAATTGACCATAAGAAAATGAGAAAATTGTTCATATATTCTCATTGTATGAGACCTTGAGGTTTTAATAAGCCTCTTAAAAGGTACTCTTAAGACTTTCAACTGAATTTCTAAGTCTTCACTTTAGTGTTGTTACTTTAGCATGTTACCAATAACTATGATTAATATAACAATGCGGTACATGTCTAGGAAAACAGTTATAGTGGGAGTTTTTGTGGATATTCTGTGTGAAATGAAGAATATCTTTATTAACATGTTCTATAGTATTCATTGACTAGTCAATTGAGTTGGGAACTCAATTATGGATACATAGATTTTATGAAAGATTGAGTATGCTATAATTTTCAAAGGAATGATGAGATATGTCAATTAGTGTTAAAAATAAAAGAGTTCTGGGGTATAACGAGTTTTGAAATCTTCATATAAATCTGGTTGAGTTGCTATATGTCCTTAACAAGTATATAGCGAGAAAAACTCATATTCTCGAATGTCACATGGTTTATTTGCCTGTGTGAAAAAGTGATATGTGATGAAATATAAAGTGAAGAGAATGAGTGTAAGATTCAAAATTACATGTGTGAGTGGGAGATGAAAGTATTAATTAATTATAATTAATTAATATAAAATATATTATACACACATGTATTTTGGGATTTTAGTTATCCCAAGATTTGAATTTTGATTTTGAAATGAGAAAAAACCGTTTTCACGCTTACGGTAAAAGGGAGCTTTCTTCTCATTTTCATGGACTGGCTTTTGACGCCTCATTAGACTCACAGAGAAATTCTGATCACTATCTCAAATACATCAAAGACACTTAAATTGTGGAAATTGAAAGCGATTCAGTATGATTGCTATTCGGACGAGGAGAACCCAGTGTAACGTGGAATTCAACCGGCTTGTTAATCCTTCCGCTGATATTATTCCAGAAGAAAGACATGTTCTCTTTTCTTGTAGGAATAATCCAACAGGTTACAAAATCGAAAGATGAAAATCACGAGCTATCAAAAGAAGTGTTATTATTTGCAAAAAATATATGTTTATGAGCTACATAATTAAAACTACGTCTAACTCATCATAAGTTAACCTCCCTAATATCATCGAGATTTGGAAGAGCTGTAACTGGGCAGTCGGCCTCCACTATAGCACAAATACAGTAATAATTTATAAGGCAACACCAACAAATGAACAATCATTTATGTTGCGAGTAACAATAGTATTCAAAGCATGACAAATGGCAAGAGAATTCAGCAATTTTTCGAATTTTTAAACACCATTTATAAATGACAAAGTCTAGTATGAAAATTTTAAATACATGAAAAAAACTTTAATTTACAACCAAATTCTCGTGAATTGGTGAAGGTAAAAGACAAAATTAAGTGGTTCATGGTTTATTTAAATTACCAAGTGATTCATGGTTCAACTTTTTTTAATAGGTAATAATTTATGGTTCATTATTTAGTGTTTAGGGTGTAGATGATTGATTTAGGGCAATTTTATAGATTTTCATACATGAAAATTTTCACACTAGACTTACTCTTTATAAATTTAGCACAACAAAATCTCAAAGAGACGTCTTCATGAATTTGGTAATTTTATTTTGATTTGGATCTGATTATTGTTTTTTTAAAAATAAAAATTAAGTTCGAATTTGGGTTGAGTAACTTTCAAATTGTTTGATTTGTTTTACAATATGTAAATGTTGTAATTTGAAATCAAACAATTGTATCTTCTATTATTTTTTTAATATTTTATTTTTCCTGATATTCAAATATAAATGTAATATTTTCGGAGATGATGATTATTAAAAAAATCTAATTCATATATTTATGTAATCGAACGGATAGACTATCCGACTCAATTATAATTCAATCTTGATATAACATTCAATTTGAATTTCTTTTGTTCTTTTTAACCGAACCGATCATGTATGGTAATGGCTCGTCCACCTTTTTACTTAGCGTGTGTTTAATCTCATAATGAAGTTGTGTTAGAAAGAGTTTATTATACATTAATATAGCAAGAGTTAATATCATACCGGATTAGATCTTACATAAGAGAGTCTCAACCCTGGTGGAGCATAATTTGAGAATAACGCTTCAACACTTTATGATAAGTGGATATTAATTTATGTTAGTATATGAAATATCTCGAACACTGTAATCATAATTTGGTAATAAAGTTTCAATATTTTGAAAAAAATGCTTATCGTGAAACCGTTTTATGCAATAATTTACTCAAATAATATTATGCCAATTTTCCCACTTTTTCAGATAAAAACACTAGGCCACTTGCAAAAGGCCACGGTTATTAGCACCCACTCTTTTAGGAAATACACCACATAGATGACTTCACTCCTTACAGGATTAGTACACCCCCATTGCACTTCTCAAAATACCCCTCCTTCCTCTTAACCCTTCCCTTCATTGTTTGAAAACAAAAAAATGTGCATACATACACCTTACAATCTGGCGCTCCGCCACCTCCGCCTCTCTCCTTCTACTCATAACCCCCTCTAACCTAACACTTTCTTCCCCTGCTGCAAGCTTTCCTGTAGCGAACAATCCCTGTTCCAGCACTCGCTCACCGTCCACCGATGCCCCACCTCCCAACCATACCTCCACACTGTACCACCTATGCCCCACCCCCAACAAAGGTATGTTTTTTTAGTGTAAGTTTTTTTTTTTCTCATTTTTATTATTATATATTTTTTTCAAATCTGGTTCTTTGAAAAAGTATACGATTTTCAGTAAAAAATTCCAAAATATTTGTCTATTTTCGGATTTTTTTTGCTGAATTACAATTTTTTTTTTCGAAATTTTTTGTATGTTTTCGGATATTTTTAACGAAATCTGTCATTTAAAAAAAAAATATATTTCGAATGACTTTCTCTCGAATTTTTTACTAAACTTTTTGCTTATTTTTCTTCCACATATTTTGTATTAATAGTCTGTGTTTCCTGGCATTTTTCCAGTTTCCGGCAGTGGGCGATGGTGGCTGAGACCGTACCCAGTGACAGCATCGCCAATTAGAAGGGGAGGGAATGTACATTCTTTTATGTTTGTATGTTGTATTGTCTTGTGTTTTTAGTGAGATTTAAATTTAGACATGATTGTAAATCTTGAAAACATGTTGTTGTTTAGACTTTTACAGTTTCTGAGGCCATATTTATCCAGACGTTGTTCTTGCCGATATGCTATGTTTTGCCGTGAATTTGTTTTTTCAATTTCTAGGGTGTACGCAATCACAATAGTGGAAGAGGAAAAATGTTAATTTTGTCATTTTATCTATATATTAAAATATTAAAATTGATTTGGTGGTGTATTTCCTAAAAAGGTGGTGCTAATAACCTGGGCCCTTGCAAAAGGCCGCCTTCGCCGGCCCAATCCATTGAGCCCATCAACAAAAAAAGGCCCAACCCAGCGGTGGGAACTCCCAACTTTTCCGAAAGAAAAGGGCGGAAATATCCAATTAGAATCCAGTTTTTTCGGCCCGAGTATAAAAAAAGTCTGCCCGCTACTCTCATTTTCATTTATCCTTTTCCTTTGCACTTTGAATAGTTTCTAGAAGTCGAAGAGGAAACCACCAAACCCTCGATATGGCGAAACCTCCCGTGCGAAGGACTCCTCCGACGATTCAGCCTCCAGTTCCTCGGCGGAGGAAGAGGCGGTGAAGGATCAATTGAACGAGGAGGAGGACGACGAGGAGCTGGAGGCTGTAGCTCGGACGGCTGATGATTCGGACGACGACGACGAGCCATCAAACGCCGCCGCTCAAGATGAAGACGACATTGAGGTATTGTGGTGTGAATTTACCTTTTTTTTGTTGTTTGAGTCAAAAGTATGTTTTAGTTTGGTATTATTATTTGCTAGGTTTAGTTCCTTTTCTTTTTTTGGCGGATCTGTGTCTGGTTTTAATTGTGCGAGCAAAAAGTTGGTTTCTGGGGGTTTAGTTTTGAATCAATGAAATTGAAGTGAATTAAGTTTTTTTTTTTGGTCGAGGGGAAGTTTTGATGATTTTAGTAAGGTTTTCCATTAGTGAAATGGCGTAAACAGTTGCATATTTGTATTAGAATGTGAGAATTGGGTATAGAGTTTTTTTTAACTAAGTTTGAGTTTTTTTTTTTTAATAAAGTTATTTTAATGCATTTAATTGTAATGCGGGCGCCATATATGGACAGTTCAGTTCACAAGACTGTTTAATTACTTGAAAATGGAGATATAATAAATTAAAAGAGCAGTTCTTGTTTCTCCACAATTTAGTAATGAAGTGTGCGATTATTTTATGTGGGTTTTATGGCTTGACCTATAGTAAAGTGTAGAATGCTTTTCCCGTCCTGGGAGATTGTAGTAGTTTATTGAAAGGTCTTTATTTGGTTTTCCAGGAAGATGATGTTGTTGCAAATGAAGTATCAAAGCGTGAAAAAGCGAGGCTTAAGGAAATGCAGAGGAGGAAGAAGCATAAAGTACAAGAAATATTAGATGCCCAGAATGCTGCTATTGAAGCTGACATGGTATGTTGTCTGCAAATGGATTTTTACTTGATATTTTTAATACTACATGTTATCTGCTTTGGTTTATCATTTAAACTGGTTTTCTTGGGTCAGAACAACAAAGGAAAGGGACGTCTGAACTATCTCTTACAGCAAACAGAGTTATTTGCACATTTTGCCAAGGGTGATCAGTCTGCCTCACAGAAAAAAGCAAAAGGAAGGTAGGTATCCCCATTTTAAGGTCGTTATATTGCTAAAATATCCCATCCATGGTCAATCTGGTCAAACATTTTAAAAAGGTTAAAATGAGGTTTTCCTTGGTGGAGGAGTTTTTAATTAAAAAAAGTTGGCAGGTGGTTGTGAAAGTGAATTCTTGATGGAGTCAGAGGTCTATAGTAATAGTGGACGAGGAGATTCATATTATTGTTAAAATCAGCTATCTTCTTTGGCCAAGAGTTGTTATTATTAAGTTAATCTAATTTAGCTTGTGATCTCTGGTTACCTTTTGTAGGGGTCGCCATGCATCGAAGATAACTGAAGAGGAAGAAGATGAAGAGTGTCTCAAGGATGTGGAAGATGGCCTTTCTGGCACAGGAACTACTAGGCTGGTGGCTCAGCCATCTTGTAAGATGTTTTTCCTGGTTTTTGTTAGTTTAAGTTGATTGCGCCAGAATATGACATTGTTAGCTTCTACAGTGGTTTACTGATAATAAAATTTCATAGACCAGGGTTTATATTTTACTCTATGTGTTTGTACCTTTGTTAGCAGATCTCTGCAAGTAAAAATAATATTGGGTTATGGTAGAATCCCATCTTGAATGATGTTTTTCTCCCGAAATAATGTTCATCATTCTTCATCCAGGCATTCAAGGAAAGATGAGGGATTACCAACTAGCTGGTTTAAATTGGCTTATTCGATTGTATGACAATGGCATTAATGGAATACTTGCTGATGAGATGGTAAGGATGTAGACATATATTTTGAACCATTTGATTTATTATTTATCTATTTCTTTAATATTTTAATTTTATAGATGATGGTTTCTTTTATATTTAATTCAGGGACTTGGTAAAACTTTGCAAACAATTTCTTTGATGGGTTACTTGCATGAATTTAGAGGAATTACAGGCCCTCACATGGTCGTCGCTCCGAAATCTACACTTGGAAATTGGATGAATGAAATTAAAAGGTTTTGTCCAGTACTGCGTGCTGTAAAGTTTCTTGGGAATCCTGAAGATAGAGTAAGCCTGCCGTAAATTTGGATGTTCTTTTCCAGGATGTCTGTTTCTATCTCTTACAATTTAACAAATACTTGAATTTCCAGAGATATATCCGTGAAGAATTACTTGTTGCTGGCAAGTTTGATGTTTGTGTCACTAGTTTTGAAATGGCCATAAAGGAGAAGAATGCTTTTGCCGATTTAGCTGGCGTTATATCATTATTGATGAAGCTCATAGAATCAAGAATGAGAACTCTCTTCTCTCAAAAACAATGAGGCTGTATAATACTAACTATCGACTTCTTATTACTGGAACTCCACTTCAGGTAATAAATCTAGAATATTTTTTTTAGTTCATTGTGCCATCTCTTAACATATTTATGCTATTTTTTTGTTAACCATATTTTAATGTTTGTTGCTGTTCCCTTCTGTCTGACCTGTTTGTTCCATGACATTCTTTTATTGCAGAATAATCTCCATGAACTTTGGGCTCTCCTTAATTTCTTGCTTCCAGAGATATTTAACTCTGCTGAGACTTTTGATAAATGGTTCCAAATTTCTGGTGAAAATGATGAGCATGAAGTTGTTCAGCAACTTCACAAGGTATACAGATCTATTAATTTAAAGTTTCATCCGCTTCTGTGGAAAACTATTATTCTCAAATTGAAGGCGTGCTAAATAAACTCATGATAACCACATTTTCAGTATTTTTTTACTACTTGTGGGGACAAACTATTGAAAGTTTTATACATGTCTGCTAATTAGTTACTCATTTAAGATTAGAGTGTACTCTACTACTTAATATCTTAAGAATCATATTAATGGTTGTTTCGTGTACTATATAATATGTTTAAATAGTTTCAAGATCATGATTTGCTGCTGAGTATGTCACAAAGGCCAAAGCAGTTCTGAAGCATTTTGCATTCTGAATTTTTCACCGTGTCATTTGCTGTCCATTTTTAGGTAACTCTATGATAAACCCTAGTAGCTAATCAAGTAATCACATGTAGCTCTTTGTCATACTGTGGAATGTGATAGATTTGGAGATGGTGCGATTCCATCTGTTTGTTACAGAATATTGGATTTAAATATCCGCTAGACACCTTGAGACGCACTACATTTGTTTGGTTAATTTATTGGCTGATTGAATTCCTCTGTGTGTGGTGACCTACTAGGTTCTCCGACCCTTCCTTCTTAGAAGGTTGAAGTCTGATGTTGAGAAAGGTTTACCTCCCAAGAAGGAGACAATACTTAAAGTTGGTATGTCTCAGCTGCAAAAGCAATACTATAAGGCATTGCTGCAGAAAGATCTTGAGGTGGTAAATGCTGGTGGTGAACGCAAACGCCTTCTTAATATAGCTATGCAGCTGCGAAAATGTTGTAATCATCCATATTTATTTCAAGGTGCTGAACCCGGCCCACCATATACCACTGGAGTACATCTCATAGAAAATGCTGGTATGGTTCTGCAGTATCAAGGAGAAAAAAACCCTTTCCCATTTTTTTTCGTTTTTTAAACTTCTATTTTAACTGCAGGCAAGATGGTTCTTCTTGACAAGTTGCTTCCAAAATTAAAGGAGCGTGATTCCAGGGTGTTGATTTTTTCCCAGGTACCAATTCTCCTCCCGTTATCTCCTTTTTTCTGAATATCATCTAAGCTTACTTAGTACCTATGTATATTCGATGTTTTAGATTGATTGCTGTCAAATTTGTGTTTATGTAACCTTTTTGCTTTTAGATCCTTCAAATTGAATTTCTTTTGATTGCATAAAACAGATGACGAGGTTATTAGACATTCTTGAAGACTATCTGATGTTCCGTGGATATTTATATTGTCGTATTGATGGAAATACTGGCGGGGAAGACCGAGATGCTTCAATTGAAGCCTTCAACAAGCCAGGAAGTGAAAAATTTGTCTTTCTACTATCAACTAGAGCTGGAGGTCTTGGTATCAACCTTGCCACTGCAGATGTCGTCATTCTTTATGACAGTGATTGGTGAGAGCTTGCTGCTCCTACTGTTTTGGATTGCATCAAAGGTAATTGGTTAGTATTTGAAAATTAAAATGGTTGGCTCCTTTTGTTACAGGAATCCACAGGTTGATTTGCAGGCCCAGGATCGAGCTCATAGGATTGGACAAAAGAAGGAAGTCCAAGTCTTCCGTTTCTGCACTGAGGTTTGTTTTGCCATCATACTGTTGACATCAAGACCAGTTTTCTTGGAGGCTTAATGTACTCATTATTTATCGATGATATTTTCCAGTACACAATTGAGGAAAAAGTGATTGAGAGGGCCTATAAAAAGCTTGCTCTTGATGCCTTGGTTATCCAACAAGGGAGGCTTGCAGAGGCAAAGAGTGAGTCTTCACTGTCAACCACATTGAGTCCTGCAGACAATATCACAGTTATGCAATTTTAACACTTTTAAAATTTTCTGGTATGCAGCTGTTAATAAGGATGAGCTGCTGCAAATGGTAAGGTTTGGTGCTGAAATGGTTTTCAGTTCCAAAGATAGCACAATCACAGATGAGGATATAGATAGAATTATTGCCAAGGGAGAAGAAGCTACAGCTGAACTTGATGCCAAGATGAAAAAATTTACTGAAGATGCCATCAAATTTAAAATGGACGACAGTATGTTTTTTATTCTTGATCTAATTGTATGGTTTCATTTATCCTTTTTTCAGTAAGACTAACATGAGCTTTCTGGACTTTTTAGCTGCTGACTTGTATGATTTCGATGATGAAAAGGTATAGTTACTTTTTTTTATTGCTGACTCTCACGACTTCACGTTGTTATTTCATTTAGCTCATGGTTTGTATTTTCATTTCATTGGTGAAGGATGAAAATAAGCTTGATTTCAAGAAAATTGTCAGTGACAACTGGATGGAACCGCCAAAAAGAGAAAGGAAGCGTTAAACGCTTTTTTCAATATCTGGACAATGTTCTCATCTATTGGTTAATAGTCACAGTCAGAATGACAAATACTCTCTTTTTCATTTTTAATATTTAGTTATTCGGAATCAGAGTACTTCAAGCAGACAATGCGCCAAAGTGGTCCTACAAAACCCAGGGAGCCTCGAATTCCTCGCATGCCTCAATTGTAAGCAGTTTCAGTTCTTTTATTTATTTTCTTATTGATAATCAGAGAAGGATTTATGTATCTTAACACATTATATTTTCTTAGGCATGATTTTCAGTTCTTCGACACTCAGCGTCTTAGTGAACTTTATGATAAAGAAGTCCGTTATCTCATGGTGAGTTTCCAAGCTTATATCTTTGTACTCCTTTTCTATATCTATTTGTGTTTAGCTTTCTTATACATTTTTTTTCCTTTTGATTCAGCAAGCACATCAAAGAAATCAAGTGAAAGATACAATAGAAGTGGATGAACCAGAAGGTCTGTTCTCATCTTTAGAATTTTACTTGAATATGCTATTTCCCTGGACATTGTCTTGATCTGTTATTGTGCACGTAGATGTGGGAGACCCATTGACTGCTGAGGAGCAGGAAGAGAAGGAGGGACTGCTGGAAGAAGTATGTTCCCATAAACTTCTCTATCACTTGTTACTTGTTTGAGCGTTGCCTGATTGTTGTTGTATATAGGGATTTTCCACATGGAGCAGAAAAGACTTCAACTCTTTCATCCGGGCCTGTGAAAAGTATGGCCGTCATGATATCAAGGGTATTGCTTCTGAGATGGAAGGGAAAACAGTGGAAGAAGTAGAAAGATATGCGAAGGTTTTCAAGGAAAGATATAAAGAACTGAATGGTAAGCATTCAGATCCCAGCTCTTGGTTCATATTGCAACATAAAAAATTTCATTTCTATTTGTCTTCAGGAGAAAACGGTATATTAAATTGTTACGGGATGCATGAATGACTAGTTTGTATATTCTATTTATGCCAATATTCCCGCTGCTGCACTGTCTAGTATTTTGTTAGAAAGCAGGAGTTATGTGTGCCTTTGAGCTATAATCACTTGTCTCTTTCTCTGGATTTGAAATATGACAACTAACTGGGAATATGATAATTCAGATTATGATAGGATCATCAAAGGTATTGAAAGAGGAGAGGCTAGAATCTCGCGCAAGGATGAGATCATGAAAGCTATTGGGAAGAAATTGGACGCTTATAGAAACCCTTGGCTGGAACTAAAAATCCAGTATGGTCAAAACAAAGGGAAGTTGTACAATGAAGAGTGTGACCGTTTCATGGTTAGCCTTCTGAATAACTAATGTAGTTCTTTGTTTTTTTTGGGTTGGAAAAAAGTGTTATTCTTGGTTTGGAAAAAAGTATATTTTATTCTCATAATTAATATATTGTCGTTCTTTTCAGATATGCATGGTTCACAAACTTGGATATGGTAACTGGGATGAGCTGAAAGCTTTTGCAGACTTCTCCGTTGTTTCGGTTTGATTGGTTTATAAAGTCTCGTACCACACAAGAGCTCGCGAGGAGATGCGATACCCTTATTCGTTTGGTGGAGCGGGAAAACCAAGAATATGATGAGAGGGAGAGGCAGGCACGTAAAGAGAAAAAGCTAGCAAAGGTACATACATCTTATTTGTTGAAATTGTTCAAGAGGCTCAAGGCTATTCCATCCTTTTGATATTGTTTATTCCCTACAGAATTCAACCCCATCCAAGCGTGCTGCTGCTAGGCAGGCTGCAGAAAGCCCTCCATTGTCTATGAAAAAACGGAAGCAATCATCCATGGATGACTATGTAAATTCGGTATGTATCCAGTACAATATACTTTGGTGAAATTCATTTTTAGGTCCCTGAATCTTCATTATTGTTTCAATAGGGGTCTCAGTGAATTATTTTTTGGGTCGGTCCTTGTTTCTATAGGGGTCTCATTACTGGAACTTACTAAAACAACTACTATTGTTTAAAAATGCATATAAAATACAAAGTAGTTGCATGGTAAAAATGGTTTACATACTACTTTGCCTTAAAACAAAATAATAATATTCTAATAATATAGGTGTTTATGCTGTCAATTTTGTCCCAATAGGTCTCTGAATTTTGGTTTCACTAGGTTGTTTAAAATAAAAGATATCATGAGATGATATTTACAAGTGTACAAGGTTGGGTGAGTCAAGAAATTTTACAACCTATTGAAACGAAGCTCAAAAGTACAAGGACCTATAAGATGTGTTTGTCCGTTTACTTTCTTAGCCTGCATAATTTTTACATCGTTAACCCATAGTGGTATTTTCACCAGGCAAAGAAGAGGAAATGATATCACATAGTGTCAGTTGGTGGTTTTGGCTTGATCATCAAAATGGAACGACAAGGTGCTCGTCTTTTGTGTCAGTTTTGGCTTAATGTTGGGCCATGGGATGGTATACACCTAGATTCATTAGAATCGCTGCTTAGCTAAGAATTTGTCAAATGAACGTCTCTAACAACTGGAACTTACGGATGAGGATAGCTACCAATAGAGCAGCTAAAATCTTCATTTTCAATTTTATGTATGAGATATCATTGTATGCTAATGCTATATGCGATTATTCTCAATGTCTTCTATACAAGTATGAAACTTGTAATAGTTTAAGTTAGTATAATGTATGGTTATGTATTGTGTATGTCTTTTTCAAGCTTTGATAATTCATTTGCCAAATGACGGACTTGTTGAATGGTTGGAGTTCTCGAACGAATGTTACAGTTCAAGTGTTAATATGTAACGCTGCCTTTGTTTTGAGACTTATACAGATGGACTTAGAGCTTTGCGTTTTTTGTCTCATACGAGTTTGAGATTTAGAGTTTAATTTTTAAATTTCACATTCAATCCATACCTATAAGTACTTATGAAATATATTATTACTTTTTTCAATATATTATATTTTATATATTTTATTATTCTTTTTAATATAATATAATAATATAATATCAATCACTATTGAAAATTGATTTGATATATTGTTAAATTTTATTTTATTTAAATTTTAAAACAAATACATATTTTTATTATTTATTAAGGATTTTAAAATATTAATTTGCTTCGTACATTTAAATTTCAAAACAAACACATCATGTTTAACACACTGGAAGAAAGCAAATCACTCTTGGGTAAAAAGAAAAAAAAAACACTAAAACACAAGTATATAATCTCCTTGTATTTTGTTAAAGAATGCACACTCTCCTATAATTTTAATATATGCATAAAACCCCATTCTGTTTTATATAAAAATCAAAAAATACTCTATAAGTTTCAATAAATGTATAAAATTCCCTTGTATTTCATTAAATTAAAAAATTAATGAAAAAGACTATAAAATATTACTACAATTTAATAAAATGCATATAAATAAATTAATCTCAAAATTACAACAAAGTCCAAAATTGTTAGTTAAAAAGAAAAGAAAAAAAGACACGAGTACAACAAGAAACCCGAAAACATAAAACATATTAAAAACAAACTCGAGTTACAAACATGTTCAATTAAAAGCTAAAAAGTGACAAACGAATTCTCTACACGGTTATAGACCACATGTGAGAGAATTTTGTGCATATTTTATAAAACATAGTGAGAATTTATATTTTTTGTATAAGCTTGAGTCAATACACAGTCTCACTAATAGAGAGTAGTGACACACACTCTCTATTTAAGAATGAAGAAAGAGAGTTTTGTGCATATTTTAATAAAATACAAGGGGATTTAATACATTTGTTGAAACCGATGGGTGTTTTATGTATTTTATATGAAACACATGTATTTTTTAGCTTTTTACCCAATTCTATGTTTTTTTCGAAACAACTCAATTCTATGTTTGAATTAGAGGGTATGCGGTGTGAATTTTAAATCTACAATTTGAACCCAAAAACATCCGTTTGGGTGAAACACAAAATGAATGGATTTCAACACCTACTATCTCAATTTTAATTGAGTGGATTGCAAATTTTAAAATCGAAGCCATTTTCAAAGACAATTTCTTGTGTGCACTATTTGCACCAATTCTAAATTGGTGCAATTCTATTTCAATTTACTGTTTTTGTTACCAGGCCCCGACCAGACCCGAACCCGGCCCAAGTGGTTCATGGTTCACCCGGTCTGAATGAGTCATAATTTAGGGTTTATGATTCATGATTTAGGATTTAAGGTGTAGAATTTAGGGTTTATGATTTATTTAAATTAAAATTTAATCCTTGGTGCATACAACCCTAACTTCTTTTTCACCTTATTATTCTTCGTTACTCTTTTTGTTGACACTAATTTCCATTTCCAAACCCCATTCATATATTATTTTCAATGTCTCAGTTACATGAGAAAACATGAGACATTGATGGTTAATCGGACAAAAAGTCAAAAAGTTTACAAGTCACAAGTAATTAAACAAAAGACAAATCAATTGAAAACTTGAGAATAATAGATTGAGAACAAAGATCACAACTCTATAACCAAAATAAAAGTTTTTCTTCTAAGATAAAATAATTTCAATATGAGAATAAAAATACATATTAATGATAATTTATCGGGTCACCCATATTAGCAAAATAATCGGGAATTTCCGGTCCAATTAACAAGCCTACAAACAATTTTCATAAATCTCAAGAGTGGGCAGAATTGTCAATTCGCCAGACATTATTATCAAAGAGATGGACAAATCTCTTGTCCATAAGCCGAAAAACAAGACTGAACTCAACTCACATATCTAAACTGTACGGACAACACAACAGATGTACCAGGTGGACCATTTTAACCCTCATGAGCATAACATATAACAATGAGACCCAAAAAGAAAACATACAGAAAACAACATTCTCTCCCCCTATTACACAGACCTCATCAAATCTCAAATCCCCTACATACATAATAATATAATTAACATTTTGCATACACCATATATGATATATATACCAAAATGCCACATACACATATCCCCTTTTCACCCTTCGCAACGCTCGAGCTTTCTTGATGTTATCTTTGCCACATGGTAAAAAGATGAGATACGAGATAAAACTTCGATAACTTATTCGCACGTCTCATCAAAACTCCCCATAGCGTTTGCTCGTTTCCTCTCCCTCCAATTCTCGCCCCACACTTTAGCTGCAGCAACCGCGCGTTCTCTATCCAAATCCCGATTCCTCGGAGTCTCTCTCGTTCTGCCCGCACTGAGCGGGCTGTCTCGTTGAGACTCCGACTAAATCCACCCCATTTACGACCCGACCCACCGCCCGTTTCAATCCTTCAGAACTCCAAGATTAAACTCTCCGACTGAATCTCTCTTCCTGAAATCAGGTGAGTTCTTGTGAGTGGAAAGGCGAACCGTGGTTGCCCCCATGCCCCGAATCATCCAGACCATCCAATCCATCGGATGTGTTCCTCCGGCTGTCCCTATGCCGTGGGGTAGATGAGCCTTTTTGTGTGGACGGTGGGGCATTAGGGTCGTATGTTTGTGAGGCTAAATATGTCAAAGCAGTCACAACATCACCGATTAGTGGCCTCGTTGCAGCTTGTTCTTGTAAGCACATGGCAGCCACTGCGAGTGCCTGATAGAGTCCACGCATAGGGTAACGACCTTGAAGCAGAGGGTCGGCCATTTTGGAAACTTTCTTGATCCTTTGAAAAAGAGGCCTTACCTAAAAAAACAAGATAATGGCAACATCAATTCAACATTGCTGTCTAATTATGTATACTGTTAAAGAAGACGAGCATAAACGAATAGAGTAAATTGCAAAATTTGTCTTACATCAATTGGATGTTGGCAATCTTATTTCCATACGAATCAATTTTCTCAATTAAGTCCCATAACTTTTAAATTATGCAACCTTAGTGGGGTTAAAGATTATTTCGTCCCTTAACTTATTACCTTTTATGAAATGGTCCAACATTTTATTTTTTCAATTTAGTCTAAATACATTTTCAAGTTTTACCATTTAGGCCCACAATAGCTGGAAAACCCAATAAACGGCGTTGTTTACGCACATGCTGGTCACATGATCGAATAAATTGGGGATTTCTGCAGAAATGGGGTCAGAAAAGGGCAATTTTGTAAACTTGTGGGACAAATTTGATTTTTTTTTTAATTATGGACCTTTTCTGAAAAAGGTAAAGATTTGTGGGACGAAAATGACTTCAATCCTCAATTTTAGTTCTATATTTACAATTTTTTGTTTTGGGATGATTGATTTCTTTATTGAAATCAATATGTTGGACTCTCATTATGCCAACATGGAATTCCGGAAGCTCATGTGATCAGCATGTGCAAAAATCCTGCAACCTTGTCAATATAGGACTAAAATTGTATCATTTTAAAAGTTAATAGGACTTAATTAAGAAAATTAATTCATATTGAGACTAAAATCTCCAACACCCAATAGGTACGGGATTAATTTTGCAATTTAATCTGAGCAATTATAAAAAAAAAAATAAAAAAAATACACCACATACCCATGCAACAAGATTATGCTCCCCAGCACCCCTCGTGTTGTCAATAGCCTTTCGCCCTGTTATGATTTCAAGGAAGACGACTCCAAAGCTGTAAACATCAGATTTTAAGGTAAGTTGACCAGTCATGGCGTATTCTGGAGCACAATAACCGTACGTCCCCATCACCCTAGTAGACACATGAGTTTTATCACCAACGGGACCCAGTTTTGCAAGCCCAAAATCTGATAACTTAGGAAAATATCCCTCATCAAGAAGGATATTTGAAGATTTTAGGTCTCTGTAAATGACGGGTGGGTTCGCTTTGTCATGCAAATACTCCAATCCCTTTGCTGCTCCAGCAGCAATCTTCATCCGTGTATTCCAATCCAACGGTTCTTTATCTGGTGGAATATCTGCAAAGAGATCGATCATTATACAAGATCGGGAAATGATAATGAGCAAGATATAAAGGGGCAACAATCAATTCATTCAAATGCTATCTTTTGAGTGTGGAACAATAGAAACTGTCAAGCACACAATTGCCAGAGTTAATATCAATATACGTGTCCTGTATTCCAAAATAAATCATTTTTATTCTACTATATCAACTTTAGTCCTGTGGAGTCCAATTGCAGTCATTTTTTTCTATTTTAGTCTTTTTTTCGTTGGAAAATTCAAATTCTACCAAAAAATCGCTTACATCTAGGACTGAAATTGGACGCCCTAGGACTAAAATTGACAAAAGTATATTGCATCCACCCTAAATTACAGGATGCAAACTCCACACTTGCCAACAGCCATGAATATTTCATTCTAAAATGCCAAAACAGAGGTGATAAGCAAATCTTCATGATAAATATCTAAAAAATTGGCATAGTTTAATATTGATGTGCCCTTTACGAGTTTCATTTACTAGAGGTCAAGTTCACTCAGCTCCTTAACTTCAGATGTGTTTTACAGTGGAGAGCTTAGTTATACCTACTTATTCTCCCAGAACTTATATTTTGAATTTTTGTTATAGCGTTATACTTGTTATATCATTTATAAGAATGTTTGAGGCAGCTATTGGAATTTAAAAACTAATATGATGTTTTAGTTAGAGAGAGAGACCTTCCACAAGATTAAGGACTAATGGATATATTTTTAGGAGACTGATACCTATTACATGGTACTTTTTCTCCTTTCAGATTCCATTAGAGCTCTATATGTTTATTTATTTATTTAGAACATACTTTATTTTTTAAAAATAAAAATAGAGTTCTTGTTAGTAGCATAAATTTTGTGTTCACTACTCAAAATGTTCTTGAATGATCATTATCATTATCATTATTTAACTGATTTGGAAAAAAAACATAAGGGGTGGTGAAGTATTGCTTCAAATGATATCAGAAGCAACATAAAGTCGAGAAAAGCTGACTCCGAAGTTTCATGGGGGAGAATATCAGGCTTGACTGAACTTTGGCTAAGTCGCAAAAAAAAAAGAAAAAAAAAGAAAAAAAAAGAAAGAAAATCAAGTGATTAACTCAAGTACTTGAAAACATGAGCAGGCATTTTCACACGAACCATGCTCCATGCTGATTGTATAATTCAGAAGAGAACTCTTCCTGCTGTGAATTGAAAATATAATTTAATTCAGGTGTTTTTCTAACAAGGATAAAGAAACAAAATGTTTCGCTTTAGATATACTTAACAATATAATAGGCTCAAAAAGCCTATCCTGGTGAGAGCACTCTTCATGACCAAGGAACTGCTAAATATTCTTAAATACTGCAAGATCACAGCCCTCCCCCGATAAAATAATGGAAAAATAAATCCACTCAACTCGTCATAAATCTCCGATACCTTCACATTATTCAAGATTAGAATTTTCAACGGCCCATATCTGAGTCTCACTATATACATATTCCACTGCTTAATAACTATATCATACTTTTCTCATCAGTCACTTTATATATCAGAAATGATTTTCAGGAAACAAGCAGCAACCCAATGTTGTTTACCTGGTACTGGAAATCAAGAATCACTCCTAAAACCTTTAGCTAAACATAGCTCAAGTTTATTAGCTTCATTAAGGCATCTAAAGTGTTGCAGAATTTGCCATGATTACATGAAGTTTATTATGATATAATGATATTATCAGAGCAGAAAAAAATGAGATCAATTTTCCTAGGCCAGAATGTATAAAATGAGCAGCCCCAATTGAATTTGGTTTTGACAAACATCCATTCATATACAATAATTACCATTCACAAAACATTAAAGTAAAAAGCAATAAACTTTTCTCACAGAAAATCTGCTAGGAGGTTAAGTCTACTACAATATTTTGTACTCACCGAAATTCCCCATCTATTATTGTAGGTTGTTTTGCTCCTGATTAGATTCACGTGTATCTTTCAAAAGGATTCCATTATTTATTGTTTGATTTTGTTTGTTGGTTGCTTTTTATGAGTTGAGATAGGAGTAAAGATGGAGACTGAAGAATTTTGGATTAAAGATGAGATTTGAGGGAAGAAGCATAAACATTTGAAGATGGAGAAATGTGGTTTTGTGCTTTTTGCAATTTTAGTGAAAGTAAATTCATCATTTAATGTTGAGTCCTAAAACTTTTTATATATTAATCAAACAAAACCTAACACATTATTTGATTAGTTTTGGATATTAAGAAGATTTATACATCATACCCAAAATTAGGTAGGATGGTGCTGATTCAATATCTTCAACACACAACTTCTTTCCAGTGACAGAGCAAGAAGTGATGTTCGGGGGGGCCAAATTAAAATTAATAACGACCAATTTTGTTAGGAAACGTTTGGTTCACGGGACTGAATTGATTAGGGGTGATAGGATTGAGAGATTTAGTAAGATTGGATTGATTTGGACTAGATTGCTTGAATCAAGATATGATTTGGATTGTGGGATTGCATCTACTAATCCTGTCTTCGAAAAAATCAATATTTATGTTTGGATTGAAGGATTGGATGGGATACCTATTGAAATGTAATAAATACCCTTAATTGAATTGAAAAAACCACACTTCATTCTTGTGAATCTATTCAAACAATAGAATGACAACATTTGGGTCCTCATCCTAAACCAAAGCGGTAGATTAGTTGGGATTAAAATTCTAATCCACGACCCTACCACGATCAATCCCTTGAACCAAACGAGGTCTCACAATATTATAGTGTTATTGAAACATCTTATCTAATAAAACACACCATTTTGTCTTTTCACTATGGTTTTTAAGAAATCTAGGTTATTCTGACATTATACTCATATAATGTTGAGATTGTCAACATACTAACAATATCTTTCGGTTTTCATGTCTTAATTTTTTCGTAATTCATAATTATTATATAATTAATTCAATGTTGCTACTTAAAAATACACTTGTAAATTACTTAATACTCCCTCTTGTCCTGGGAAGATCTGCTACCAACTTTTTGGTAGCGAGAGATTAAAAAGTTGCTTTATGGGGGGTAGTAAGTGTGTATGGGGGGTAGTAAGTGTGTGTTGTAAGGTTATAAGTGGAGAATAGTGTGTTCAAAAATGGGTGTGCAAAGTCTTATGGGACAGACCAAAAAGAAAAGTGTGCTAGTTTCTTCCGGGGACGGAGGGAGTAATTATTAAAGATGCAAAAATTAGAATTACACTTCTTTTCATTTTTCAATTAAGTAATTTATAAATAAATTACTAAAAATGGAAATCCAGGGGGCCTGGTGTCCCCCAGCCCTCCTCCCCCCAACATTGTTTGTTTCTAATCTATCCGGCCTAATCTCATCCACATTCATTTAAATCTTCAAAGTTTTCCTATAGGTTGGATTTCAAGTATAACAATATCCATATGTTGTGCTTTCAGATCACCATTCCAAGATCAAGACGACTTATCTAACTAAGATTCTAAATAACATTTTAAGTATAAAACAGGACGCTGATAAGTCAATACCACAGGATAAACACTAAAACTACTATTAAGTGCCACAACTCATAAATAGACAATGCAGCTGCTATATTATCCGTATAAAAATGAGATAGAAATTGATTAAAAAGCCCAACCACTCGAATGGTAAATATAGTGGAATAGTCAATAGTTATTAAGAAAAGATAGTTTTGTAATTACCTAGGACAAACAGTCCCCAAACGCTCTAAGTGATAAAATTAAAATCCAAGAGCCCATAGTGTGATCCACATAAAGCATTTTACTACATCAAACAGTTCCATTAGACTTCTTTCTTGTTTTTATTAATATAGTGGTCTTTGGACAAAAAAGAACCAAGACAGCAGACAAGGCAACATATGTAGTATTTAGATAGTAAATTTATAGACTAATAAGAGAATGAAAATGAATTGTTGCAAATTCACACAATACAAACTTAGCGTAAATCACAGGAAGAAAAGAAAGCTACCATTACAACAATGTGTTAAAGATGTCTACAAAATAGCATATAAAAAAGGCTTAAATAGGGCATAATATTGCTCACAGCTGATAACCCTAGGACTTAAGAAACTTTAAAACAAAACACATATTACAAAAAAACAAGGAAAAGGAACACATTCCAACTATGGCATTGGATAATTTGCAAAACTTAAACCCTGGTCCTAAACGCATAGATTTTAATAATCAGGTAATCAACCTAAAACTTAAAAGTGTTATGCCAACTTTTCATTCTCCTATTGATACAAAGAAATCTGTAGCAGAAAATGAAGAAAAAAGACATTTTGTCAAGAATAACTAACCATGTAAATGATCTTCAAGAGATCCCAAGGGCATATACTCATAAACTAGAAGACGTTGATCGCCATCAGCACAATAACCCTATCAAGTTGACAAGATTTGTATGGTGCAAAAAGGCTAAACATGAGAACTTCCACCAAAAAATTCTCGATTTCCCTGAAGTCCATTACGATCGAGCTGTTTAACTGCAACCACCTGCAAGTAACATAAGTTAATTTTAATTTTAATACTAAAAGATGCATGCACATTTAACAGTTCTTGGCATTAGATTTTTTTAGACCATAGAGCATGAAAAGAACAAAGGAATAATGCATCAACAGATCCCTAAACTATTAATTTTTTTTGTTTCAAAAGGTCCTAAAGATATTTTTTTTTAAGCCTTTCAAGTATTGAAATTTTATTTCATGAGCTCCCTTGCAACGAATATTAACGTAATATTTTGAGGTCTTGTTAAATAATATGCACGTTAGTTTTATTAATTCACAGATGTGTTTTGTGCAAATCGTGACTTCAGATGATGAGTACCTAAAATGGCTTCAAAAGTACTTTCTTATATAATTCAAATTAAATAAAGCTGACATGCACTTACTTATAATTTATTATCAACTTTTATCTCGAAATTAAGACCTTTTGATGCATTTATGCCAAGAACAAATTATGTTAATTTGAAGATTATTAGCGATACAGAAATCAAGATAGATAGATAACCTGTCCAGTGCTTTCCAGGCGACCTTTATAAACGGCGTCCAAACCCACCTTCACCAAGCAAGCACTCTGGTCTGAAGTTTTTTTGTTGCTGCAGCAAGCTCATTTTAAATGTGAATGTTTGTGCAGCAAATTTGCTCTTTCAGAAATGTTGTTTCCCTCTTTGAATCATTATTACTCCGAGATCTCGATTTATCTGGGAAACATAAGAAAAATGCTCAAGGCTATTACTTTAACAATGAAATTTCAACAATTTTGGACATTTCAAGTGAAATAGTTCTGAAAAGCAACACCCCTAATAGTAATATAACTGCAAAGACTAGTTTAGATTATTATCTTCAACTTGAAAGGAGTGTTGAGATTTTTTTTCTCACATTGCATCCATATTCTATGCTACAAATCTAGAAAAATTATACACCTAAATGTAATGGCTCTATAGCTAACAAGTGAGTTCTTTTAGGCTCCGTTTGGATGGATGGATTTGAAATGCGTGGATTTCACACAAATCACCCTCTCTCCACTTGAGTTAAATGAATTTACAAATACTTAGATTTGAGTCTAGTTTAAAATGGAGGATTTCAAATCCTCATCAAAACCATGTCATTTGAAATCCCTCCTCTCTACCTCTTCCCTCTCTCCCCCCCTTTCCTCTCTTCCCTTCTCTCTCATCTCTTGACAATTCATGATTTTAAATATATGCATTCTTACATTTATTATTTTTCAAATCTATTCATTTCAAATCCTCCTATCCAAACGTAACCTTAGGGTTCAAACTAATAGCTCTAATAGTTCATCGGCACAACTAACTCTACTTTCTTTCTTTTAGATAAATAAAACTCCATCTGTTCAACTGCCAAGAATAACTAACACTCACTTCTTCCATTTTCAAACATAATTTGGTCAGCCTCAACAAGCTAAAACAAAAAACAATTATATAAGAACCGTATATATAACAAATTCTATCTTATATGCTTCAAACAACAGTTTCTGGCCCAAATTCAACCAGATCACCAAAAACTAGAAAACCCACAGATCAAGACAGAAAAATATTATTTCAACATATCATCACACAAAATCCCCCAAAATAAATAAACTAACAAAGTAGAGCAATGCTGAGATATGTTACCTGAACTCACTCTATTTACATGGCTGTTAGACTGAGCAGCTGAACCATCTTTAAAAAAGACTCTTTTTTTGACACTTCTTTGACTCCATTGTTACTATTATTTACTTCCTTCTCTGATGATCCAAAGCAGGAAAACACCCCATATCAACTCACTTTTAAAAACCCCTAAAAAATTTCAATAAACCCACCTCAAAATTATCTCTCTAAACCTCTGTTTATTTCCATGTATGTCGTTTTCACCATCTATATCGTTTTTTCAGCTTCCCACAACATTCCATCTCATAAAAAATCCAATCTTTGAAGTTTTTTTTAGGGCGGAATTGCAAACCATAAGCAACTCAGCAAACATCCCGACAAAAGTTCAAGATTAGAGATCAGCAAACAGCTCGTTTTTGAGACAAAAAATCAGATCAACGAATCGAAGAAAATCTCGATTGTTCAAGAAAAAGGTAAAAAAAAAAGTTGAAGAACAGGGAAAAAAAATGAATAATGCAAATTAGTAAAGATGGGGGAAAATTTTCGGTGCTGAAATTGTGTGGGGAATAAAGAAATGTGATAGTGGTGGAAGTCAAAAAGGGAGGATTTTTACCTTTTGAGTAAAATTTAAATTTTGCAAGAAAGCGAACCCAAATTAGGTGAATCGTTTTCTCTAGAATAAAATTATAGTAAAAAATAATCTTCTTGAAACTGGAGTAAATTTTGGGGATGTAAATGGGTTGACTCTTTTCAGGGGTTAAAACTGTAAATTTTCATAGGTATGTGAATTCAATTTATTTTTGATTTTTTTTTGTGAAAGGTGGGACATGTGACATTCACATGCTTAACACGTGCGAAAAATAAATAAATAAATAATAAAGAGAAAAGGTGGAATGATTGTGTAGTGTTGGGTATATTTTGGGATTGGTAGACCTTAGAGTCTGGACCGTTAATCACGAAGATCAAGAAGGTATTATCAAGATGATGCTAGAGCACATTAAATTAACCTATATCATCATTTTTTTTTTTTCATAAAGAATGGTGTACTCTTTTGTGAGTTTGTCAACTTTGGGTAAAATTACAAGAAATGGTATGAAAAATAGTGAAAAATGAAAAAAAATTATACACATACATCTCAAAATGTCATAATTTTTGAAATCAAAATTATAGTTATAAAAATTTAAACGCTAATTATAACTTTGATTCTCGTAACTTTTCTACAAACCTATAAACAAATCATCAATTTAATTTTTAACATCGGTAAATGAGATAATTATAACTTTAATTCTCATACTTTTTTTTACAAATCCTCAACAAAGTATCCAATTTAATTTTTAACATAGGTGAATGAGATAATTTATTCAATAGTACTTGGTACTCCTCCTTAAAAAGATAACTTTTGTTTAATATGAATAAAAAAATATTAAGTAATTGAAATGTTGAGTATTAAATAATATTATATTTTCTATAATGCTTTACTTTTTAAAAAGAAATTTGATTAATGTGATTGATTATAATTAATAACACATTACTTATAGTAGTATTATGTATTTTATGAAAACTTTTAATTTTATATGTTGAATTTAAATTATACTATTGTATCATAGATATTTAATTTTTTTTAGATGCTTGATTTGGTTTGAATTTTAATCTTAAATGAGTTTGATTCCTGAGGAATGACTTTTATTTTATTTCCTTACGCCAAAGTCATTCCTCTAAAATGGTGAAGAATGAGGATTTTAGACAAACTTTTTAATATTTAATTTACATTATTTAATATTTAATTTCAAAATTATTTAATTTCTCACTATTATTGATTTCATTAGTATAGAATCCATGCATATGAGATTTTACTTTTTTTTAGAAAGTGGGTAGTTTAGGGTTTTTGTGGTGTTTTGACTTGAGAGTATTTTAAAAAAAGATTGGACGGTGAGTATTTCTACGTAAATCTGGATTGGACCTAGAAAGACTTATTTCTAATTTTATATTAATCATATATTTATTTATTTAAATTTATAATATTTTGTAAAATAATATCGCTAATACTTATAATTATGATGTAAAAACAAAAAAAATTATTACTATACTTTTTCTTTTTTTTGAATAAATTATTACTATGCTTGGAAAAATGGAAAAACCCTTATTTTCAACAATTATAGTCTATAGAATAATGAGGTATTTAATGCTATTAAATCATTAGTCAGTTTTTTTTAAAAAACTTATTAAATAATTCTACTCAATATAATATTGACATGTATTATAAATTTATTATATTGATGACACATCATATACAATAAATTCAACCATTAAATGATACATGCTGAATTAATGAGGAGTTAACATATAAAAAAAAAAAAAAAAGCTGTATGAGCGATACGGTGAAAGACAATATAAATATAAATCACATCCACCCCTTCCAAATGTTTAATGAGTAAATGCCCAAATTATACCCTTGCATCATCGCGAGACTGCCTCAAAATATGCCTTGAAAAAAAAGCACTCAAAAACACAAATATTTAATTCTCTTTTTCATTTTTACCTTCAAACCTCAAAAATCAAACACCAATTGTCATTATTTTCACATTATTTATCTCTTAAACCCTCAACAAATCACCTCCTTAATTTTTTATTTTTGTAATTTGTTAATGACCCGTTTAACTCGTGGACCACTAAAGTTGTGGATATATATCAATTAAAAAAGGACCGGTTAAAAATCAATCAGCAAAAAGTCCTGGACTATTTAGGCATGCGGAACTATAGATTTGTCACATTTAACATCTCTGCACATAACAATTCTTCTCTAGCAAATGCTTCTTCAAGCCCAGCCTGATACCATCTAACTTTGCTATATATTGGACCCAGTCCAAAGACTTTTGAGTTTAATGTCTAAAAATGCTAATAGTTACACTATTTTCCTTTTCATTTTCTTTTGGTTTTTTAAAGTTATAATTATAGATATACTATATATATATATATATATATATAGGTACATACTTCAACTTAAAATTTAATGACATTTTAATTTTATTATTTCACAAGTTAGTAAAATAGAGTATATATATATTCTGTTGGTGAGCATAGACAGGTGAAAAATAAATATTACTACAATTTAGTAAAAAATAAGTATTATTAATCAATTAATATTATTTAATGAAAGCGGCTAATATTATTTAATAAAAATGATCAAGGAGATAGTTTAAGTTGTAAGAAGATTACTATCAAAAATATTATATTGGTCATGTGGAGGCATGTGTGGAGGGTGAAATTAATATATATATATATATATATATATATATATAATAATGTTGTTATACCAAAAAAATAATTAAAAACTATTTTAAAAATAAAAATAAATATACAATACACTTGATATACATAAGATCCGTGAATTATGACATATATAAGATCGCACCATAAAAAAGGAAATCTTCTAAAGGAAAGAAAAAGTGTAAAATAAGTTACCCCCCTAAGGCAGATGTCAACGACTAGCTCAGTGATGAGATGATATCGTTGCTTCATTTCTGGGACTTTAGGCGAGGTTACCATCGAAATATCATAAAAGTATCTCAATCAAAGCATTTAATGCTATAATTGACTCTTAACTATGGTTAATAGAAGGGACTATAGTTTCAAATTTTGTATTATAAATAGGGCATTAAACACCTCTAAAAAAAGGGATCCATAATTTATTAAGGGCAAATTATTGTCATTTACTCTCTTGCATTTATTTTCCCATTGAATGCTCAAGAACATATTTCTTATTCATCGTTGAACATTTATTGTTTTGATTTATTAAATACTTAAGTCACACCACTCTCTAGTCCTTTGTTAATTTAGCTATCAACAATATTTACAATATTGCTATTATATTA